>SCLH01000229.1:229257-250596 GCA_004367855.1 Oikopleura vanhoeffeni
CGAATTTTCTGAAATTTATATCTCAAATTACTTTTTAAGCATCATGAATGACGTCACTTTCAAGATTGACTTTCCCAAACCTAGTCTTTTCAACTTTTATTTGATTGTCTTTGGTGGAGTATTCAATTCTACACATTTTGGTGATTTACTTCTTACGAATCTATTGTAAAACTTCTCATACAATTTAAAAATTGTTCGAAATTTGACGTCATTTCGAAAGCCTACGCGTTTTTCATTTTTTTTAACAATTTTTTAAATTTTTGTCTTCATATCACGGAATGTGCCAATATCGTCGACATTTGTCAGAGAAAAAACTTTCCACGATATTGGGCCCCCTGTTCTTCATTTCATAATTCAAATAATGATCCCTGTTTAAGCTATTTGACAAATCCGGATATGGGGCCCATATTATGGGCGCTTAATAAAAAACTTTTACTGGGTTTATATATTCTTCTCAATATACCATAAAAGTAATGTTTCATAGTCCAGGCAACTTTTGTAAATAAAGAATTTTCGAATTATTGCTTTTTTAGAAAATTTTGAGTTCGAATTGATTTTTTTGAATTCTAAAAATTATGAGAAATTTTTGAAAAAAGTTCCGAGCATTATGAAAAAAAACTTATTTTCTGTTCAAATTTTTTTCAATATTTTTTTCAAATCAACGAAAAACACTTTTCAAAATGGCAACTTTAACTTTTCGCGTAAAATTTTTGAACTTATTTTTCTGGAATCAACAGCTGAAATTAGGATAAATGCCACCTTTTATTTTTTCAAATATGTCCCTTGTTTTTGTTTCTTCGCAACTTGTTGATACTCTAAATTATAATTTTTGAACGAAACTTTGGGAGAAAACTTTTTAAGTCCTCTTAAATTCAGAATTTAAATAAATTTATGAACCGAGACTTGCCAAATTGGTAAGCCGACCCATTCACCGTTTCAAATTTATTTTATTCAACTTATAAAAACAAATATTTATTTCGATGTGCCAAAATTTCGGCTTTTTTCAAAATTTTAAATTTTCGATTTTGACGTGGGAATCGTAAAAAACAAATTGAATAAATTTTCAACGGTGGATGGGTTGACGATAACAGTTGCTTATTAATAAAAAAAAATACCTAAATTTAAACACCTAAAATAGCAAACGCGCGTTTTTAGAGTATGATTTATAAAGTAAAAATAATCGATCTGAAAAAATCAGATTTAACGAAGTAAGCTCAAAAGTGGAAACTTTTGTTAGAAAAAGTTTTTATTTCAAAATTTCGAAGTGGCAAAAAGTTTCTCATCAATAAAAATGGTAAAATCTGTCGAATCAACAGCGACCTGACCTCCATCACGACGAAGCCCTTAAGGGGGTCGGTTCATTGACAGATTTTACGAAATCCGCGGATGATGGGCTCTTGAATGAAAAACTTTACTATTCTTTCAATGTGCTTCTATCTTTTAATTGACTTGTTGTGGTTGTAGCGGTGGGGTTTTCTAGGGTGCAACCTGCTGTTATCTGCATCAAATAGCCCAGAGTTTTACCTGAGTTTATATATTCTTTCTCATAACCATCAAATGAATGTTTCATAATCCGGGCAAGCATTGGATTTTGTAAACAGAGCAGGTAATCTTTCGCTCTAATTGCTGGGGAGAAGCAAATATGGAGATTCAGAAAAAAACCTTTTCGAAGTCAAACGAGCAAATGTATGAACATTATGTTTGAAAAAAAAAAAAAGAAAAGTTTCGAAACATCTTTAAAAAAAAAAAACACACAAAAAAAATAAAGGAATGCGTCCTTATTGTTGTAGTTCAAAATAGGTCATATTTGATTTTTNTCAAAATGATGTTTCATAATCCGGGCAACTTTTGTAACGACAGAATTTTCGAATTATTGCTGTTAAAGAAAATTTTGAGTTCGAATTAAACTTTTCGAATTCGACAAATTATGAAAATGTTTTGAAAAAAGTTTCGAACATTATCAAAAAAATGCCTTATTTTGTGTTCAAATATTTTTTGCATTATTTGCTTCAAATCAACGAAAAAAACTCTTCAATATGGCTACTTTAACTTTTCGCGTAGGTGACCACATATTTTTTATATGCTTTTTAAAAAATCATATGACACTTTTTTGAGATTTTTGGTGGAAACTTTTTGGAAATATTTTGAAAATTTTCCTCATTTCTGGTTAAAAATTTTTCAAACTAATTTTTTTTGAATCATCAGCTAAAAATGTTGAGAATGCCTACTTTTTTGAATAAAAATACGATTTGCGCGAAATCTAGTTAAGCCTTTTTTAATCAAGAATTAAGAAAATTTATTTCACCGAGACTTGCTCAATTGGTAAGTCGACTCATCCATCACGTAAATAAATTAAACTCATGAAAATAAATATTTTTTTCGATGTGCTAAAATTTCGTGTTTTTCGTCTTTTTTCGGAAATTTTAATTTTCGATTTTGACGGTGAAATCATAAAAAATTAAATTATATAAATTTTCGATGGTAATAATTAAAGAGAAAAAATAAATTTTAATGTTATTTAGACCCCTTTGATAGCAAACGCGCGTTTTTAGAGTGTTTTTTCAAAAGACGATTTATAAAGTAAAAATAATCGATATGAAAAAAATCATATTATACAAAGTGAGCTTAAAAGTGGCAACTGACGTTTGAAAAATTTTTATTTAAAAATTATAAAGTGGCAAAAAGTTTCCAATCAAGACAAAGAAAATGAAAAAGTGCAAATCTGTCAAAATGCACCGACCCCCTTAAGGAAGTGGTTGTCGCTGATTAAGNACAGTTTTTTGCTCATTTAAGCTCCGGATGAAATTTTAATGAGCAAATCGGACCTTGGGGTTCTGCCCACGTTCTCTGTGGTCAATAAAAGCTATAAAAGTATTATCTATCTTCAAAACTCAGGGAGGAGTAGGCTTTTGAAGTGAAAATATTGCCACTTTTGAAAGGTCGTTCCTGATTGGTCGGCCAATCAGAGGCCTCCGATTTGTTTTGTGGAAGCAAGATTAATGTTCAATTATCCCTTAACTGAAATTCATATGTTCGTGCTGTTTCTAGTATTTCATTGAGGCCACGCAGAAAACCCTGTTTTTGGCCTTAAAATGCGACCAGTACTCCCTTAAGCCTTTAATATAGAGATCTGAATTGAAAGAGAGGTTTGAAATTGCTTATTTTAAATTGGGCTAATTTCAAATCGTTGCTTATTTTAAATGACTGAATGAGTAAACTTAATTACCCTGTACTTGAATTAATACAGGTACTAAATGAATTTGAATGACTGAGTGAGTAAACTTAATTCCTCTGTACTTGAATTAATACAGGTACTAAATGAATTTGAAGAAGTTAAGAATTTTACCAATTCTGTAATTGAGCGAAATAAGTAGTCACTATTGGCACATAAAATAATTCGTTTGGCTTTTTTACAATTTCTTTTCATGTCGCAAATTTGCAAAAAAAACATCACAAAAAATTTTTTACCTTGAAAAATTTATTCGAATATATTTGAAAAATTTAAATAATTTAATTAGCGATGTGTCCTATTCCATTTTGCTCCCCAATTAATATCAGGTCCCTAATCTTATTATTTTCTTATTCTTGTTTTCGAATTCCGTGTCCAAACAAGTTCGAATTCATAGTTCAGGAGGAAATATCGGAATTCCATTTCATCGTTAGTAAAGGACAACTTTTATTATCACTGTAAATACTGAAAATTCTGGAAAAAAAGTTCGTAAAGTCTCTTCAATATATATATATTCATCAATATATTCTTGTTCGACCCAAAACGCACTGAAATCTCTAAACGAAAAATTAACGAATATCAACTCCTGGATTGCATATTTAAAAAACCCCTAATTTTTTGTAACAAAAAACTTCACTCGAACTAATTTCGAATTTTTGTTACGAATAATAATTTTTTTAATTTAACCAGAATTTGTGGCTAGTGTGCAAGAAATGATAAAATAAATGAAATGGTTATTAATTTATCTTCATCTGCAATAAACAGAAAAAATTGTAACTTTCCATTGTGCAAACCGCGCTCAAAGTTTGCATGTGCTTCAAAACATTGCAACCGTATACTTAAACTTATACATAAATTTAATTTTACACAATAAATTTAATTGTTCTCCAGTATTTTAACAAACGTTCAGAATTGTCTTTCAAACAGTTCAAGTCCGCGTATTATTTATCTAAAATTGCAAATTATTTTGCTGAAAAAGATATAATAAAATTTTTGTTCAGATTTTTTTTTCTCAAATTAGACTCCAAAATAATTGAAAAATATTCTTAACGTTTTCCAGAAATATTATGAGCAAGATGCTAACAAAGTGGCTATAAGATTTGAAAATGCCTCAAATGTTCTCAGAGTGTCCCTAAGCTTTAAAAATGACCCAGATGACCTCAGAGCGTTCCTAGATTTTCAATATTACCCAGGTGTCCTCGGAGCGTTTCTGCAGTTTCAATATCACCCAGATGTCCCCAGAGCGTTCTTAGAGTTTCAATATTACCCAGATGTCCTTGGAGCGTTACCAAACCAAAAATCCTGCCTTTTCGAAGATTTACGTTTTCTCCCGAGAATTTACCTTTGCCTGGATGTCCTCAGAGCGTTGTTAATCAATATATCAAATATTGGTATCTCTAGACCCTAACTTTTACGTTCGCGTTTGACCAATACGAGGACCGTATATAACGACGGCCACCAATAAGAGACGTAGCTGAAGTGTGGGTTAGAGATATAGGTGCGTTTTGGTCGAATTTCAGCAAATCTGGAAATCCAGACTTGGCTGCTGCATATCAAAAAGAAGTTGATTCAAATAATTAGAATTTATTTCGACTGATAGACCCGAAGTTAATAATTTTGGTTAGTTTTTTTATAACATGTCTATATTTTGATATAAAAAATTCGTATGCTTTAATCAGTAGTACAAATAATCAGTAGTATTTTTATTCGTCAAATTGGAAGATTTTATGCGATAGGGCATTTCAATCAGTTTGATTTTTAGATCTGAATTGACATAAAATTAAAAAAGAAACCTGTATTTTAATTTATGTAGGTAGGAAATGGATTTGGAGACATTAACAAATTTTTGGCAGATACAAATTTTCTAACGTAGCTAATCCTAAATCGATTTTGAAATTTTCGAACTTTTTCTCTTGATCTTTGAAAAATTCTGGACAAAATGTACTTTTCCGTTTTTTTATAACTATCGTAAATTTCCAATGCTGAAAAACCGATAACACCTTAATCCAAGCTTAAGAAAGCTTAAGAAAATAACATTTGAATATGACTTTTGGTCAAAAAACACTCGAAGTTGTGGGAGAATGACGAATCTTGAACAAAATTTAGTTTCAAAATAATTTCTATGATAAATATGGAAGAAATTTAGTTATCCTTTTATTATTCCTGTTCTCAAATTCCGTATTCAAAGACGTTAAAATACTCAATAAATGTTGTAATCTCGATACAAGTTTAAAATTATGATTTCCGAGATAGCGAACGCCTGATTCAATTTGGCGGAAAAATAAAAAAATTCTATAAATGCATTTTTTGGCGCTAATCAAATTACATTTGTAGATACTACTCGAGTAAATTAGGTAAGAATCTAATCGTAAGACAGTGAATCGGGTAAATATTTCAGAAATTGAAAGTGTTTGGACATTTCTAAAATTATCGAATTTCTATTGGATTGAGCCCGGGTTTAAAAAAAACTATAAAATACATAATAAGGTCATAAAAAATGATTTTTAGGATTTTTTTGTACTATAAATTGATTAAATAAATATCACATATCCTTTTTCCGACCAAAGTGAATCGTGAAAATAAGGGTGATCTCTGTGGCGCGTGTTCGAATTTCACTGATGTTGTCTTAGTGATTGTTCTGGGTTTAATAATGGCCTAGAGTGCTTGATATTGAGAGCGCTAAACTTAATGTCGTGATATCAGCCGATAAAACCTCGGAAAATAAGGCGGGTTTCGGTTGGAAATGAATATGGAATTTTGCCAACTTTTAAGTATTTTTCTGATTTAAAAAAAATCAATAATTTTTGGAAATAATTTTTAAACACATGTACGAAAAATGGTATTTGTTAGCAATTTCCGCGAATCTCGCCCTTCGAAAATTAATACGAGTCTAGAAACGTCGATATTTTCTAAATATAGCCGATTAACTACCTTTTTGGTTCATCACTACGAAAAAATAATTTTTTTTCGATAATGATAAAACTTTATTAAATGGATTTATCATATTTTTGTTTTATCGACTAGTTTCGAATCATTTATTCATTTTCAAGATTATTGTTACAGTGATAATTTAAAAATTTTTAAGTTCAAAAACAGCAGAATAAGAATGTAGAACAACCCTATAAATTTGGAAGTAAGTTAAAAAAAATTGGGAGATTTTTGCGGTTTCAAAGATTTATGGTCATAAAACATAAATTGATTTTAAAATAGTAAAAACTATATCTCGCAAAACCAAACAAAATATAAAACATAAATAGTGGTTTAAAATCGATGTTGATCCATTTCACAACCTACGTAGCGCGCTGCAGCGTAGGCTATCTTTCAAAAAGCATATCGATCATTAGGCCTGGGTAACTTTAAAAACTTTTCCCTATTCTTTTAACAGGCAAATAAGTTTTTAAAGTGACCAGGCATAATGATCGATATCGCCCTAACTTAGCTGTAGAACCATCTCTTATTCCTATTTTGAGATTTCCGTTTACTATCAAGCAAAAATATATCCTGGGACCAGAGTCTGGTCACCAGACTTGATTCTGATGTCCAGAAATAAAAATTGTGAATAAATGTTGTAATCTATAGTCAACAATCCAGAAATTTTCATTCGGAATAGTTATCTTAATTTTGGATAAAAATCTAAATCTTCGTTGGATAATAAAAAAAGTAAACTCAACGGACTTCAAGACGCATTTCTGGACATCAGGGTCAAGGCCCTTGTCCCAGGAAGGATTACCATTCTCGGTTGATAACGCTCAGAGCTTAACCATCTAAATCTGAGATTTAATTCTAAGATATAAATTCTCGCATAAACTATAATAAAATCAGCTGTGTCGGATAAAAACAAGGTGAACACTTGATTTCTCTTGAAATTATCAAAATCTCAAGATAGTTCCAATGAAAAACTTTGTAAAATATTGAACATATACATTTGTGGAACGTCTAGGGTGCACAACCAGGGAAATTTTGAGTTTTCTGCAAAAAATGATGATAAAAAGATTAGGAAATCCAGATTAAAGAGCAACAAAAATAACTTATTCCTCATTTCGATCAGCTAAAATTTAAAGACCGCAAAGTTCTGGTTATGCGCATCGAAGAGCTTGACAAAGTTTGGAAATGGTCATATTAAAAATGAGGGGGGGGGTTGACATTTAACTTTCTGGGCATTTTTGTCGAAATGCCCCAAAATTTTGTAAAAATATTTTTACTTTTCCGATCAAAAAAAACTTGGTTTGTGAGTACGGCCTTTATATTTATTTGCAGCCAATCAACAACCTCAATTTCAGTAAAATTCAATAACATCAGCTTAAACTTCGGCGGCTAATCAATTATATTCTCGCATTTCGCATCGTTCAAATGGTCCGATCTATCGAGGGCCTTTAATCCAGTGTTTTTAAACGGGATGAGTTTTAATCCCGTCCCGATCCCGAGTCGATGTTGTTTTCCATCACGATACCGTTTCGATCCCAAGTTTCTTTTTTTTTAATACCTATCCCGTCCGTCGATTTTCAAATCCCAACCTCGGATACCGAATAATCCCTTTTTTTAATATCGCTATCCTGACCAGGGACGCGAGATTTTGATCCCGACTCGGTATGCCGATCCTATTTAAGAACACTGCTTGAATCTTAATAACATCGAAAAATAAAGTTTTTTATGCGTGAGTTATAACTTATAAGGGTGATGAGAATAAGGGTTTTAAACATCATTGTTTGATCACTAGAGGACCGTTTTTATTTGAGATTGGAATCTCGCAGATCGCTAAAGCAGATAGAAATTTACGGTACAAAGTTTATCCGATATACAAAAAGCTCGCATTTNAATGCTTATTTTGGAACATTCTAATTTATCATATTTTATAAATTTGCTGTCGAGTCATTATTTGCTTAAAGTCGTGTTTATCTCTTGATATTGTAAAACTTTCAATTTTTGCATTTAAATCCTTCATTTAAGACCTTAATTATATCGAAATCCCTCTTTAGGCCACTTGTGCAATGGATTTTCGGGGCCACTAAAGCTTCCACCGTGGATTTAGTGCCACTTGACAAACAAAAGTCAAAAATGAGGTTAGATAAAAAATAAGCTCAAGAATGGCTCAACTACCGTACTTATTTTCGATGAACATCATTTGAAATATAAACAAATGCATATTTTTGAGTAAAGAATAATATTCGATAAGCTTTCGATCTATTATAATCATTTTCAAATCAGAAATTTTTGAAATGAAAATTTTTTGAATTCAAATGGATTCCAGATCGGTTTCTTGGGTTCGTAGAATTTTTTTATCTTTATTATGTTTTTCCCAATTTTGCCTCTTTTAGGCCAAAAACCCATTTTAAGCTTGAAGTTTAAAACAATATTAAGTAGATTTTGGTAAGGTTAAATCTTCGATGCTGATTTGTTCATTTTTGACCGATCAGAAAGTGGCATTTACGGAAATTTTTAGATTTTTCGAAATCTTCGCCCTCAAATTGATCGATTATCTTTTTTCAAATTTTCCAAAATGCCCTACTTTCCATAATGGCCTCGGATAGTCTGGAACTTTTCCAGATTAGTTGGCATAATTTGGAAATAGTGGTATTTCCAAGAAATAAATAATACTACTCACTGGTTGGTCGAACTTTGACTTTAATCAATTATCGAAATTTAGCCTGCATTTTCTTCGTCTGAATTTACAAGACTTTTAAACTTTCTAAATATGCCAAAATGAGCAAAAAATACGACATTGATGATTTTAAAGAGATTAAAAACGTCTGTGACCCACTCTTAATTGACCAAATTAGATCACTTTCAAATCAAAATTAGAGGAAGATTTTGACAGCCTATTCTCACTTAGAAAATATCTTGATTAGAAAATGATTATGATAAATGATTTATCATAAATTTATCATAAATCTCGAGTTAATTAAATAGTTGTCTGAAAAATATGGATTCCAATACAGGTTGTGTTTTATTAAAACGACGCCATGAATTGTTTCCGGAAACTTGCATTTGACCAGTATCTCGACGTGTACTCGGTTTAGTTACTTTTTGTCGTAAGTTGACACTTATCTAAGTCAGATGAAAAACTTCACCAACAAAAAACGTGAACCGCAAGGAAAATGCTACATCGAACAGCTTAGGGTTCACAAATAAATATAGCGATTAAGCACTTTCGGCGGTATTGCCAGTTTTGGCAATACTGGGACGGAAATAAATAAATAATTTGAAATTGGTTTTAATTTAAGGAGATAGATTCAAATGAAGTAAAATACCAAAATGTGTATATTGAGAATGGGATACAATGATACTATTCTCTAGAAAATCGGATGAATAATTATATTCTGGCGTATGCCATATTTTAAACGTTTTACTTTTGGTTTCTTCACCACTTGAAACTCACGCGGTAATTTGTGATTATAACCTCAAATGCCCACGCAATTTCGTCGATATGGGCACTGGTATGAATTAAGCTCAATAATTGAAATTACGTTGATTTTTTCCTGGAATATTGGCCAATTCGGCGAAATTGGGCCAGCGATATGGGGTCTTCTCCTGTGATGTAAACATGAATTACCGTAATCGCCCATTTTCAATATTTCTGCAGAATTTCTATTTTTGAAAGGTGTTACACCCTAGGTTACCAAACTACCACTTTTCCCTCACGGTCTTAGTCTTGGACAGTTCTAAAACGGTGAAAATATAAAGCTTGAAATTTTCACGCCTATTTTAGCTAAACATTATCCAATTTAAAATATTTTCATCGAAAATTTTCTGCGTTATTGTTTTAACGTGAAGCTAATTTTTTTACTCTTTTATTGTTTTATCAGATATATATCAAAAGAAGTGTTGAGGTGCCAGAAAACACATGAATATTATTTTAGAATATCAAAGAAAGCGACATGGAACATGAAATCATCGTTTGAGCTAAGTCCGTTCTATGATATATTTCGAAAATTATTTTATCATTTCTTACAAAAACTACGGGCAGAATCGTTTGCAGCCGTTCGGTATAAACGTAAACTGTATAAACCGTATACTTCATATATCGCGACGCGTCGTATGGTAAAAATAAAAGAAAAGTGAGAATAAATTGCCGATTGCTGGTTGGTTGAAAATAAAGTTGCTAAAACGCCACTTTAGACCGCGAAAATAAAACCACAGGGTTTAATTAGACCAGAAAACATGCTTTCGAAAATTTTTAAGAATCGTTAAAAAACTATTTAGGGCTAGTTTTCAGAATGAAAATAATTATCTTTTCTTTTCAAAATCTAGATATTTAGCATTGGCCAGTAAGTTTGGGTTTTAAAAACCAAGAGTTATGGTCGAAGTATTCATGACGATTGATTACTGCATAACAGAAAATAGAATACGGTATTTTGTAGCGATAGGCGCGTTGCGTTTTCTCTTATTATACAATTAAATGATATACAAATGTGTAACATTCATATATTTCGAAAATTATTTTATGATTTTTACAAAAATTACGACCAAAATCGTTTGCAGCCGTTTGGTATAAACGCACAATATACCGTATATTTATTATATACGTCGTATATCAAAAATAATAAAACGTAAAACCTGAAATAACTACTTTCATTGTATAAAGACAAAAAGTTACCTGTATAATAGGCAGTCTGTGTTACCTCTAAAATTACTGAAAGTCCGGTTAGATCCGTTTGCAGCCGTTCAGTATAAACGTTTATCATACTTTTTATTTTATTGTATACGCCGTATAAATTATATTTTTGATTATCAAAAATATAAAAAAAGAAAAGCCTAGAATAACTACGTTCATAATGGCAGAAAGTGACATTTGATAAGTGTTCCGTTGTAAAAAATCTCATATAGCCGCTTTCAGAGTCACCATATAATTATCAAGATTTTTTGAAAAAAATCGCAAAGAATGTCAAAAATTTCACCCAAATAATTATATAGCGTAACGTACCATGATTTGAACCAACGGTTGATAAGTTGAAATACGGATTTTTATAATTAATTTTGTGCGTTATTAGTATTTGAGGTTGAAAACTTTTTTGAGATACCACTCCACACATATCCCTTTATCACACTTTTGTTAATATCCCGTCCCTTCTACTTAAAAACACACTACGTTTGCTAATCAGGGACGCGATATTTACAAAAGTGTGATAAAAGGATATAAGTTATAACTACTAGTATATATCATATAACTTTTTGCAATCATTCAAAGAGAATCTTAAGTTAAAGAGACGTTTTCTGAAGAACCTAACCGTTAGAAGTCTTGATAAAACGTCAATTTTTTTAAAAAATTTAATGTCCGAAATGAGTAAAAATTTGAAAAAACTTTTATATTTTTTTTATATCTTTTATATCTTCAAACTTTTCATTTTCATGAGTCATAAAAACTCGAACATCTAAAAAATCAAATAACATTGTTGTCAAATATCAATTACAGCAAGGTCCGGCGTATAGGTGACGGCGTATAGATGAAACCTACGCAAAAACCAACGTAAACTTCCGCAAAAACCAACGCATCAAGCCAGGCAAAAGATAGGCATTTTTTCTCCAAAAATTCGGCGTATAGGTGAAGATTTTTTTCGAAAAACGTTAAGATATACGCAGGACCTAGGGTCCGGGAGTCCCGGGCCGGGACCCTGCTGTATAACAGGCAATATCACGAAAATATATCAAAAATTCTGATTCCGAAAATTATATTTTCGATTTTTCTTAAATAATTTAAATATGAAATACTATTGGTTTATCAAACTACTTTAGTATACAATATTTGTATTTATACAACCTGACGTTGCAAACGTTACGATATATCATCCTCAAGCTAATAATAAACATGAAAGTTTAGTATATTATAGTATTAAATTGTGAATATAATATATTTAATATATTTGATAATCTTAATTTAATTATAAAATTGAGAAAACGGGGCTTTTTGCAAATTTTTAATACCGTTTTCTTGAGTGAATCAGCTCGACACCTTTCTAACCAAAGATCAAAAAAAAATTCCGGATAATAAAATCCCCAGATTGTGGAGTATTGGAAAGTGTAAAAATTACTCAATGTACCTTGGCCATAATGCGATTTGGGGTAGAAATTGTGTTAAAAAGAATGGCCAACAGTTTGGGTCAGAAATTAAATTCAATTTTGGCTTTGAAGCACGTACTCTAACACCAAACCGCCAGGAGAAAGCCACAAGTGAAGACTAAATAACGCTCTAGCGGGTGTTTAACATCATAAAGGATTAAAACATCAAATATAGTAACTGAATATGACAATTTTTAATCGAGAAATATACAGTGAGTTATAAATTGGAGCTCGAAATAATCGCTTATGCTGATTCACTAAATAAATTATTACCAAAAATGTAAACTTCAAACTTGAATTATTCACGTTTGAAGTTTACATTTTTGGTCGACAAAATTTTTTATCTACTTTTTTCAAATGCCTGTATTTTTCTTCTTGTATCAAAAGTGCGTGAGCGGAATTCCGAATTAAAAATGATATACAAATTTACGAAATGCTTCATTTTTAGACCACGTTTGTTAAGTATTGCATTGAAACATGATAACAGGGGCCCCAATTTCGTCGAATTTGCAAAAATCGCCGAAGAAAACCTACGCAATTTAACGATTTTTAGCTAAAATTCTTCCAGTGCCAATATAGCCTAATATGCCAATATCGCCAAGTTTTTTTGAGATTTCTATCACAAATTACTTTGTAGGCGTCATGAATGCCGTCATTTTAAATGTACTGTTTTCAACTTTTATAATAAAATTTTGATTGCGTACGGTGGAGAACTAAATTCTACATATTTTGGTCGTTCAATTAATTTGAACATACTGTTTAACTCCTTATAAAATTGAAAAAAAAATTCAACATATGATGTCATTTTGAACGCTTACGCGTTCTTTTAATTTTTGAACAAAAAAAATATTTCTGTCCCCATATCGCCGAATGTGCCAATATCGCCGAATTTTCCAATATTGCCGAATTTTTTGTCGAAAAACTTTCGGCGATATATTGGGCCCCTCCCTATATGGATCTCCAGTGAGAAATGCGTAGAGATGATTCGGGGTTGGAGATCCGATGGCCGCGATTGCAGCAATGCTGACTCATATTATAGAAATGAATCTAAACTTTTTTTAAAAGCTTATTTATTATCGAGATTTCTTCACCTGACCCAATTTAAATGAACGTAATTATGTGAAATCGTGGATGAAAGTTCAGAAAACCAGGAGATATTATCTAAGATATATATCAAAGTTGATGTTCGTCACAAAAAAAACGTCAAAGGGGTTATATCAGTAGTTAATCAGTGCTATTAAAAATAATCAACAAAGCAAAAAAATTGAGCAACCTTGTGCTCAGAAAGTAGGTTTCTAACTAAAAGTTTTCCGCTTTAATTTTTACTTTGCGACGATTATTTTAGAGAAGTTTAAAATAAGCAATTTCAAACTGAAACAAAAAAACGATAATTTTTAAGACTTTTTTAATTCTACATTGAAATTTTAATTTTTTACCTTTAAATTATTCGTTTCCAACTTCAAATTATCACTAGTCGGAACCCTAGATTATACATGGATAGTTTTCTAAATAATACCAAATTGTAAAAATCAAGACAATTTTTGTAACACTATTTCTAACCAAAATCGCATTATGTCGTAAGTACATTGTCTTTCGGTGGATCTATCGGTTAGAAAGGTTTTCGACTTATTCACTTAAAAATCAAAAAAATTAAATCTTTTCGAGAGTGTTATCTAAGCAAAACAGCCTCCTAAAAGTTTGACTATCACTAATTTATCCAACGAATTTTTGAGACCATTATTTTCGTACAAAATCTAAGGCGAATCAGCCAATCAGCGGCATTTTCAAGCATAATGAATAGTCATTTGCTATCGCAACTCCTCTGCAAACAATGGTTTCTCTGATTAGTAATAAACAGACATAATTTTCAAAAAATAATGTTCGGACCGATACATATTTTCAAAAATAATCGGTAAAAGACGTGATATCATGCTTATGAAAAACATTATTTTTTTTCTCCTTGATGGAATCACATTTGAAATTCATTGAAAAACCCGCAAGCCCAAGGGCTTTAAGAAGCGACTTTCGATTTTTGAATTTTCCTCCGAGTTGTGATAGAATTCCATTCAACCACCAATTTTGTTTATTTAACCCCCTTACCATTAGAGCCATAAAAGTGGCTTTAATTTTGTTGAAACGACCCGAAAAGACAAACATAATTAAAAACGAAGTTGAAGGTTCAAATCGCCCATAGAGTTTGCGATTAATTTTTGAAGAATAAAAAAAATTTTCCATGAGCCGTTCGAAATATATTTTATGCTACTTTTTTTTGGATTTCTCTAAAATTTTTCTTTATCAGCTTTATCTCATTATTTATTTGTAAAGAAACAAGGCCTTCAATACTCAATTTTTAGAAATTCGTCTTGACCATCTTCAAAAAAAGTAATAATGTTTCTACCAAATATAACTTTATTAATTTTTGCTGAAACAGAAAAATGCTCGATCGAGAAACAAAGCGGAAATAAAGGCGCAGATCAATTTACCACTAATTCACCATCGCAGAGATGAAGTATACGTCTAGACAACCCGAATAAGTAATGTGAATCGAGAAGCAGACAAGAAAGGCCCATGTTTACTCTACTATTAATTTGCATATATACAAAAATCTTATATAAACCAACGACATGTTAGCAAACTCGCCACCATCACCAGCCTTAAATAAGTACAAATGTAATATCTCAAAAATCCCATCCATAAAGTTAAGTCTATCCTTTATCACAATGACAAAAAATAATAAACGAAAAGCACTTATATTTTTGGATGATAGAGCTCAAAGCCCGAGCCATAAAAGGTCCCATCCCAGGGGAACAATACAATGAGTAAGGGGGTTAACGATTTCGAAAAAAACGCCTCAAAGTGGAGGATCCTAAATAGGCGGTTCCAGGGCAGAAAATCGAGAAAAAGTGGAGTATCAATTAATACGTTCCGGATAATTTGGAGGAAAATTCGAGTGCAAAGTGGAGTGCAAAACTCTTCGATGGTATAATACCACGAAAAAATTTTTCATCAAAAGAAGGGGGTGCTAAGCTGACCAAAATTTTCGCCGGCTCGACCCCAAGTTCCACACCTACCCTTTTTTTCTAAAGCACTTTGATGGGAATTTTATTGGCACTAAAAAGCGCACGCTTAAGTGACCAAATTGTCTTAACTCCCTCAACTAGCCTTAATAAATGGTCACTCAAGCGCGCGAATTAAAAGTACAAAAGGGGCACTTAAAGCGCGCGCTTTAAGGGACCAATTTGTCACATCGGCTGATTAGAACTTTGACTTTGATTGAACGTTTTGCAACTCAGTATGACGCATCATTGCTATAGTTATAGCAGTCCCAATCATATGAGAGTTTTGGGGCAGTTGAGAACGATTTTGAATGAAGCTCTAAGGTACACAATCAAGCTTTAACTCTAAGCAAATTTGATTACCAAATTATTCGATTTTGGTTTAAGTGACCACAAATGAACTTTTTTATATGATGCGTCATAACTTGAGAGTCGCAAAAAGTCAAATCAAAACAAAGTTATAAATACCGAGTGACCAACCAAAATTCGGGCACAAAGCGCGCGCTTGCAAGGACCAATTATTCGAGGCTTGAGAAGTTGAAAAAGACTGGCGCCTAAAGCGCGCGCTTATGACCAATCTTTGTGGTCACTAAAAGGTACCAATAAAACGTATCATCAAATAAATTCTATACTAACTTTATAATTTATATTTTCAAAGTTTCGATTATTTTATCTGAGAAATTTTCAGTCAAAAATCGGTTCGAAGATTATTGATATTTTGTGTATTACCCACCCCCTTAAGTCGAAAATTTGGTGTTTGGGTTATCCAGAAAAATTGAAGAGTTCGAAAAAAAAATCATTTTTATGCCTTCTTGATGTTGTTTCTGGTTTCTGAATGTTCCCGAGCAATAGAGTGCATTTTTTAAACAAGAAAATGAGTAAAAAAATGTGACCGCAACTCTCGAAATCAGCAATTAAACAACTTAAATTTTTTTCGAAAAATTCTTGGTGAATAACAACTGTTGCATTTTCAGTTCATGTGAAAATGCCTAATCAGGATCTAAGATTTTAAAATTAGTTTTTAGACCTTGATCTTTGAAGTACTTTTGTTTTTGCTGATTTAATTTTTTAAAAAACGTGGAAGAAATTTTAAACATCTTCCGGTTTATCATTTATTCCCAAAAATAATTAATCAGTCTTTCATGTCGCTAGTTGTCACAACAGAAAACACTGGAAGTAATTATAGGAACAGATTTCTTGAGTAGCTTTATGTAAAAATATTTTTAACGTCAGGGTATCAGTACTTTTAAAATAATTAATGCTTTAACTCACATACTACGAAATTTTGTCTGTATCCATACAATTCAACCGATTTTCAGGATTGTCTATCTTTTGTTTCAAGAATGATTTTTATTACAGCCTGAGTTTTCTCGTTTACCACATTTTTTTCGTTCCGCAAAATGAGTCAATCAGATACAGGCATTTTGGATATTGACCAATCACCATCGAGTATTTTTGCGGAATAAAAAAAAAGTGAACGAGAAAACTCTTCTGATTCGCGAATAAAAGAGATTTTATTGAGTCGAAATTGTGAAGCTCGAAAAAATGATATAAGTTTTTGAACAGGAATTTTCTTCAAAATTTGTAAAAAAATTCACTGTGTAGATAATTATCATTTAAATACATCAAAAAAATATGAAAATATTTAATAGTCCAATCACGATTCAACAACAAAAATGTTTTTAACAGGCCAAATTTTCTTCATTTTTTATTTTTATCTATTTCGCATAGATAGGCTAGTTTGACAGTCATTACAAATTAATTATTTAATTTATTTAAAGTTATTTAAAAAAGTAATTTATTAATGTTTAGAATTTCACTAACAGAAATTAATTTAGAATATAATTCTTCGAGTATTTTATCTTGATTGTCATGAGCAGAATGCAATTTATTCAATTCTTCATCTTTTTGCCATAGAATGTCCCTCAATTTTGTTTGTTGATCATTTTGAATCGGAATTTTTTCCGTTTCTTCATTTTCATCATCGGAAATGGCCATACAGTCATAAATCAATTCACCAGGGCAATTTCCTAACTCTGACGGAACAAAATTCGCAGAACTCGAATTCATTTTCTACAACCGTTTATTAACTAGTTCTTTATTTGTATTTTCTAACTTCTCTGCTTTTCGTTTTTGACTCCTTCTCTTAAGTTTTTTTTTCCTTTTTTCAAAGATTTTTTGATGACATTAGTATATACAGATGTATTTCTGAGTGAATTTTGTTTACCCAAATTATCATTTGAAATTTTTTTCGTTGTATATAAAGTTTTAACTTCAACATTAAACCGCCTGATTTGATATTTTGCGATGACCACTTCCTCAAGTTTTTCAGCTGAACATTTTGAAGATTCTTGTGATTCTCTGAGAGGAGAGAAAATTTGCGGTCTGTTCTTTATTTCAGCAAAACCATAAGAAATAGGTCTAATGAAAAAATCTGTGGTCATCGATTTTATTTTTTCAATTTTTTCTGAATACATTCGTATTTCTTTGCTTCTTTCCAAAATAATTTCCGGGTTTATCAGCACATCACTGAGTACCCATAGACTACGTTTAGAATAATATCCTAGTACTATATCCTAGTAATATCCTAGTACTGTATGTCCCTTTCTTTTCCTAGTTTATTAAGTCCAAGATCAAAAATTTCGGGAATTTCAGATGGCAGTCTAGTTTCTTATGCTGGTACCTGATCAAAATCGGGAACAAATTCTTTGCATATAACTCTTCGGATATTAAATTCTGCGCCATTCGAATAGCCCAGTTGTATATCTAGAAAATACATCAACATTATTTGTAACTTTCTACAATACTGTATATATTGTTGGATCTTTAAATTTAAGATTATTTTGCTTAACATATCCTTTTCCCAAACGAATCCAGGTCTCAAAAAGTTAATATCCCTACGGCGTGTTCGAATCCCACTGATGTTGTCTGACGCGATTTAAGCATTTTCATGTTATAGCCATCAGACAAAAAACTGAGGATATGAATAGTATTTTTTTCAGACGCAAAAAATTTTGCAATTTTTTTTGAAAATTTTTGTCCTTATTTCTGATTGGCCGAAATTGAAACTTAAGATGCTACCGTTGTTCACCATTGATCGGATCAGTTTATCAAATTGTTCCGATAACGGTTCATAATTTGAAATGCGAAAATTTTGAGTGAAACACGTTTTAGGTTCTTTGAAAATCGTAAAATACACCAAAAACACAATTATTTGGTGTAGTTTCATAAAACGTTCTTCGTCTTATTCCTTTAGAAGTGTTCTTCATTTAGCAAGTGTTAAGACTTAATTTTTTTTGAAATTCAAGGCTGGAGGGGTGGTTTTTTTAAATTGAAAATCGAATATATTAATATTTTGACATTATTAACGTTTTGAAACCATATACTCTCCATCATCCTTTGACCTGGAATTGGTATAGTTTAATAGGAGTGATTTAAGCATTTTTGAAAAAACAGTACTATTTTGGACCGACCTTATTTCATAAATATACGGTCACGTGATCATTTTTGGGCTTTGGTGTAATTGGAAAAAAGTCTTAGATTTTTTCTGATTACGATGAGAGGTTTTATTTGGTGAATTCGAATATTTTTGCAGAAAAAAAACTGTAATACAGTAAAAAATTAATCGATAACTTATAATACATCTTCATTAATGTTTAAGTCGTCGTAAAATTGCATTAAATGTGTGAATGGTCACTACTTGCCGGAAATCGAGTCTAGGATTAACGGCGATTTTCAATAACAAAATAAAAGAATGAGAAATTACGAGGCATAGGTTTCTAATGTTTTTAATCCCGTAGTGTCTTTAGCACAATCCTGGTGCAATGGCCTTTAATCGCAATTTAGGACCCTTAATCATGTAAAAATAAAAAAATTTTCAAAGTGATAGATCGACTATTTGGATAATTGACGTTTGTGCGTTTGTTTTTCGGAAATTTTTACTGTATTACAGGTACTTATTTTTGCAAAAAAAAAATTTAAATCATCAAAAAAAGCTTTTGACGCGGGATTCAAAAAAAAAATTCTAAGACTTTTTCCCATTACACCATTAGCCCCAAAATGATCACGTGACCGTATATTTTAGAATAAGGTTGATAAAAATAGAACTGTGACAGAAAAGTGAAGTGGTTCCTTAAAAGTTTTTAAGACTTTTTTCCCGTTACACCAAAGTCTAAAAACGATCACGTGACCTTCAAATTAGGAAATAAGGGTTTTGCGTTTCAGTAAACAAATAGTGAATCCAAATTACTCCGAAAATTCATTTTTTGGGCATAACACCTTAATTCAAGAGTTTTGACATAATATATTCTCAAAAACGTCACGTCAATCTTATTTTTCGAGAAATAAGGATTATTTATGACATATTCCAACACGGCTTATTTTTGGATTTTTCATCACATTGATTTTATTCGGACTTTGGTAATGTAAAAAAAAGTCTTTAAAAAACGTTTGAAGTTGGACCTGGAATTTTTTTGACGTTAATTGAGTACTTTTTCAAATTACTGTACTTTATGTTTTTTTAAAAGTACTCAAATACACATGGAAGACCCCCTTAAAAAATCTCACGAATTTTCTAAGACTTTTGATTGCATTTCAAATTGACCTCCGGTTTTTTAGACATAGGCAGTTCTAGAAGTCAAACTTCCGAAATAAAGGATAACATGAAGCGTAGGCACAGAAAGAAGAAGAGAAATAAATCGTCCACAAAATTTAAAGAGTCATTTTTTACCAGAGAATTTTGTTTTAAACCTTCAATTTTTTTTTGCAGATTACATGACCCAAATCGGTGACGTTTATAGTTTAATTATTTTAAAATGTCAAATTAACCCCTAATCGTGTTGATTTATGCCACTGTTTGTCAAGAATCGAGGCGAAAAATGAGAGAGTTTTTAATTTCGTTATTCACATTTTGATGACCCTTTTTATAAATGTTTTGGGTTAAAAATGTTTTTATAGGACAGTAGAAAAGTCTTTGTATAATATTATTATCATTGAAAAAAATAGTATGTTAATAATGAAAATCTGTCGGGTTCATTAGGCTTGATTCAAATGCAACACCATGGATGGTGCAACGACACTACGGGTTCAGAGATTGTCGGCCACTACGGGAGTTAAATGCATTTTCCGGGCGTAGGGTGCAATAGTTTTCATGATTCTCTGAATGGTCCTGACGATAAGGATCTCCATCCTGAATGCAGATAAAAAGCCGGATTCAAATATTCCTGAATTTGGCGGGAACGGTGTAGTCAATTGATTGGCTGAAACTGACTAAAATATACTAAAGCAATTGATAGCGTACCTTGACCAATCGTCTCAACACATTTTGCATTATTTTAATCGAGCCTACATTCGGGGTGGAAATTCATATTTCGAGAAAATAACTTTAAAATCGAGGTGTCTAACCGTAAATATCGAAGAAGAAAAATGAGAAAAAATAATGTGGCAAGTAGTTGGCAAAATCTGAATGTATGAGTAACACGACTCGTGTTACACGAGGTTGTATTTAATTATCATTCAGGGGTTGCCAGATAAGTTCGTGTTAAAACTTGTTTGTTTTTTCAAACCTCGAATTTATTCATCGTAAGAATTTTTTGCCTCACCTCAAAAAGACTCGGTACAGTTGTAATAAACTGTTTATACTAAAGACCACAACGATTTATTGAACTCTTCGCATTTTAGCCAAAATTTACGTAAAAAATAAAATGAACAAACGTGTATTAACTTAATTATATTAATACTATCAAGCGGGTAGCGGTCGTAAAATTTACGTTTGTACTCCACTTTATCAGAATACAAAACTTCTTCGAAACTTTTGAGAAAAATCATGTGGTAGATCTATCTTTGCTTATACGATTCCACTGAAACTAAGCATAAAACACGAAAAAAATAACGCTCGTAATTTTGGGGAATTAGATTATCGAATTCCCGGCTAGTATTTTCTAGAACTGCCAGAAACCGCCTAATTTCAAGGCTTTCGGTCTTCAAAGTACTACTTATCAT
>SCLH01000229.1:286610-329370 GCA_004367855.1 Oikopleura vanhoeffeni
TTCTAGAACTCTCCTCTCACTTGGTGCTGTGGTGCTCAAAAAACTCTGTTTTTACTTTTGGTGGGAAGCAAAAGGATAGATCTTCCTTTAAGGCTTTTCAGAATTTCTATAACTTGTTTCGTTTTCTTCTGAGCCCCAATCTAAAATATCAGAAACCGTTGAGTACCCCCTTAAGGGGGTAACCGACGGGTTTTACTGATTTTCAAACGTTACTCTTGAGCTAACCGCAATTCGTATTGAGATCAAACTTNGAAAAATATTTCCGATTACTGTCAACCTAGTAGTAATTGTTATTCTTACAAAGTGTTATCAATTTCCATTCAGCCGTTTCCGAGATAAAAGACATTGAAGTCAAAATTAGTGTTCTAGAACTCTACTCCCACTTGTTGCTGTGGTGCTCAAAAACTCTGTTTTTACTTTTGGTCGGGAGCAAAAGGATAGATCTTTATTTAAGGCTTTTCAGAATTTCTATAACTTGTTTCGTTTTCTTCTGAGCCCCGATCTAAAATCTCATAAACCGTTGAGTACCCCCTTAAAGCCAATATAATATATAAGTAATATTCAGTGTATCTGAGACATAAAATCATTATTTTTTTTCTATCATAGATAGTTTTTATTCGCCGAATTCTGTGCACTCCTTTCTCATACCTGATAATGGCTGTTTAGCCGAAACGTTGAATAAAAACTATCTATGATAGAAAAATATAATTGTAGCTAATGTTAAGGCTAATGTTAAGGCCCAGCGGGAGATTATTTACGAAAACTTAATTGTCAGGCAAATTTGGGGTGATTCTTCACCAGTTTATAGGGAAACAAATGGAGACGGTAACTTCGTTTTTTTAACATAATAAACATTCATTGAAAAATATCCGTAATAAAATCATCGAATTCAGCGATTAGTTTTGCTGATTTTTTGTGCAAGAGAAACCTTTTTTGATTCACAGAAAAATATTTCAGCCCGTTTTATGTGAGAAGAATAGTTTGAAACTCTAAAAATAATTGACTTTTGTTTCTGCTGAAAACACGTGACTATTTTGAGGCCGCGCTATTCGCCAAATTTTCAAGCCAATTGTATAGCTAGTTAGCATGAGGAGGTTAATGTGAGCAAATGAGATTATCACTTATTTAAAGGCGTTTCAAACTATTTGATTAATAATTTTTTTTGAGCAACAAAGTTACACACAGTAACATGTAGTTTCTTTGGAATTTGCAGAAACAATGTTTCAAAAAATTTTTGGTATTTTTTTAATTTTCGAATCCGAGTGCATGTTAAATTTTTCCACTTTCAAAATTTTGACCACTTTGAAAAATTATAAAATAATTATTCATTGGGATCATTATCAATATTTTGATCTTGATCCTATTTATGTTGCTGACAAAGCCATGAAAATTAGCCATGGGTATTTTGCGAAACGGTAGATGCACTCTACTTCAAAATTCACATTTAGAAATTACTTTCACTGAGTGTTTCCGGACACTGGTAGGGCTCTTAAAGGACCCAGCGTGTGTCTCTAAAAATGTGATAAGGGATTAAATTATGACTATGGATTAAAATAATCATCGTATTTTCACAATTTTGTAAAAGTTTTCATGGATAAAAAAAATATTAAAGCTCATAATACGATGGGACTGAAATTAATTTTCTGTTATGTCGAGCTATTAATTATAAATTTGAACAATTTTATCAAGACGAGACCTAACTGGCCTTATATCGAAAATTATCCCTACTGTGGATCTCTGTCCACGCCTACCAGTGATGCTTGGCCAGCCATTCAGAGACAACTATTCAGAGCGGCCAGCCATTCAGAGCGCCATTCAGAACGTCACTACCTACACAACATGAAGGCGTGGACAAATATCCACAGTAAGGATAATTTTCGATATATAGAGACATTTTACGAAGAAACGAAGTGAAAGATTTTTCAAAAATATTTTTAATTTCACTTTGACCAAATTGAAAAAAAAAATTTTTTTGAAACAAAATTTTCAAATTATTTAAAAACAAATTCGGAGTGAGTGTGTGACATTTTGGCGTAATTTATCTTTGCCAGTATAATAACGCAATAATAACGGGTCAAACTTTATGTATGGAAAGTCAACTTGACCATTTTTAAACATGCAGTTTTCATAATTTGGTGATAAATTTCAGCGTGAAAAAATTAAAGAGACAATTCTAAAATCATTTAAAAGTTATGTCATGTCACGACAGTCACCAATAATGACAAAATCCTCAATCCAACCAAACACACTCCATATCTCGTGTGTAGTTGTTTCTGCACACTCATGACAATTTTATGTAGCTATTAAGTTAATAAGCTTGTAAAAGGGAACGATTTCGCGTGGGTTTTCTTCCCCTTTCCTTCTTATTCCCTATTTTTTGCTAAAACTTACGCATGAAAGGGGAACGAAAATTACTCATTTTTACAAGCCTGCTATTAACCACACTCAAATTACATTCTGGGCGAGAACTGGAGTGATGTTGAATTGATGAAGAATAAACAACGAGCTAGATTTTGAAATTTCAGTCCTGTCCTGTCCTAAGAAAAAAACATTAAGCATTGGTTGACCTGTACAGATATAATGCTGTGAATTGACTTATTTAAATAATCTGTTCTGTCCGGTCCTAGGTCCGGTCCTGTCGATAATGACATGTTTAAAAAATTACAGTGTTCAAGTTTAGAATTCATGTCTACATCAAGTTTAGTAAACCCAGGGGTTTCCGGACAATGTTATTCCAATTTTGTGCGTGTTTCTAAAAACTGATTAGAAATTAATTTTTCTTGTCGGTTTTTTGTCAAAATTATCAAACAGCCGTTGCCTATCCAGGAAAGAGTCGATTGCATTCTGAGTTAAATCGTGCCTGGTCATGACGCCAACTAAACGGCCACTTTGAGTCTAATTTAAGTTGAAAATAAGTCCTTGTACATTAAAACTTTTCTTTGTAGATAAAAACCATTGTGACTAAAATGTGTTAGAAAATTCATGTTTAACCCAATTTTAACCATTAGCATGTCACATACTGGCATGTCGAAGTAATAATCTGCGAGGACAAAATGACCAAAATGTGGTGGCGACAAAGCTAGGCTGTCCGCGGTCTCGAAAAATTCATAATAACCAGTTATCAGGAAAGTTCAAATTGAAAAATACATATCGTTTACGCGTGCTCCTGGAATATATTAGCTAGTTTTTTAGAAAAATTTCCGTATAATTCGGCTTTGAATACGATTCATCCGATTAAGTTCTTAGATAGGCTATATAAGATAGCTGAAACTGAGCAAAATATTTAGTGAATAATAAAATTAAAGAAATTGGTCCGAATCGGACCATTTTAAATTTTTCTTTGAGATCACTGAAATTTTCAAATTATCAGTTTTTGTTAAAAAATAGAAACAATTGTCTGATTCAGACCATTTTTCTAAATTTATTTGTTTCTTAATAGTTATGCTCAGTTTGAGCTATCTAAGGACTAAATCGGATAAGTCGTTTTCAAAAGCCGAATTATATAAACAATTTGGCTAAAAAACTAGCTAATATGTTCCAGGAGCACGCGTCATCGATATAACTCAAGAAGCAATATGATTTGTCCTTATTTTTTTGAAATTTGAAAGTCCTAGCTTTATTTAGATTGATTTACATTAAAACCGATAAAAATTGTTCATTTTGCCGTAGTTTTTAACGAAATTTTAACTTCTGATTCTTAATGTTCAAATTTATGTTTGTCATTTATTATATTTTCACAGGAAAAACATGAACAAAATTTTAAATTTTAAATTAGTTTTGGTCTCAAGTTATGCAATATACTTTTTGCTCGTATCTTGGGAAATTCACTATAAATTCACTAGAAAAAACCTATTGTATGTTTTTAAAAAATGTGCAGAATTTTTCTTTTATTCAGATCTATTTTTAACGAAACTCATAAATGGTTTAAAAAGATAATTATTAACCTCAAAAAGTGCATCAAACGGTTTGATTCAAACCCACAGATAGTTCGGATTTTGTCATACAGTATTAATTATTTTTTCCAATCTACGCTTTCAGCAAAAAACGTAAATGACGACCAAAAATAAATCACGCTGTATATATTTTATATATATTTTAATAAAACGGAGATATCAAAAATAGATATATTATGCGAATAAAAAATCACCGCAAATATGCAAGAGTAGCACACTACGTGAATTATACGCTTACAAGCGACTTTTTACCTATTTTAATTGCCTTCAGCTGGATGATGGCGTGAAAAAGTTACAATTGAATTTTTGCGGTAACTTCTTATGTCCATCACACAGGTATGTTTTCAGTTAGATTTCACATTTTTGCAGGTGAGATAGTTCGGAAATGTCACATACGATTTATTTTTAATTTTCTGTCATTATACAACTTTTCGTTATTTATTTGGTAGCACAGACTGTGCTGCACAGTCCATTTTTTAATTTTGTTCTTCACCCCGCGATTTTTGGAATCATTTGGGTCACTTATATCATTAGTGTGATTTTCGAAAACCGATATTATGGTGAAAAACAAGAAATCCGAAAATTGAGCAATTCTTAGGTTGCGCGGCGGAAACCCTACAGACTAAACTAAACCCGCTTATGAAAATTCCCCAACACTGATCTCGCAAACCGATATTTTGGACAAAAATCGTAGTTAATTCGAGTCGGTGTCTAGTGTACCCATTTGGGTATGCTAAGCACGCCCGTGCTTTCGCTACCCAAATTGGTCTCAATTATTTTTTTTATGCAGACTGAATGAAAATATGTTGTAAAAAACGCAGCGTCATGGTTATGCGTCATTAGGGTGGTTAAGGAATTTCACCGACTGCACTGAAGCACAGTAATAGGCATAACTTATGCCGCATAAGTAGAGTCAGTACCAGGAGCCTCATCAGCAAAACCCTTAGCCCGGATTCTAATGAGTTTATGGGGTCAAACTTTCTCAAGAAGAATGATTCCGACCATGAAAAAATTTGGAGCCTCCAAGTGGTCACATTAGTGCATGAAAAAACAAGCTTCGCAGATAAGTCTCCCGGTACGCACCCCTACTTAGGGGCCAGAAGTTATGCCTATGACTGTGCAGTCGGTGGAGATTCCTCAACCACCCATTACACATAATCATGACGTTGCGTTTTCACAACATATTTTTCATCCAGACCAATTGGGTACGGAAAGCACGGGCGTGCTTTCCGTCCCACCTTAACAAAGTATGGGGGGAGGACAAAAAAGTCGATTGGCCAATTTGGGTTACGGAAAGCACGCTCCGTTATTCGAGTCGGTGCCTAGTGTACGCCGCGTGCTTTCCGTACCCAAATTGGTCTGCATTATTTGTTTTTATTAGGGTCAATTGGGGACGGAAAGCCCGGGCGTGCTTAGCGTACCCAAATTGGTCTGAATCGAAAATATGTTGTGAAAATGCAACGTCATGGTTATGCGTCATTAAGGGTGGTGTGAGGAATTTTACCGATTGCACTGGGCACAGTGATAGACCGCATGAGTAGGGTCAGTACCGGGAAACTTATTTGCAAAACGAAACCTCAGTACGGATTCTTTGAATTGAGTTAAACTTTCTCAAAAAGAATGATTCCGCACCGTGAAAAAAATTGGAGCCTCCAAGTGGTCACAATTTGAGTATGCAAAAACAACCTTTCGGGCTGTGAAAGGCGCCTATAAAGGTTCATTTATTATTGATTTTTTGTTGTGATCATACCGATCGCGTCACAAAAACTAAAAAAATCCGTACTGAGGGGTTTTCTTTGCAGATAAGTCTCCCTGTACTGACCCTTCTTATGCGGCATACGTTATGCCTATCACTGTGCTCCAGTGCAGTCGGTGAAATTCCTCAACCACCTTAATGACGCATAACCATGACGTTGCGTGTTTCACAATATAGTTCGATTCAGACCAATTTGGGTACGCTAAGCACCGCCTTGCTTCCGTACCCAAATTGACCTCACAATAAAAAAATTAAATAGCAGACCAATTTGGATTCGGAAAGCACGGGCGTGCTTTCCGTACCCACCTCAACAAAGTATAGGGAGGACAAAAAAGTCGATTGGCCAATTTGGGTACGGGAAAGCACGCTCCCGTTAATTCGGCGAATCAGCGGCATTCTCAAGCTAAATGGATAAGTAGGTACAATTAAAACTATCCTGCTACTAAATAAGTAATAAATAAATTTTCAGATTATTAAAAATTTTCAATATTTTTATTTCGAATTTTTTTTAGAGATTTAAAACTAAGACTTTGCGATTACAAAACGTTTTCAATTCATACGCATTAACGGAACTGCTTGAAGGGTTTCGCCATAAATTTTGAAATAGTTGGTTAGAACGCTCATTTGGTAGGAAAAGATAAAGCTGATCTATCACCTTATATAATACCGAAAACCATCGATTATTCTGCAAAATGTATTTTTAATTTTTAAAATATCCGGCCGAAACTTTAAAATGAAAGTTAAAAACTTGGCATTTTCAGTATCGATCAAACTCCTAACAGATGTAAATATCAGCTTCATCAAGGTAAAAATAAAATATTTGAAAAATTAAAGCACCATTCTAGCGAATATCTAAACAAAATAGGCCGACGATTTTTAATACGGAAAGTCGAATGCCAAAAATCGGTATCGATTTTATTTGCCAATCTTGTAAAGATTTTTCTGGTCATTTTAAGTTTAGGATTTTAACTTAAGGTTTTAAGATGTTAGTTTATTATTAATTGAGGTTGGACTTGCTCTCTAGCGACCTTTCAGTATAAAATTGACTCATACTTGTTAACTAATACAGTATCAGAAATACTTATACAAGTTCTGAATGTTTTTTTAAGCAAAAATTTTGCTTTTGAGAATGATAATGAAACACCGAAACGTCAAGTTTGTGATAAATAAAAAATATATCAATAATATAATATATCTATTACGGGGTCCTCTGTCATTCTAGCCACTTTTTTGGACCAATTCGGCTTTCGAAATACGATCCATCGATTAAGGTCTTAAAGCTCAAACTGAGCCATATATCTAGTCGTAATAAAAGGTAATAACTAGAGTCTTCATCAGCATTCTTTTTTTATTTTTATCTCGAGTAGTCGTTTTGAGAGCCGAATTTTTAATATATGTTGGCTGAAAGAAGTGGCTCATAATGACGCGACCCTCGTTGATATTATAATAAATATAATCATTAATATAGATATACTTATACAAATGGTATACAAAAAACAGACTTCGAACTATTTGACCCGACGTTTGTATTGTAAAAATAACGTTTGTTTTGTAAAAAATAACCACGACTAAAATGACCAAAAAATTTTACAACAGAGTCAATAATATTAATATAGACTGTGAAATTCACAGTGTGAATTCATGATGCACATAGTATTTAAGACCAGAATTTGTAAAATTTATAAATGATACACATAATTTTTACTAACTACATGTATGTTTTACGTTTTAGAGGTCTGAATACTGAAGGTTGCTCGAGTTTCGGTTTGCCGCAGAATTTTTGTCAGAGCAGTCGACTTGATCGGCGATTTTAGTTGATTGTAGGTGAACTTTTTGTCTACTCGCCCGACAAAACTTTTGTGGCTAACCATAAAACTCGCGTCGTTATTTTTATGATTCCAGAAAACTTGGTTTTTGGTGCCTTTTTGAAATATTTTTGATTAAACATGTCGTGTATTGAGCCCCTTGACTTAGCTTTCGACACACCTAAGCTCTTAGTTGTTATAATGAGATATCATCTATCCAACCAAAGTCACTCCTGATTTCGAACCATATCGATTACGAGGCCTCCTGGGCATTTTTTGCCATTTTTTAGCCAACATTTTCATATAATTTGGCTTTTGAAAACTATTTATCCGATTAAGTTCTTAGATGGCTCAAACTGAGCACAAATATTCAGAGAACAATAAATTTAGAATAATGGTCCGAATCCGACCATCGTTTCAATTTTTTAAACAAAAACTGATAGCTTCACAATTTCAGCAATTTTTAAGTCTATTAATCACTAGATATTTGTGCTTAGTTTGAGCTATCTAATAATTTAATCGGATAAGTTGTCTTCAAAAGCCGAATTTTATAAATATTTAGTCTATAAAAGTGGCAAAAGATGCCTAGGAGGCCCCGTAATCGATATCGATAAATCCAAATTTCTGCAAGCTACTTTTTGACCAAAAGATGCCTCAGAAAATTTTTTTTTGTCAATTTTAAACATTTTAAGCACTGATTCACCCTCTGAATGTAATTGCATGTTCATATCGTTTTGATTATCCCGGTCCAAAACGTAATCATACCTCACGATCAGGAGTGACTTCGGTTGGATAAAGGATACGTTCCCGAATATTAAATCGTGCTCTGCTATTTGATCTCAAACAGTATTTTAGACTTTAGGCGGAAGAAGTTTAAAACTACACCATATAGCCGTACCGATAAATATACTTTGGTTACTTTTCCAAGATAATGTAAGCTATTTAGTAAACTGTATACACATTCGCGATCAAAACTGATTTTCTAAAAAGATCATGAAATTTTGGCTATTTTTTGATCAATTTTGATTGGTTGAAATTTAAACTTATCAAAAGCAAGGTAAAAATTTCTACAAACAAAGAATTCCTTTATGAAATTGGCAATTTCACACATTTTAATTTCTTCAAAAATTAGTCAAAATTTAAATATATTTTCACAGACCGTGAAAGCTTAACACAGACTGTTAATTCGAAAACATATTATTTTCAACGACTTAACAAAACCGGCAAATGTCTCAGTCCAACACCCCTCATCACATCGAATGTCTGTTCAATTGTCATCATCCAGGTCGCCGAATGCGGAGACTCATCCATAAATAATTCCAGATCAAGTGTGTGTAATAAATATTCTTCTGGTAAATTTAATTCGTAAACGGACGGATATCTGAAATATAATTTTTAAAATAAAAAAATTAAATTAAATATTTAAAAAAGTCGCTTATTGCACATATCATTTTAGCAAAAAAAATGAAAATGGTCTAATTCTGGACCAATTTTCTGTCACATTTTTCTCTGAATATCCTTTTTCTAGCCTTAGTGGATTTTGAAAATGAGGGTTATCTCTATAGCGCGTGTTCGAATCTCACTGATGTTGTATTAGTGATTGTGTTAGTAATTCCTTATTGATTACGCACCAATCAACTTTGGCGCTCCCAATATCAAGCACCCTTGCCTATTATTATACTCAAGACAGTATATAAGACAACATTAGTGGGATTCGAACACGCGCTATAGAGATAGCCTTCATTTCAAGATCCACTTAGGTTGGAAAAATAATATGTGTTCTCATGTTGATCTATCTAAGAACTCAACCGAACTAGTTTTTTGCAAATTTAACATATAAACAGTTTGAACACCCAATTGAATATAGTCTATACTATAAACTCTATAGAGAGTGACTTTAGTTGGATTAAAGATATAATATCAATAATGTAACAGCTGGGCACGTGACTGTTAAAAGTCGATATAAGCTTTGAAGCTTCCAATAATTGTATTATTTTATTTCAAGACATGCAAATACATTGGTTTAAAAAAATCCTGTTTCGTACTTGGAATTTTGAAGAAAATCAATGTTTACTGTTAAAAAAATACTTGTAATTTCGAACCGCTATTTCGTTGAACATTAATAATGTTACATTATATAAGTTGAACATTTTTCGTTAAATTAAGCAATAGACAGAATTCTAAATATACTAAATCATTCAAAGCAAATACACTTCAGGTCTGCAGCCCTAAGTAGCCTGCTCATACCCCAAAAGCAAAACAAAATAATTTTTTGACCAAGATCAGGACTCTTTCCGGTTGAAATTTGGTCAAGATGTTGATAAAACCGGCCAATAAGACCCAAGAAATACCGATGCCATGGCAGTGGTTATTTGTCAAAGGCAATATTATTTTACGAAAGAAACTACCGGAGGGAGTTAAAGTTGAATCAAGGATTAATTCTAATAAAGGAAACTCAGTTTCTGATTTGGACGGAGGTTCAAAAATTATAATTGAACAGTCTAAATTGATGATCCACGAATAATTTTTTTTGTTAACTCCCACGCACCGGAACAAAAATTTTTTGGAGCCGCATTCGATAAACACGAATTATTACGTAATGTACAACGCATTTTAAAAATCGGAGTGTACGAGTTTAAGGGAGTCGTAGTTGCAAAATTGCAGCTTTTGAGGATTTTTTACGATTTTTTTTCTAAAAAACTTGCCAAACAATACAGCCCTCATATCTTGCAAGGATGTGCAATCCTCATCAGGAGAACCGTTATGTATGAGAGAAATACATGTTTATCTATTTGGTTTGAAAATTCCGCTAAATGGCTGATTTGCTTACGCAGAATTAGGCCACCAATATGAATCATTGATGGCCTAATTCCACATTCGGATTTGCGAAGGCAAATCAGCCATTCAGCGGCATTCTCAAACCAAATAGATAGTCAAAAAAGTCTTAACATAGATCTAATTTAAATCATTCAAGACTTATTTCGATTTTGATTTTCGTACTTCGGGATTTAATTAATCCAAATGAAAAGGGATCGGGATGGGACGATAATTTTAAATAAAAAGAATGAAAATTCCGGAAAGTCCTGATTTTAAAAATTAGAGACTAGTTTATATATTCATCTTCAAAGGTCGGGATCGGATAATCCAGTTTGTATTTAAAAAAAACGGGATGGAATGGGATGTTATTTCAGGATCGGGATGTAATTCAAAATTTAATACCTATTTGTAACACTGCTCTTGGCATAATTTGCAATAATTTCAAAATATTACTAGTTACAAGACGCTTACAAGAAATAAATAAACAGTCCATTATAGTCCATAATTTAGGGAACTTATTTTTCACTTAGTAAAATTTCTGATTCTAGGCAGTTTGATAAGTGAATTTGCAAAAAATACTGAAACGTTTCACCAAAAATGGCAATTTAAACCTCATCACACTTTTCCTGTTCACTACAGAAACTCCTAGAAAATCCATGAACGTCCTGATAACGTGATTAGTTATGTGATTTTAATTTTTTTGTGCTTTTCAGGTATAATTAATATCCAAATACTTTGAAAATGTCATCAAAGGCGTGTCCTGATATATAACCGCAATATTGCTCCCGTATAGGTCGTGTATAAAGCTCTCCACGTAATCTATTCGTTCAGCGTAATTACAACGCCAATTTTTTGGACCTTTAATTTCAATGTGAGCAAAATTATTCTTCGATCGTGATGATTTTCTACAAACCATGGATGAGTCATATCATATGATATGACTCATATTATTTGACTCATATCATTTTTCCAATCACAGTGACTTTTTTTAGCAGCATAGTGGCATACAGATCAGCGAAAATACGCTTTAAATATTAATTTTCTATACGGAGTAAGTCGATTTTTCGTCAATCAGAAGCCGTCTTTTTTCGAAATTTTCGAACATTTTTTCTTGATCTTTGAAAAATTATGAAAAAAATGTCCTTTTACATTTTTTCATAAGTATCACAGATTTCCAATGCTGAAAACCGATAACAGCTTAGTAACAGCCTGACAAAACCTGATCGGATTGACCCGGAAAAAAAACCTGATCGGATTAACTTGATCGGATCGACCCGAAAATAAAATTTGATCGGATCGACCTAATCGGATTGAGAACATTTTTTCGGAAAACTTAAATAGGGTTTCCAAACAGTTTACATCGGACACGAGTCGTGTCACACGACTCATTGAGTTTTTAGATAGCTCAAAATGACCACACATATCGAGATCTTCTTACAAAAACTATAATAAATACCTTTATAACCCTAAAACTTTTTGAAAAAAATTGGAAAAATGGTCCGATTCTATCATTTTTTGGCTTTATTTTTCTCTAAATGTTTAGTCTTATTCGCGCTTTCTAAGAACTCATTCGAATGAGTCTTTTCCAAAAGCCAAAATTTTTTGGCAAAAATAGTGCGTAGGTTGTGAATTATTAATTTTCATACAAAGTATTATGTAAGTGTAAAAGTATGATTTGTAATAATTTATAACGCATTTTAGAGTTCGTAGAAAAACATCAATATACAAGGAAAAAATGTTTTTCGACTCGGGCATCGTCATCGTTATCTCTGTCTAGAGCGACCGTATTATTAAACCGTGCAAAGAAAAAGACCCAGGCAGTTTTCATTCGAATAAATTGATCGTAAAATTTTTAATTCTCCCGAAGTTTTTTCAAGAGTCAATTTCGATGTAATTGACGTAAAGCAAGAATATATTTTTTCAATTACGAACATCTTTGCTCTTATGATTTCGATTTTGAAGCTGGAACAAATAATATAGAACAAAGTGTAGACATTCGCAGTTGCGCCGTTAAATTTAAAAAGTCTTCATCATAACAGCTTTTGACGAAAATTATGTCCTTGCAAAACCAAATAATAACCTCATTTTTCGAATTTTTGTTTCCAAAATCGCTATTTTGGTTGTAGCAAGCCCAACTCAGATATTGAATTAAGAAAATTATTACCGGATTTTCTTTCGGAAATGTTCAGAAATTAAACATTGAAAAACCTTTTCTCATCAGTAAAATTAGGGCTTTAAAATCCGATATCAAAATCGGAGGAGATGTATTTGAAAATTAAGAAGGCTGTTACTTACAACCTTCTTAATTTTACAACTTGTGAGGCTAAACAAAAATGATTTGGTCAATTCATTTCGGAGGAATAAGTATCGATCTTAGGGTTAAATAATTTTCGGTCAGGAGAAAATCTGAAGTGGGTCTTATTTTTCAAAATTTTCTGGTTCTCCCTCCTGATTGGCTGAAATCAAATATTTATTTGAGCAATTTTGACACCGGAATCGCGAATTTTTAAGGAAATTAAATTAATAAAATTTTATGTTCTAACCTTTCCCCCGGAATCAGCTGAGAAAAGGGAACGATTATGACTCAATTTATGACTCGTCTTTCCCTTTTTCCCTATGTTTTGCATTAACTTACGCTTGGAAGGGGAACAGAAATCTTTCCTCTCTCCTAGCCCGAGCTGCATGATCTGCAAGCATTTTAAGAAATTTAGTAATTCGAGAAACTCTAAGTTTTAACTTTTCATTCACAATGACGATTTGAAATAAGGAATTTCAAAAATAAAAAAAAACGGTTTTTTTATGTGTTAAGGGGTGCCATAAGTCCTGCCAGATTGGTACATTTTTTCAAAGCGATAAATGAAAAGAAAAAAAAATGTTAAATTTTTTTTTTATTTTTTTATCTTCAATAAAGTGTCCATTCTTGCAAACGTTTATATTTTTAATTTTTTAACATAACTAATTATCTGAGAAAATATAAAAAAACACTTTTCACGGTACATCCATTTCCAACTAAACTCGACTACAGATGTTTTTGAAGACGATATTAATAAACTTCAGACATGTAGACATGTAGACATGCATGAAAAAAGTTAAAGTAGCTATTTTTTTAGTATTTTATTCTTAGATTTCAAAAAAAACGATAAGAAAAAATTGGACAAAAAATGCGGAAAATTTTCATAATAAGTTTGAATTTTTTTGAAATTTTACGATTTCAAAAATAAAAACTCGAACTCAATTCTTTTCCTAAAAATGAATAAAAATAAATTTTATCAAGCTGAAACATATTTATATCGGTTCAGCTAACTATAATAAGCATAAAAAATATACTGACTTATTATTTTCGTAAGTTATAACGACTCCAGTCTGCTGGTTTATGGCACCCCTTAATCTATCTGTACAGAATTTTTCTAGTCATTTTAAGACTTAGGATTTTATTTGTTCTTCAAAAATTAAAAAAAAATTGTTTTTTCGGTCAATTTTTCGTGATTTTACAGGTAGTCTGGAATTCAGTTCTAGCGAAGCCTTTTGAAGTGCTAGAAGGCTGATTTTTTGGCCAGTGAAATTGAGCGTTTTTTGATTAGCGATTTTTTGATGAGGTCGCGACCAATATTTTGACCTCTAATGACGGTCAAACTTCAAGGTCAATCTCAGTTCATCGTATATACTTGAAAGTACCCCAAAAGAACGGGGGATGAACGTATTAGCAACTTGGGTCAATAATGTACTGAAAGGTCGCTGGAGAGCAAAAGTTCGCTTGGTGTTGACCAGTTTGTGACCAAATTTTTGAAAACAAAAAAAATCCTGACTCTTAAAATGACCAAAAACAAATTATTTACAAGATAGCTTAACACATTAAAAAGCGATTTTTTATTTTTAAATTCCTTATTTCAAATTTTCAATCAAGCTATAAAATCAAACAACGACCAATCCCCCCCTTAAATCGACAAGAAAAACGGCTCGCATTTTTTGTTTTTGATAACTCGAAATAATTATTGATATTTGAACAATTACAAAACTAAGTGTAAGAAAATCGCACTGCGCCGTTAACTTGTAAGACCTAAAATTTTTAGGCTAAAAGCTTCATTTTACAAAAATTAAAGTCCTTTCAAAATCAAATGATAAATCAGTCCGGTTGATCTTACGAGAAATTACAAAGTATAGTAATGAATAATGATTAGTGTTAAAATTCATTCAAACTTGTCCGGACTCACCGTGGATAAAACGATTCAATTTGACGAAATCTGGATTGTCTAACCATTGAGTGTTCCACTTTCGCCTTCTTAGAAAACCCGAGTCGGCCTTTCATTTATTAAGTCTTCACAGTCAGATTATTACAAAATACGTAATTTAGGTTTTTGAGTCAGCCGGAGTTTTAAGCTTGATGAAAACTTATATATAACACTTTCGGTTTCAGTCTGGATCATTGAGATATTACAGTTTCAAACCCAGTTTGGATTAATTTCAACATTCCCTGTTCACATTAATGATAATTTAGGTAACTGACATATTTGTGGTAAAGCTGAGCAGCTTCCTCAACCATCATATATAAGTAGGATCGGCAAAAACTTTTATGCTGAACATTTTTGAAATATTTTAATTGTAGCCTATTTAAAAATATTATCATCTGATCAAAAAAAATAAAAAAGTTGTCAGCAATTGCCTAATAATAAAAACTGTTTTTAAATCGCCATCATTAACTTGGATTTTTTTAATTTTCAAAATATCATAAACTCCAAGGTTAGGCATTTTCGAGAACGAATTTTCATTTTTAAGCAATTGCTGAAAATTTTTTTTTAATTTTTGTGATCAGATAGTTATCTTTCACGGCTGCAATTTCAAATTAATTTTAAAACATTTTAACCAAAAAACTTTCGCCGTTCCTCCCTAAACCAGGGATGGGCGTCCGAGTTAAAATATCTGGTGGTGTCAATCCCCAAAAATACTTCAGTTTTACATAAAAACAAAAATCGCTCTAGCGCCACTGTGGTAATTTTAGATACATTGTTTGTTATACCGTCTCCAAAAACTAGCTTATCGGCATCTTTTGGAACTACTTTATAGTCGATTCTGATGGTTCAAATTTTGACCAATGAAAATCTCAATGTCACCCCATTTTTAATTTTTTTTATTTTTATCACAAAAAAGCAAAAAACAAATATTGTGACTGGAAATATATCTCACGGTCCAACATAATATTCGAGGCGCTATATTTTTGCAGTGGTTTTTCACCCGATTGTCAGGTGCCCAGCATGAACAATTGAAAATAAAAATTGCAACAAAAAAATTCTGTTTTCTACCCACCTTGAAAGCAGTTTTGGGCATTTTTTGCACCTCACAAAATTTCTTATTTTATTGATATAATTTTAATAATACGAAATAATTAAAATTAACTCAGTCTCTAGAAAATATAAGTTCCAAAATCCTTAAATTTTAATATATCTCTTTAGCACCAAAATGGCAAAAAATGTTCTAACTTGACCTTAAATGACCTTAAGGGTCGGTGCATTTTGACAGATATGCACTTTTTTTAATTTATTTGTCTGGATGAGAAACTTTTTGCCACTTCATAATTTTCGAATAAAAAGTCGTTTCAATCTGAATTTTTTCAGATCGATTATTTTAACTTTATAGATCGTTTTTGCTACTTTAGGTGTCTAATTATATTAATTTTTTTTTCATTAATTAGAAGCTTCAAGAATGGTCTTGACCACAATCGAAAATTAATATAATTTATTTTATATGATTTCTACGTCAAAATCGAAAATTAAAATTTTCTGAAAAAAGACGAAAAAAACGAAATTTAGGCAGATCGAAAAGAATATTTATTTTCATGAGTTTAATTTATTAAAATTTCCGTGGTGGATGGGATCGACTTACCAATTGAAGCAAGTCACGGTGAGAATAACTTTTATTTTTCTCGATGTAAGAGGGCTTAAACTAAATTTCGCGCAAACCGTATTTTCATTCAAAAAAGTATGATTCAGAGTATAAACAAGAGCGAAGAAACAACGAAAGCATAATTTAAATATAGTGAAAGTAGTCATTCCAAATATTTTTAGCTAAAGAATCGTTAGTAAGGATTCCAAAATATTTAGTTGGAAAATTTGAACAAGAGAAATGAGGAAACTTTCATATATTTTTTCCAAACAGTTTCGAACCGAAAATCCCAAAAAAAAGTCATATGATTTTTCAAATAGCATAAAAAAATATGAGATCACCTACGCGAAAAGTGAAAGTGGCCATTTTGAAGAATTTTTTCGTTGATTTGAAAAATAATGTAAAAAAAATTTGAAGAAAAAATAAGGCATTTTTCATAATGTTCGGAAGTCTTTTCCAAAATTTCTTATAATTTGTCGCAATTCGAAAAGTTTAATTCGAACTCAAAATTTTTCTTAAAAACAATAATCGAAATTCTTTAGTCACAAAGTTGCCTTGAGTATGAAACATTAACTTTTGGTGGTATATTGAGAAGAAATATATAAACCCAGTATAAAGTTTTTTATCAAAAGCCCATATCCGTATCTGTCAAAATGCACCGACCCCCTTAAGTCAACGCAGAATTATTCAACTTAATTTCAATATATATTCCAACAAGTAAAAAAAGAGCAGGTCCGATCCGATCACGTCCGAGCACCGATCACGATCCGATATTGAACTTTTTCAAATCGGGTTCCGATCTGATCACATTTTTTCAAACTCGAGTCGATCCGATTAACATTGAAAAATTTTGAGGCCCGAAATTTCCGATCCGAATCTTGAAAATCTGCTCGGATGCTCCTTCCTGACCTAACCAGTCAGGCTGAGTTACCTTTATATATGATTATCGTTTATTTTTTGTGAAAATTTGAAAAAACAGTAGGTTTTCTCTACTAGAATTCTAATATCATCTCAAATTACATGCTTCGTTTCGAAAACGCCAAGAAAGATTGCCGTGGTGAATTTCTCAGTAAGGTGGGCTTCAAAAGCAATTGGCTGTTATTTTAAATAATGAAAATTCCAGAAAAAAATCTACCGTTTTTTTACAATAAAAAAATTGCCATAAAATTCAAAAAATAATTTTGAGGCCAGTTTAAGGGGGTAGTGTCCGCAAAAAAAGTTGGCCTGAAACTAGATATAGTACTAAACCACCCCTAAATAACGATGTGGGGATGGTCTCGTCGCTTTTTCAAATCATCGGTTCTCTCACAAGAGGGCGGCAAAGTCGAAAACGAGGGTACGCATTTTTTCCTAATTACATATCCGATCAACTTCATTTCATGTGTCAAATTAAGCGGATTCTGCATGAGCAAAAATATTGTGGTGGTTTTTTGTCTGACTTTTAAAAATACAGTAGATAACCTTAGAAAAGTGGTATTTGTGCCGGTTTGGTACCATTTATTCAAAAACGCTCATCGAATATTTGTTTTAACTATGCTCATTCGATTTCTCATACAATTGCGAAACAATAATTGTGGACTACATTTTTCATTCATTGTCATCAAAAAATTAATACATGTATAAAAATAATGCTAAAAATCTATTTTCAAAATTTTTGAAGGGTTTTTGATGACATGAAATTTTCGAATAAATGGTACCACAGGCCAAATACCACTTTTTTAAGTTATCTACTGTTATTTTCATAAAGTCAGACAAAAACCACCACACATATTTTTGCTCATTGAGAATCCGCTCAATTTCACACATGAATGAAGTTCATCGCGGAGATGTAATTAATGAGAAAATGGTACCTCCGTTTTCGACTTTGCCGCCTCTTGTGGAGACCGATGATTGAAAGGACGAGACCATGCACCAAGTCGTATTTTTAGGGGGTGGTTATAGTACTATATCAGATTTTCAGGCCAACTTTTTTTTGCGGACACTACCCCCTTAAGGATTAAATAAAAATTTGAAGCCTGAGTCGGCCTTTATTTTATCAAGTCGTTAAGGAGTCGATTTATTCAAAATACGTAATTTAGGTGCTTTGGTTCAGGGTTGTATTTAACTCGTAGACTCGATTCCGGCAAGTAGTGACCATTCACCATTAAATCGCATTTTACGACGCTTAAACATTAATGACAAGGACCAGTTATAAAGTTATCGATAAACTTTAAGATGAAATGACGTTTGTGCGTTTTTTATTGAAAATTTTACTGTACTTAGTACTTATTTTTTTGCAAAATTTTTTTAAATCACAAAAATTAAACCTTTCATCGTGATCAAAAAAAAATTCTAAGACTTTTTTCCCAAAAAACACTATAGCCCCAAAATGATCACGTGACCGTATATATTAAGGAATAAGGTTGGTAAATAGTAGTAGTGTTTTTTCCAAAAATTGGCTTAAATCATTTTTGAAAGATGAGTGGTTCCTTAGAAGTTTTTAAGCTTTTTTACATTACACTAAGTCCGAAGACATCACGTGACCTTCAAATTAAAATGAGGTTTTGGCCCAAGTCCCCAAATAGTATCAAATTACGCCGAAAAGTTTTGAGGACTAATACACACCCTAATTTAAGAGTTATGAAACATAATAAATATTTTCCAAACACGTCACGTGATCTTATTTTTCAAGAAATAAGGACTTTTATTATGACATATTTAAACTTAATTTTTGGATTATTTCGTCACTGTATTTTATTCAGACTTTCCTGTAATGAGAAAAGTCTTTAAAACGTTTGAAGTTTGACCCTGGAATTTTTTGACGGTAATTTGAGTACTTTTTCAAATTACTGTTACATTGGTACATATTTTTTTTCAAAAGTACTCAATCAATGCGAAAGACCCTCAAAAAGAATCGTAACGAATTTCTAAAGACTCTAAATGCATTACAGTATGGCCTCCAGTTTAAATAGAGCCAGTCTCCAGAAGTCATAGCTTTCGAAACTGCTGATGACATAAGAATGCGTAGGCGAGAGAGAGGTGAGAAAATGAATAATTACGGATTGGGTTTTTTTAATTTCAAAGATTTCTGTTTGTATTATTTGTGAAAAATGGCCTCCGGTAGAATAGAGCACCTCTAGAACAGCGAATAGGCGTGAACTTTCGTCTCTGGTTGTAGAACACAAATGAATTTAAACAATAATTTCAGAGTCAATTTAAGCGAAGAGAATTTTGATGAAAACATATAATAATGGTTAAATGGAACTAGAGAAAACCCTTTGAAGTTAACTAACACAGTAGTTCAAAATAAAATAAACGTTTGAATTCGTATGATTATTGCACTGCTGGCCCGTCACTGGGGTACATTTTCGCAGAATTTTTTTTTTCTCATCCCATTAAATGCCTTTTTGTTCATCGCAATTTTTTTATTTTTATTTTAATTTTATTGCAATTGCTGAATATTATTTTAAGCTATTGAAAAATGTATGTTGATAATGAAACTTTGCTTATAGGCTCGATCTATAGAATGGTCACTAGTTGCCGGAAAATCGAGTCTGGGTAGCAGATTCATGTCTAAAGTCTACGAGTTAAGCTTGATGCAAATTTTAGATTATACTTTCGGTTTTGTCTGAATCATTGAGAATCTCAATTTGAGACCAAGACTTTTTGTCGACATAAAATTTTACGTCTTATTGGGATATTATCCCAGGGATAACGTTTTCCATTAATCAGTTTATTTTTAAATGAGTATTAAGTCAGCTTAAATTTTGATATGATACTAAGCTGGCCTCAAAAAAATTTATTGATGGTTTCGCGTTCACCCGACATAAAGATCTTTCACTAGAGTCGCGAAAGTGGTAAATTAGGGTGATTTTTTCATACAAAGAATTTATACAAGCATTTTTAGACTGTTCAAGTCAGCCTATTCCAGAAAAACTTCTTTGATTACATACAATAAATTATTGTATACAATATATGTATATAATAAATGTTAACACCACGTGGTTATTAACGTGTTATCAAAATAGAGTATAACGTTACTCAATCAAGGGTTCGAAAATACGAAGGTATCGTAGAATCCCATTCTTATTTCGGCCTCGTAGGAAAATCATCAAATAAATCAGAGATTCAAATTAACGTTATAGTTTTACTTATAGGCTTCGCTCACGCAAAATAGCATCTTGTAACATAAATAACGCTAAAGGTCTGAATTTTTCAAGAAATGGTGAAATTTTTTGGAATATATACAACATAATTTTAATTCAGGCTTCTCATACTAAGTGCATTTTAAATTAATTGAGCTTTTTTTCATGATTTAAAAAATAATATTTTTTCTATGTGTAAAAAATCTAAAAATTTTTAGTTCAGCACCTAGAACGAGCAGTGTTCTAGCAAAACTGTTTTCAAAATTTCGAAATAATTTCCAAGATGAATGTGTTTCCAGAAAAATAAACTAATTTGTGTTTCATCTTCCAACTTTGGAGGGGGGGCACCCCATTCTGAATGGTCTCTTATCTCTAAGAATGGTCTCTTATTTTGCTCAAAATGTCTCATTTCCCGACTTTAAACTCGCCGCTTGGCCGAACTTGTAATCAAAAAAAAATATTTCCATTCTCATTTTTTTGGTTCAATTAGTCTGGTCTCCAGTTTTTAGAAAATTCTGTGAACCGATCAGTACCTAGAATTGTAAATAAATAAATTATTTTGCAAGCGAATCCGATATTCTAAAACTAGTTATTCGATAGTAATAAACTTTTTTTTGCTTGCAATCAATTTCTCGTGTGCTGGATGGTCGGATACAAGAAAAATAATACCGAATTTGAGACCATAGTCGAAAATAACTACTGCACCCACAATCCCCTTGAGGAGGTAGTGTGACACTACTAGTTTAAGTGAAAAATCTTGCTGAAAATTTTATATGATACCGAGAAAGCAAATTAATTGTTAGCTGTTTAGCGCCTTGCATGAAACAGATTCACTATTGGTTCTTACGTCCAGTCCTCTGATGGTTTTGAAGCGATTGGATGTGATTTTAGTTATTTCATAAATTTCGTCCCAAAAGTTGGTGGGTCGTTTTTTTGTTTGACCTCGCACGGGGTTCGTGGTTTGCACCCCTGGGCGGCGAGTTTAAAGTCGGGAAATGAGCCATTTTGAGCAAAATAAGAGACCATTCTTATGTAACTATTCTCGGTAACCACACATCCTTTTGATTTGTCTTTTTTTACGATGATATTATGTGGGACTCGGTTGTGGCCAATTCGATTTCGATACAAATGTAAATTAAGGGGGTAGCGGTTGTAATCTTTATAAGACATTCTGAGGCCTAGAAACACTGCAACCGCTACCCCCTTAATTTACATTTGTGTCGAAATCGAATCGGCCACAACCAAGTCTCACATAATATCATCGTATAAAAAGATAAAAATTAAAAATCGGATGAGTGGTTACCGAGAATGGTCTCTAATTTCGCTCAAAATGGCTCATTTCCCGACTTTGAACTCGCCGCCTGGCCGAACTTATAATCAAAAAAAAATATTTCCATTTTCATTTTTTGCCTTAATTAGTCTGGTCTCCAATTTTTAGAAAATTCTGTGAGCCGATCAGTACTCCCTTAAGCCCTAAGTGTTGGGACCTAACAACGTGAAAGAACACGCTCTGATTTTTTGGCCGACTCAGAAATTCTGAGTAGACGAAAAAAATGTAAGTTAATTTAGCACACGTTGCACAGCGCTGACTCTGTGATATGTGAGTTAAATTAATTAACTCGTCGACTGTCAGATGGGCCTCAAAATATCATGCAAAGTCAAAATCACAATGACCAATTAATCACTGACGGTTTATTTCTTGAGAGAACTTTTAAACGCAAAAAATCGTCGATTAAAAACATCGATCAATCTTGATGAAACGTAATTTATGAGACATTGTTTTATGTAAAATATAATGTTTGTCGTCTTTTTGATTGAATGTAGGCGTCTTTTTTTTTAAGTATAGATAAATAAGAATTTTTGAAAAGTTGGTTAGTTTGTATGAGTGGAAGATTATATTGTATGAATAGAAGTGTGAAGGGGACTGCGACTAACCCACGCGACTCATTGTCTAAATATTTTGCGTTTCATATACTTCATTCAAAATCACCTGCGATTAAAACCACCATCAAAAATTTACCTCCCCCTTACCAGGCGCAGCATGCACAAAAAAATATTTTCTATAAATAGAACGTTTTGGCCTTGTACACAACACAGGGTATGGGAGAGGTGCATGAGAGAAGCTTTTGTGAGGTTTGTCCTAATCTCAAGTGAGTTTCAGGGTAAGATATGAAAGGCGAAAATTACGACAATGAGTCGCGTGGATCCGTCGTGGCCTCATTTACAATTATATTCATACAATCTTCCTATCAAACTAACCAACTTTCCAAAAATTCTTATTTATCTTTACTAAAACAAAAAAATGCGACTACACTCAATCAAAAACGCCACAAACTTTCTATTTACGGTTAGATTAATTATCCGAAATGGTGTTACGAAACCATACGCTTTAGAATAAATTTAATACTTTTTATTTTTGAATGAACCAATCAGAGTTTTTCAATTCAAAACAGTAAAAATAGTCTGATAATTTCTGAGCACAACTTTCGGGCTTATTGTACCTTTCCTTTTAGGCTGGTATGCATGTTTTCAGAAATTTTGAACCGTCTTGAAGACTGTGAGTGGGTCAAAATATAGTGTCAGAAGTACTTGACCACATAAGTGCACACTTAAAAATCTAGTTTCGATCATCAACCCTTTGCATGAATAAGCAGACAATTTCAAACATTTAAAAACATCGTGTATCCTGATTTGTTACAAATTGACTGTTCTGTCTGTTTGGCTTGGGAATTGACCATTTTAAAAAACATTGTTTAGGGAACACTGTAAATAGTGTCATAAAAAGCGACGAATAAATTCATTCTCGATAAATTTTAAAATATTTTTATTAAAACATTTTTTTTCATGTTTGACATCATGCTTCACGTTTGGTGTATACAGTATTTCAAATGCTCATTGTATCAAAATTAATACCACAGAACAACGTGGCTCTGGAAGGCCGTTTCAATTTCGTCTATCTTGCAGAAAAATTGAGAAAAAACTACAGATTTATCTTCGGTAAGACTGAAATTATCAAAATCTCGGATGAATATTTCATGACTTTCAAAATCTACCAAATCTAATTTTACAAATCAACCGAATTCAAAACGGGTATTTTCGAATCTCAAAAAATTTCACCGCCTTCGATAAAAACGCTCAAATCCTAAAATACCTAGGGTCTGTTTTTTGAGATACCTCACGTTTCTTGAAGAGATATTTCAGAACTGGTTCATACGATATTTTTTTAATTTTTTGTCATAAATAATGACTCATAATATAACTGCGTGGTGCTGCAGAGCTTTTTTCAGATTCCGGTTTATCACCAGACATTAACCAGAAATTGTCGGTTTCTCGAAAACGAGCTTACCAATTTTTTTGATTTTAACAGATCCGAAAAAATCAAGGACTCCGACAAAATTATCAAAAATAAAATTTGACACCACCAAGGGGTCATATTACACGATTTTTCAATTTTGTAATGTGGATTATATAATTTATCAATAAATTATTCTATCAAAACTAGAGACGCTGAAATATTAACTGTGAAACTTGTCAGAATATAGGCTTTATAATATAGCCTATATTATATAGGCTATATTATATAGCCATCAAAAGCGACAGATTTAAAAAAATGAAGATGCGCTTTAAGGGGTTAGGAACTGTGATACCATATATAACAACGTGGCAGTTTCGGGATCGAAGAAAAATCCGCGAAAAGTGTTCCATAAAGTGAAACAATGCAACATCAAGCACGCGTATTCACATCTGGTATTATGATAATACCACCGGGGAACTTTTGAGATACATTTTTTGCAGCCTTAGAAAAACACTTTGTACTAGGCAGGAAAAATTAATTATTTGCGAGAAATTTTGTACCGCTGTCAAATGTTGATATTTTTTTGCACATTCAGGAACTTGTCGCTTTTGACTAACTTTTTTCAAATGAAATTTTGTGGTCTGGGTATACAAATAAAATCTTGATTATTTAAATTTGAAATTATTCAACCGCTTGCCTTGCTCGCTCTTGACGGATTTTCTGGAATTTTAATTTAAGGCGCTCCTGAGCTCGATTTGAAAAAATAACAAATTTTTTGATTTGAAATTACTTAGAAAAGTATCGAAAAAAATTTCGGAAAATTTAGAAGATAACTGACTTTGATGAAACTGATAATGCTGTTATTTAGTATGAATCGAAAGATTGAGACCCTACAACCTCCATAAATAGTTTGTATTGTAAAACGTGAAACATTTCGATCAATCTCGCAATGAACACTCCCATGTAGTCTGCCTGTTAATACGTTAAGCACCCTCGTCTGTTACTACTTAACCTCTCACTTCTCAAAGCACTCGGTTTTAGGAGAAGCTGTAAGGGTGCGTTAACTGATCACTCTGTATTCTGAAAAACCACTACTAGTACAGCATGTCAAATTTTGACTTGCGACCTTATTTTTTGCTTTTGCGCACCTCCGCCAATCAAAACGTTTGCATTTATAAACACGTAGGCGTTCAACAAATTTAAATTCTTGTTGACCAATATACAGCGTCAATCAATTTTGAGCAAAAAACCATGATCGCAAGAAAACAAGTGAAATTCTGTTAATGGATTTTTTATCATATGTTAACAAAATTGGACTTTATAGCAATTAGTTTTTATTTAAACTAAAACAATAAATAATTTGAAATGAAAATTCATTCGATAGATGAATCATCTAAGATGATAATCAATCCTCCAAAGCAATTGATATAAATAAAATGCGATGGAATTTCAGAAAATTTGGAAATTTGATACCCATAATTTGGCTGGGAAAATATCACGAGAAAGTTTCTAGTTATCTAATTATAAATGACCGTATACGCAATCAGGGGTCCATAATGTACATGCTGGCTCTAGAGTGAAATGTTGTTTATTAACTATTCCGGGGGCCTCACGTTCTGATCAGTTTTTGCCGCCCACACAGATAGCATCTGACGAAATTTGATAGCATTTACTTTGATAGCGTCACATTAAGAAAAACCTACGCAAGATGATAAATTGTTGTGCACATTATTCATTTTAAGTTGTTTATGCTGTACTTTAGTCTTTTAGCAAAATTTATTGGTGAAAAGTAGCCCTTAATTTTTAAAATTACTTTTTTAATCTCGAAAATAATTTTACGAGTGACCTCCTTGTTGAAGGTTACACAAAATCCAAGAGAGTTCTAAAAAAATACGAGTTTAATTTATGACCGTAAATTATTCATTCTCGGATTTCGTACAGATTCGATGACTTTCATCAGAATTGTCAAGTAGAGTCAATTGCGGTCCTTTCGAAATAATTCATATGCGATAATTATGAAATAATTTCACATTTAATATGAAATAGAAGCTACTAACCAAAATGAAAAAAAATTAACACCAGATGTTTTGTTTTAGATTTAAGAATGCAATTTTTCATTTGCGAAAATAACCAAATTTGAAGTTAAATGTCAGCATTAATTAGTTATAAAATTAACGATGAAAAATAAATGTTTCTAAGCATCTTATGGCCTATCAAATATTGTTCGCGTGACATGTTTTTTGGTTGATTCGATTTGAAACATGAAATGCGTCATAATAACTTTCACAGTTAGAACAGAACTTACACACATTACTTATGAGTGGGCCAACTAAAACGTCAAAATGATATGTTCGCCTGATGATTCAATACACATATGATTAATTTGTGTGAATTGTGATTCACTTTCGAGGTTATTTTTACGCATTACATGTTTTGAAGCAAATCCCCCAAACCAAAAACATATTTTTACTTTTGAATCAAGAGTTGAGACAGTCATCATTTTCGATAACTTACATCATATTATATACAAGTACAAGTATAGATTACAAATCCTCAGATGACAGATCTTGAATATTTGAATGACACAAACAACGCGGGATGCTAGCATCCAATCAGAAACCCTGCATTGCAGAATAGGCCAATTTTATTGGTCAAATTTGAAAGAGATCAACCGATCAAATGCTCAGATTCCGCATTTTTAAAATATTCAGGATCTGTCCTCTGAACAGGGATGGGCGTCCAAGCACCGATCCGATCCGATATTGACTTTTCAAATCGGGCTTCCGATCCGATCCGATCACATTTTTTCAAACTCGGGTCCGATCCGATATTGAAAAATTTTGAGGACCGAAATTTCCGATCCGATCTTGAAAATCTGCTCGGATGCCCTTCCCTGCTCTGAGGGTCGGTAATTTATATATTTGAGATTTTAATTGCAGATCTGAAGTTTTGAACAAAATGTATGAACGTTCACTGATATCCTTCTGTTAACACCAATGGTAATTTAGGTAGCTGACATGTTTGGGCAAGTTATCTAAACTAACATTAGTGTGAACAGGGGATATATTTTTCCGAGAATGCTACGCATTAGGGTGTAAAAAGAGTATACATTTATACGAAAAACTTGCAAATCGGTTATTTTTGACCGCGGACAGCCTACCACGGATAAGAGAAAAAGTTGAATTTTAGATTTTTGCTAATTTTTATGAAGAAATTAACAATTTTCGACTTTCACTGATTTGGTTATGAAATCCGTTCAAAACACAGTTTTCGTTAAATAAGCATATTCTCTAACCGGAAGTTTTATCTTTCAGTTATCCCTATTCTCAATGGACTATTATGAAGGTCTGTAATCTAGTTTTGTGATCACTGCATTTAGCGCTCAACATACATAACTTTTCATCCGATAAGAGAAGTCAGGATTTATAACAAACCTTAGAATTTAGTTTATTTTGGGTCCTCAAGGTCCTCAGGTACAATTGTACTTATAGATGAATCAAATCATCAATTTAGGTTTCTGAAAAACCCGTATCAAATAATACATAATTGTAATTGGAAATATTTCTTTAACATTAATAATTTTTTTAACAGAAAAAATGAAGTATTTTAACAAAAAAAGTTTTTAACAAAAAAACATTTTAAACAAAAAAACGTTTTTAACAAAATAAATATTTCTTAACTTAAAAACATTTTTTAACAATAAATATTTCTTAACTTAAAATTTTTTTTTAACAAAATACAAAATTTTAAACAAATTGAAAACATTTTTTAATTAACATGTTCTGAAAAAATGTGATAAAATACATAACTTTTCATTCAATTTGAGAATTCAGGATTTGTAATTAATCCTAGAAAAAAGTTTATTTTGGGTCCTCAAGGTACTCAGGTACTTCAGAGATCTATCAATTAAGGTTTCTGAAAAACCGTATCAAAAAATAATATCCAAGTTCCTATTTTTATATCATTCAGTTGATACTGTAAACTGGGCTTTATTTAAACATAAGTATGCAACGTATTAAATTTTCTTTGAAAATTAAAGTGAATTCATCATATTATCAAACAAATAAGTTTTAATCGTGTACCTAATTTTAAGTGGAATTCATAACTTATGGCTAATAAATCCGGAAGATCGCAAAAATTTATTTGAAAGTGGTTTATTTACTGTTTTGACATTGAGGCTATGGTGGTTTCTACATTTTATGCAGTTATTAAGTCATACAAATGCACCGAATCAATCGAAGTCCAAAACAACCGAAATAAAAATAAAAAAAATTTTCGAAACTTTTGAGTTTTTTTCTTGATATTTTTCAAAATTAAGTAGAAAAATAATGTTTATTTCAATTTAACCACCATAACTTCAAAATTTCGACTCGAAGTTTGCTTACTTTCTCTTGTGTTTCTCTAGCTTTTTCTTGAGCCTACAAAAAATTAAACCACATTTTTTTTCGGAAAATTTTTACGTGACTTTAAAAAATTCATATTTTGTGTGTTGTGGTCAAAATTTGAAAAAAAAATGGCTCCTCAAAAGTTTCTGGTTGTTTTGCACTAGCGTTCGCAGAAATTTTAGCGAATTTTGAAATTTTAATCTAGGAAGAGATAAATTTGTCGATCAATGTCTAAAAAACGGTGGTTTTTCGCATATTCGAAAATATTATAGCACTAATTGACAAAAACGCTCCTCAGAAGTTTAGTCCACTAATTTCACAGGTTATGTGAAAATTACGGTTCATTTCAAAATAAAACCTAAGAGGAGATAGCTTTCTCGTTTTGTAAAAGGTGGCTACGTAACAGTTTCGTATCAAGGAGCGTATTAATAAAAAAAATTGGCAGATGTTTTTCGTAAGTTAAAGGCTAGTTCTATAAATTGGCTATTCTAAATAGTATCGTGAAGGCTCTGTTTGGCTCATTTTTCTATCCAGAATATGTCAAATTAGAAACCACTATACCCTTTAATTTCAAAACTTCGTCAAAGAACTTTTCGGTTGATTTAAGTCCGGCCTCTTTGCAGAATAAATCAAGTTTATCTTATCAGTGATAAATGCAAAAAATTATACATTTTTTAAGCTCCGATTGCACCTTCTAGCGCTCCCTAGTTAGGAAACTACACAACACAGACCCGCGAGCCTCCTATCAATAGTTTTTGCACAATTAAATTAGATTTCCATATTTTGGCGACAATTATTCTGGTTACTATACCCCCCTTAAATGGGCTTGATCGCACCTTTAAAAAAACCGCCTAGATTAGATTTTTGCTTGCGAAATAAAATGAAAATTGTCTCCCAAAAACATAATAATTTTCTTTCATAAAACATCAGTCATTTGCTTCCGAAAATGCAGTTATAGATTGACCTTATATCATATTTTCACTGTCTGAGACCTCCTAGCTTGATGAGTTAGAAGACCTTGTCGAATAATAAATCGAATGCGAAACAATAGTCCTAGGACGGTCCTAGTAGGACCTAGGGATTAATTTGACTTTTTCAGTTTCAAGAATAAAGTCACCGTGGAATATTAAGGTTACTTTTAGACAAAAATACAATGAATAAAAAGGTGAGATATCACTAGCGCAAGGGCAAACAACGGCTTTTTTTACATGGTAACCAAGAAGTGGATTTCATTAAGATAAGTATATTATTGATAACCCATGGGCACCTTGCTTTTTTCGCGGTGACTTCTTTAATCATAAAGTATAATTAAATGGGGTCGATCCTAAGAGACAGATCCGGATATGAGATCTTGATGAAAAACTTTGGACTGGAATTTTTTTCCTAATATCGATTATGGGGCTTCCTGTACATACGTAGCACGAGGTTATTTCCTCACAGACTGTAGCAGGCTATAACACTATGTAGTTTACAAACATTAGGTGTGGTATACAACAGTAGTGTAGCATGCAGAAGTTATGTGTGGGCCGTACGCCTACGCTAGATTCTAAGATTGGCCACGAACCAATAGTATGGCTAGTGAGCAATCAACTCAACTTATCTCGGATTTGTGCAAGAGAACCTCACACAGAGAATACGCCATATATCGATTACGGGGGCTCCTGGTCATTTTTTACTAGATTTTTAGCCAAAATTTTAATTTAGTTCAGCTTTTGCAAACGACTCATCCGATTGAATTCTTAGATAGCTAAAACATAGCACAAATATCTGGTTATAATTGAATTAAAATTGGCCCGAACCGACAATTTTACCAATTTTTAAAAAAAACTAGTAATTAACAATTTCAGTAATCTCAGAAAAAAAAAATTGGTCCGAATGAACCAATTTCTTTTATTTATTTCCACAAGATATTTGTGCTCACTTTGCTATCTAAGAATGTTATCGGATAAAGTTGTTTTTAAACGAGTAAGTCGAGATATTACATTTATGTGAACTGTGAGTTAACTAAATACATACATGTAGGTTGTATCTACATTAACTAAAGTGTCAAGACTTCCTTATTCCGCAGGATATATAATTGTAGTAGAAACCTACGGGCATAAGAACGCAGCAAGCTAAGTTTCAAAAAATACCCGCTTGCTACGGCAATACGAAGTGCTATAACCCGACCAATCCACCCAGACTCAACGGGTTTAGTCCTATTGCTACGATATAAGCTTGTTTTTAAGGCAAAATTTTCATATAATTTGGCTTTTGAAAACGTCTCCTCCGATTGAGTTCTCAAATAGGTCAAACTGAGAACAATTATAATCAGAAACATAAATTAAAAAATTCATCCGAATCAGACCATTGTTTTAAATTTTTATAACAAAAATTGATTATTAAACAATTTCAGTTATCTCAGAAGAAAAAAATTGGTCCGGACCTTATTTTTATTTTATTGTTGACTGGATATATGAGCTCAGTTTGAGCTATCTAAGAACTTAATCAGGTAAGTCGTTTTCAAAAGCCGAATAATATAAAATTTCGGCAAAAAAACTAGCTAATATGTGCCAGGAGGCCCCGTAATCGAGATATCTTCTGAGTTAATTTTTAGTATTTGAGCAACTTTTGTTTCATATATGAATGTTTTAAACATCATAATTTATGATATTGCTTTTTTAGAAATTTTTCAGGTCGAATTTAAATTTTTGAATTCGTAAAATTTATAAAAAATAGCTCGAATATTGTATAAATTACCGTTCTTATTTTCTTCTAATAGTTTCTGAAAAACCGCACCTTAAAACCACATTGTTACAGTGAATGTGGTTTTATAGTTAGTAATTCACAAGTCATGGAAAATAAATAGAAACCGTGTCACATTTACAAAACCCTTCTTCGAAAAATCTCCAAATAATTACGAATAAAAAGATTTCGTGACGCTTTTGCATATTTATATTCAAAAGTATATTAATAATAAACAAAAGCCATACGGCACTCGAGTCGACGTGAAACTCCAAAATTCAAACATTTTCATTTTGCAAAAATAGTTTCGTAAACAAACATCTAAGAAAACATTTATGTTGAAAAGATTTACTCTTTAAGAGTATCATTAAAAGCGTCAAAACCTCAATTGGTAATTTAATGTGTCGCTGTTTTCTCAAATGTTATCAACCACCTACAGTTAGCCACCTGTTGTTAGCCAGTTACAAAACCGGAAAATTCAAAAAAAACTTCAGTGCCTTCATGGAATCAAGAAAAATTTCGGCGTCGTGCTTAGTGTACCCAAATTGGCCAATCGACGAATTTTAGCGACAGATTTGGAGCCGATCCCTGTGCTTCAAGTAACACATAAAAAATAAAAAAGAAAGAATGCTGCACTGTCGAATGCGTGAGGTGGACCGTTTATGACACCATGGAGTTAAAAATAAAAATATATTATTAATTAATGTATGAACATACTTCAAGACTTTAACCTTTCTTTTGAAATTTCTTCGATAACGTTTGCAATTAAATCAATGTTGTTCAAATTTTGATTTGTGAATTTGCACTTTTGACTGAATAATTTTAATTTTGACCAATTTGGGTACATTAAGAACGCCCGTGCTTTCTGTACCCAAACTGGTAAGAATAAAACATTTGGATTCAGACCAATTTGGGCACTTAAAGCACGGGCGTGCTTAGTGTACCCAAATGGGTACACTTGACACCGAAAAAAATTAAAAAACCAACTTTCAAAATCAAACTTTAAAAATCTTCAAAAACCCTGTTTTTCACCAGGTGTCGGCATTAAATTTTCTGCGCCGTGAATGTTATAAATATTTTATTTGTCGAATTCGTATTTTCTAAGTTACATTTGAGAAATCATTTAAATTTTGCAAGATTTAAGATACAATCATGATCATACTTTCAAGGTCGAGCGTGGAAAATTATTTCTCTCCTTTATGAATCACGTGCTTCTAAAATCAAATTAATTGGAAAAAAGATTTTGCGGGGAATTGCGAGGAAACGGAAACTGCGCGCCTTTAATTGGCTTTTCTTTCCACCGTTTCCCGCCTTCCGCTCACCTTTGATGATGCATTTTGAGTCGGTGTTTAGGTCCCATTTGAGTACGGCTAAAGCCCACGCCGGTCTTTCGCTACCGCAAATTGATCTGACCATTTTTTTTTTAGGTCATTTGGGTAGGAAAGCTCGGGCGTTCATTATTAATATATTTTTGAATTTAAATATTGAAATTGTCAGGAGTCTTCTTATTCGCTTTGGAAAATTAAAATGTCCCAAAAAAAAACTCATTAAAAATACTCAATTTTTCAATTTTTATCAAACAAACTATGGCCGCCTCTAGAAAAAATCGAAATATGTTAAAATACACTCCGTGAACTCAATGCAAAAAATGCGGTAGGATCCTGACTGAGAGCGTCCATCTTGCCTCTACATAATTACACACCTGCGCCCCCTGGTGTGGTGGGAGGGCGCGCTGCACATAAATAGAGGCAGGTACTTTGTTATTATATTATCGTTGTACTATAGTATATATATATATACACAGGATTTGAACAATTAAATGAATTTTATTTTGTAATGAATTGAATGAATTGTAATGCTTGATAAAAATATATTTAAAAATTAAGAATAATGAAATTGTCTTATTAAATCTCTCATAAAAAATTTGAACATACAGAAAGTATAATTTGAAGGTGACTTCAGGAAATATGGAAAATTTTAAAGTTAGTGAAATTCCTTGAATGTTAATCATAATAATTAGATAAAAAGAAACAGATTGAGAATTAGCACATTTTTATTTGACTGTACATTTAGGGTCTTTGAAGGAAATTTTCTGACAAAACCAGAGAGTTACAGCTGACTTATTACAGCTGACGAAATTACAATTAATTCGTTAAAATTTCAGGAAATGCGGGCACAAAAAATAATGATGTCACTTTAAAACAGTGATTTAGCGGTAAAATTTATAGAGTATAAATACCAAATTTCTTCCAAAAAATTTATAAAATGTTCGACTTTAATCCAGAACACAAAAACCTAGTAGCCGGCACAGATGAGAATGCCTTTTTTTGTTCAATATTTCCGTGGACAACGTAAAGGCAGTTTAATTTTCCACATAAAAATTGGCATTTATTTTTTATGAATTACGGTTTAATGCGAGTTTTTTAAAGTTCTTGCTCATTTAAATGTGTAGACAAATCTTGCAAAGCAAAATCGAAAATGGTGTTGTTGGATACCGATTTAATTTCAACGAAAGTACAATTCGAAATAATGGCAACAAAAAAATACTTGTGGATCGAGAAAATCCAAAATTATTGGATGTAAAAAATTGGCGTGTGAATCGTTGACATTCTGCACACAGACATTCAGTAGCCTGTGAAGTGGATTTCTACAAACAATCTCCGCCGAGATTTCGTGTTGAGCAAACAGAAAAAGGGATCGTTGTTAACAAACAGGTGGTTCCGGAAACTTTCGCCGAATGGAAATTTGTTCGACCGGAATTTGAAGATTCCAAAGTTCAACAGAATCACCAAATTGTCCGAAAATTTGAAAAAAAAAATCGATTTGGCAAAAAACTGCAGTATCGAAATCCTGACAATGTTTCTGACAAAAATTTCTTCAATATGACGAAAAGACCAAAAAAATTTTCTTTATTGACTCTGAACTTTATTTTATTGCACAAAACCAAATGTTACTTAGACGGTACTTTTTTTTTATTAAAAAATGCCCTCTTTTTCGCAGGTGTATATTTTGTCTATTTTTTTTTTGACTCCGGTACTCATACATTTTCGTATCCCATTGTTTTTTCATTCCAAGACAGAAAAAATAAGCCAACCTACAGAAAATTATTGAATTTTTTGAAACAAAAAATTTTTTGAGATTATAATTTTGAATTTAGAATTGATGGCTTTAAATTGGACTGTGAAATGACAATGATTAAAGCGAACGAAGAAACTTTCTTAGACCCTAATATTGAGCTTTGCACGATACATATAGTCAGATTGTGGTTTAAAAAAATAACTACCATTTTTGGTAAAAGATTTTTTTATAAAAGCAAAATTTTACGGGATCTATGGAAAATTCTTCAAGGAGTTTTTTACATCGAAGTTATTTATTTGAACCACCTGGTTAACCACATTCGGTTTGAACTTATCCCTAACCTGCCTGCCTGCAAAAAACGAATGGAAGATTTTCTTAATTATCTTTATGATAATTATTTCAAAGCTGACGCATCCCTTTCCTCCTCAATTTTGGATTTAATTTAATTATTCTTATAATTTAATAATAATATTTTTTCAAATCCTGTGTTTATCACGGATGATATATATACTATAATACAACGATAATATATAACAAAGTACCTGCCTCTATTATATGCAGCGCGCCCCTCACCACACCAGGGGGCGCCAGGTGTGGTAATTATGTAGAGTCAAGATGGACGCTCTCAGTCAGGAGCTAACCAAAAATGCGGGGGTCGTGCTTTCCGTACCCAAATTCGTTTTTTTTTGTGTTTAATTGCATTTATTAGATGACTTATCGCAGTATGAAAGAAAAGCATTAATTTTTTTATTTAGGTCAATTTGGGTACGGAAAGCACGGGCGTGCTTAGCGTACTCAATTGGTCAGAATGGAAAATATGTTTTGAAAAACGCAACGTCTGATATGTGTCATTAGGATGGTTGAGAATTCCACCGACTGCACTGGAGCACAATGAATCATTGTCAATGATAGGCATTACTTATGCCGCATAAGTAGGATCAAATTGGTATTATATCAGAGAGACTTATCTGCAAAACGAAACCCTTAGTACGGATTCTATGAGTTTTGTTACCCGATCGGTATAATAACAACAACAAAATCAATAATAAATCAACCTTTATAGCGCGTTTCAAACCCGAAAGGTGCTTTTTGTTGTGACCACTTGCGGCTCAAATTTTTATTCATGGTCGGAATCATTCTTTTGAGAAAGTTTAACCCATGAACTAAAAGAATCCGTACTGAGGGGTTTCTTTTGCAGATGACTCTCCCCAGGAGAGTCTCCGGTACTGACCTTCTTATGCGGCATAAGTAATGCCTATCACTGTGCTCCAGTACAGTTGGTTGAATTCCTCACGCCCGTGCTTTCCGTACCCAAATTGACCTAAATAAAAAAATTAATGCTTTTCTTTCATACTGCGAAAAGTCATCTAATAAATGCAATTAAACACAAAAAAAGACGAATTTGGGTACGGAAAGCACGACCCGCATTTGTGTATTTTAACATATTTCAGTTTTTTTCTAGAGGCGGCCATAGTTTGTCTGGTAAAAAATTGAAAATTGAGTATTTTTAATGAGTTTTTTTGGGGACATTTTTATTTTTTTTCAAGCGAATAGAAAACTTCCTGGCTATTTTCAATATTTAAATTCGAAAGGATATTAATAATGAACAGAAGCCAACATAGCACTTGAGTCTACGTGAAATTAACTTCCTTGAACTTCAAACATTTTCATTTTTAAAAATATTTTTGTTATCATAAAACTGAGAAAGCGTTTATGATGACCAAAGAAATGCAAGTTTGCTTACGCCCAGTTCATAATGAATTTGTGACGCTGAATATTGCAAGTTATTAAAATAAATTCTAAGAAACCTAAATTGATAAAGTTGTCAAATCGGGAAAGAAAAATTTATCACGAAATTCAGTTGATACATTTGTCTTTTCTCCGCAATCATCAAAGAATCTGATCTTTGTTCATCCCTTTTTGATAGGCTGATTTTCCATCGGAAATATGTTAATTAAGGAACCATCACTCTTTAAGGGGGTACCCGACGGAATATTTGCGCTCATTTAGGGCCAATTTTAGAAGTGACTCAAAAATTTTTTCAAACTGATATATAATTTTTCAGACAATTGTAATTCATTGTGGTATTTTCAAAGCTCTACCAAAACTGGAAGTACTTTTTCCGAGTTTGAAATCATCAAGGCGATTAAAAAAAGAGAAAAAAAAAAACTATTTGGAAAAAATACGAAATCACTTTTGTTATTATTTCGACGTAATAAAGTTATCTAGGTGTCAGAAGAATTTTGAAAGGTTTTGAAAACATGTACATATGTAAAAAAATTGTTCGAGACCAAAAGCTCCAATTACCTCTGGATTGAAACTAATTCTCCTGCCAATTATAGGTTTTGATCCAGAGAAATTTCCCTTGTTGGTCTCGAACAATTTTTTAACTTACTGTACACATATGTATAAATTAAACTAAGTTAACTTACATTGTAACTTTCGGCATTTTTCTCTATTCAAACATATAAAAATAGAAAAAAAATATTTACATCTTATTTTCCATGAGAGCAAAATTATAAATTTGTTTGTTTGAAGTTTTTTGGAAAGAATAAAACGTAGGTTGATTGTTTTGTCGTTTCAAATAACCTACAGGGCACAATTCGGTATCAAAGAGCCTAAAAATCAAGATTTTTAGGATAAAAATTATTTGTTTGAATTATAATCTTTGATGGAAAATCGCCATTCGGTAAACTCATTTTTTTAAATTTACTAAATACGCCTGGTAGAAAATTGTGATTTTCTATTTTTGAATTCGCATTCAAAAACTAAGTAAAAAAGAGTTGGTAACGAGTCAATTTTTGAAAAAAAAATAATTTTTTTTTTAATTTTATGCCTGAACTCAAACTTGAGCGCTTCTAGGAAAAAAGTGAGAGATGGTATCAAAAATGCCAAATTTGATTTTTTCGAAATTTCAAGAGTTTGAAATTTTTTTTCAAATCTTTCACAATTAAATATCGACATAAATAGAGTGAACTTTTTTGAGAAATTTCATTTTCTTACCAATATTAGTTAGTCCAGGGATGTATTTTGAATTGTTGAAAAAACTCCCTTTTTAAAAATCGTTATATCCTTTTCGGAACGGAACTCCATCTCAAAAACGCTTACTATCTCTACAGCGCGTGTTCGAATTCCACTGATGTGTTAAGTGATTGTCTTAGTGATTGCTTGAGTGATTACACAGCAATAAACTTTAGCGGTTCCATTATCAAGACCCTTGCCTATAATCATATTCAATATAATCACTAGACAACATTAGTGGGATTCGAACACGCGCTATAGAGTGTGAGCGTTTTTGAGATGGAGTTCCGTTCCGAATAAGTGATTCATAAAAATTGGGAGATTCAAGTGTATTCAACCGAAAGCTGAGATTACGATGTTTTTTTGATATCAGTTACAAGTCTGTGCGATGTATTGTTTGTCCCCAGGCGGCGGCGCGCCCTCGAAACACACCTTTATACCGTCGGGTACCCCTTAACCTCGTAGACTCGATTTCCGGCAAGTAGTGACCATTCACCATTAAATCGCATTTTACGATGCTTAAACATTAATGACAAGATCAGTTATTATAAGTTATTGATTAACTTGAAGACAAAATGACGTTGTGGCGTTTTTTTTTGGAAAATTTTAACTGTATTACAGTACTTATTTTTTGCAAAAAATTTTTAAATTACAAATTAAAACCTTTCATCGTGATCCGAAAAAATCTAAGACATTTTTTCCATTACATCATAGCCCGAAAATGATCACGTGACCGTAGTATTTAAGGATAAGGTTGGTAAAAAGTAGTACTGTTTTTTTCCAAAAATTGCTTAATCAATTTTTGAAAGAAGTGAAGTGGTTCTTTAGAAGTTTTTAAAGACTTTTTCCCCATTAACCAAAGTCCAAAAAGCGATCAACGTGACCTTCAATATTAGGAAATACGTTTTGGTGAAAGTAAACAAATAGTGATCAAATTACGGCGCGAAAATTTTTTTGGGGCAATAAACACTAATTTAAGAGTTTTGAACATAATAATATTTTCCAAACACGTCACCTGATCTTATTTTTCAAGAAATTTCGGATTTATTTTATGACATATTTTAAACCTTATTTTTGGATTATTTCGTCACGTGGATTTTATTCAGACTTTTATGTAATAAAAAAAAGTCTCGANTAAATTTTGTTTCTTAAATACGCTAATTAAGTTTTAAATAAATTAAGTATAGTCTCAGGATGGAAAAATAAAGATTGGTTGATCATTCTTATGCAGTGGATTAACTGAGCCATCATTGATTCGTTGATCCGAAACGCCCACAAAACCGCGCCGCCCCATGATTGGTCCAATTTGAAAACACCGCCCAAAACTTCTCGCCGCACTTTCTGAGTTTCCTATAACCTTGGGAGCTAAAATTATTTAAATGGCTGAGATGAATTTACATTGTTACGAGAATTTGGTATCACGGTCAGAATTTGGTGAAAATTGACGTTGTGAATTATCTTTATTATGGCCAGTGACGTGGTAAAAGTTGATGACAGGAAAGTTTACGAGATAAATTTTGTAATTATGTACATGAATTTTCATAACTCTTCATGATGTATCAGAATTAGACCTGTGAAAAGTCGACTGAGTGGTCATTTGGTTCGACTCGCCTACCATAAAAATTTATCAAGCTAAGTGTTAACAGAGAAATATTTATTTTTTTGTGAATAAAAGATAAAGCAAAAAAAAATTTTTTTTCACTTTGACAATTATAGTTCTGAAGGCAAAAGTGATAAAGGAATATCAATTTCCTATCAGTACATATGTTACTAGTTTTTTTTCAATTTACTTCGGATTTTGGTGTATTGTAAATCATTAATTTTTGAATTACACAGTAGAATTTTATGCATCATGTACAGGGTTATTTTTTCTAAAGAAAAAATAGCAAACAGTTCCCCCTTGTCAAGAGACATTCATGAGGCCCAATATATGGATAGTAACTTTTTTTGCTCTAATCCTTGATCACATTTTATAAAATATTATTTTCTACTTTATTTATGGTTAATCCTTAGTTTTCAGTAATTTTTACATCAGAGTTTTATAAACTAAATTTAAGCATTGTTTTCAACTTTTCGCTTTTTCAACGAAATTTCTAGAATCAGTCAAAAAATGCGAAAAACAGACTTTAGAGTTAGTCTGTTATTTTGTTTTTGGTTCACTCCAGAGAGAGATCAAAGACGATAACAGGTAACTCTATTGTTCGTTTTTCGCAGTTTTATCGTCTGATTTTTTGTTTTAGCCGAAAATAGTTAATTATAATAAAAAATTTCTTTTTATTTATTATTTTGAAAATAACAATGATCAGATCATATTCATCAAAAAATTTCTATCTATGGTATTCATAATCCATAAATTCTCTAATAAACTTTAAAGGAAACCGCTGTACAAAAACCGAAAAGACTTGATCCTGAAATGACGAGAATTAGATTGCACCTCCCTGAGTTGTTGAGAAATGTTTATCCGGAAATGACCCCCGCTGAGAATTGGCTGGTTGCCCAGTGGTTATCTCAGCAGTCGGTTCCAAAAATCCCTCTCGAAGTTTATTATCTTTTTGGAAAAGACAAGATTCCATCGGAGAATGATTTTGGCAAGGCTGAAAATGATATTTTGATTTCCTTGTTGGCCGACTTCTTTTTTCAGGTAATTTTTTGTATAGTGCATATTTTTCTTCTTTGTAAAAGAAAACAAAAAATAGCGGTAAAAAATCAGTGTATTCGCTAGAGTATAGTGAATATATTCACAATTTTTTATTTTGATAATTTTCAAAAAATATATATCATAGCGCAGATTATTAAATTTAGATTTTTTTGTTCGCTAGCTATTGGTGGGCTTACAGCGTTAATCGAGCTTTACAGGTTAATTGTTAAGTAACGCTGAATCGAACATTTCGATTGTTAAAAGTACCCTGAATAATTTATTACGTGATTTTGCCAAGAATAAAATAAAGTACATGTTAAAAAATAGAAAAAAATATAATGTTATCCCTAGGCTATCCGTGGATTGTTGCGACCTGGGGTACGGGGACCCGTGAGGGACTATATTCGTAAACAGCTTATTTTGGCGCGATGTTCAAGAGATCATTATCTACGTGTACGTCTGGAAATATACGAGCTGATTTATTTGTCTGAAACATTTTATTCAACCTTTGATCAATTAGATTTGGATCGATTTGAAAATGTGCTTACCAAATTTGGGTAAGAAAAAGCGGGTTGATGTTTAGTTAGTTATTAAGTCGTTAGTTAGAAAAAGAGCAATTATTGTAATCTTTATGATTGAAGTTTAAGCGCTATCAATTAATCCCAAATAATTTTTGCGTTATCATTATTTCACTGTTTGAAATGTGACGTATTTTGCTTATTTTTAATGGGATACTAATTCAAACTATAGACTTATGTCCTTAAATATTAGGGTGCTAATGACAAAATTATTATGCCCTTTTTAGGCTTCGAAATATATTAATTTTGAAAACAATTTTCTATGTCAGACTTTGAGAAGAAAAACATAATTTTTGAACGAAAAGAATTTATGTTTTTAGAAATATAATCATTAATAATTTTTTTCAGCTTTCGATTTCAACGTATTGGAGATCGGCCCACTGTAGTTACTTTGAAAAATGCAAAGGAAGCGAGAACAGAATTGTTTTATCTGGAATTAGTTAAAAGTTTTCAAAGTCTCATATCGTACCTTGACGAACGACTTATGGGTTCAGAGGGGAGAAAAAATTCGGAGGTGAACCCAGAAGTGATTCCAGAGGAACGGTTGAACACGATTGCCGTGTTACTGTATAAAAATGTGCATTATAGTATACTTGATATTTTCCCCTGGGCTCGAACTTTATTGACTCAAGATTACGACGTATCTTTATTGGAAGTGGAGAGTGACAGTAGTGAGTCACTATGCACCGAAATGGCAATTTGTGATGAACCTTCGATCCCCAAATATAACGTGTAGGTCAATTTTAAAGTTTTTAGGCAATTTCAGTGTAAATGACAAACAAAAACAAAAAATAAAAGAAAAATTTGGAAAAGTTTGAAATTTCATTTTTTTATTTTTGTTTCATAATTTCTGGCGATTTTTGAGGTTATGCTTTAACTAAGACAACGTTTTTTTGCAAAACAGATGAGGTCATCGGAAAGATAACCTCATCATTTTGTAATTTTTCACTTTTTTGAGAAAAATAAAATAAATAGTAGATATTTTTGCCTTGTAGAGGGTCTATAGGTACTGCCATACTCGAGACCCTCTCAGAAAAATTATTCAAGGGAAATTGTTATGATTGTTCATTACCTTTTTGTATGATCGAAAGTGACAGATCAAACTGATGATTGGAAGAACAGCTAACAGATGTGGGAACAGGCCGGTCACTAAGTGTAGTACCAGCCTAGTCCCCATCAATCTGTCCCCAACATCCAGTTTGGCCCGTCACTTTGTTCAGATAGAAAGTTATGGTTATCCACTTTGCCAATTTGGAGAAATTTTAGATAGTGTTAGGTGAGTTTTTGACTTTTGCTTTCATTATTTTTTCAAAGAATATACCCTTGTCTCTTAATATTTTTACTTGCAATTTGTGCATAGAAAAAACATATTAGAGAATAACAGGGTCCATGAATATGGTTAGTTTTAAGTCACATAGTTTCATTTTGAAGGCAAGACTGTTTTCTATTAATGAGTACTGAAAACGAAGAAAAGAAAGGGGTAGTGGGGGGTGAGCGGGGTTTTCTCCCTAGAACCCGAAAATATGGGAAACGAGAAATCACTGCCCCTCATCCATATGAACGTGTTCATAGTTGGATAGAAGGCAGTACAATCCTGTAATCCATATGCACAGTCTCTAGACCCGAGTCCCTATAAAGCCCCTAAAGCTAGGTTTGTGGCTTTATGTGCGAAAGAAAAAATATATATTTTTCTCTTTTCGTCGTCCTTTGTTTTAGTCTGGTAGTTTTATTAGCTATCTTAAGCTGTTGATTGTAGCAAAAAGATTTCCCAAAAAAGCACAAACTCCCATGTTTATCTAGAAAAAAATGAAAAAAAATGAAAAATTGACGATTTTTTGAAAATACTTTTTTCGAGGAAAAGCGTTGATATTTTATGATCGTTTTAGTCAGAGATGGAATATTTTGAGGACGTGATTTTTTGTTAACGTCCTCTTAATATTATATCGATGAGATTCATTTTTTATTTGAAATGCTTCCTGTTCATAAGGTAGGGAGTTTTTTTGAGAGAAAATTCCTTTGTAAACATAAATTTTTATTCACCCTGTTTAGACAGAATTTTTATAAATTTTAATTATTTACTGACCATGTTTTTATTATAGTCCAGTGAGCAAGAATTTTTTCGATAAAAATGGTAGGAGATTCAGGATTTATTTTCCGCGAGCTGATTATTTTAATAATGAAGCCCCAAGAATTCTAGATGTGCTCAATTGCCCCATAGTCTTGCCTCCGTCATTACAGTGGGCTCTGGGTGTTTCATTATTTTCTTCTGATATCTATGACAAAAACTCCCCTTTGTTCGAGGATTTTACTCAGATAGATGAGTCGTCAAAAAAGTGGATTTTTGACATAGATATGATTAGATTTAATGGCACCTACCCCGTTTCTGAGCCCGATAGCCGTATTTTTTCGGCTTATAAAAGTTTCAATGATAAGACTAGACAGGCATTTTGCCGATGGTTACTTTATGAAAATGGTCCTACCAGAATGGACTTTATAACTATGCATAATGTTCTTTCATGGAATGATATGCTCAATTTTTGTTATAAAGCCTCTCCTTTGTTGTCTGTATGTCGGGATATTTGTGTTCCCTGTAAACGGCGCGTAGCGACAATTGATGTTCATGAATATTTGGGAAATACTTCGTTCTGCTATGGCCTTATTTCTCGAAAAATTGTAGATATTTATGCTACAGGGGTTGAGGTACGTTAG
>SCLH01000229.1:331501-360969 GCA_004367855.1 Oikopleura vanhoeffeni
ATTTATTAATACATATAGGTTTTTTTTATTGTATATTAATTTCGACGTTTTAAGTCATCTTTCAGTACAGTATATAATCAAATGATAAATAAAATGTGAAAAACATTTACGAAACGAGTTCTAGAGAATTTAAGGAAATTTCAACAACAATTTGTTGTTGAAATTTCCTTAAATTCTCTAGAACTCGTTTCGTAAATGTTTTTCACATTTTATTTATCATTTGATTATATACTGTACTGAAAGATGACTTAAAACGTCGAAATTAATATACAATAAAAAAAACCTATATGTATTAATAAATCTCGAATATCAATGAAAATTGAATAACTATCATAATAAGGTGCTTTTTTGCAATCTCATCACAGTTGCCTGATTCATCAGCGTTATTCATTTGTGAGATAATTTTTGAGTGTCTTTGTAGTTTTTTTAAGATTGTTGTCATAGAAGTATCAAATTCAAAAATGACCCCTTCGACCAGTTTTCTGAAGTATTTCCCTATATTAATCCCGTAGTCAGTGAGCATAAAATTAACTGGTTCAAAGTCTTCGTCAGTGATTGATTTATTGAGAGCACCTGAACCTTCGACTATCATTTCTAGTTCATTTGTTTTGTCGATCAGAGTGGTCCCAACTGCAAAAAGTAATTCATTTACTTTCTCAATGTCATGTGACAGGATCATATTACGAAAATTTTCTATCGCTTTTATGGTGTCAAATTTCATTATTTTCATTTTGTGTTCTAGAAGTATTAGGTCATTTAATCTAGATTGAGAGGCTTGAATGTTGATTTTTAGATTTTCAGTCTCACAATTTGGGGTATTTTTACGATCGTCACAATATTGTAGGAATTCACTAATGCGCTCACTTTTAATCCGAATTTCATCCCCCAATAACTCAAATTTGGTCTTTATATCCTTAATTTTCTGTTCATTTTCCATACATTTCAAACCGGCGTCAATTGAGGACAGGTCAATTTTATTCAGTTCAAGGTCATTGGGTTCCATAAAATAGCCAAATTCTTTAAAATTGCGTAGAGCATCATTTCTTACGAATGGTAAGGAGTTAAAATCTTGATTATTACTCAATGAGCTAAAGTCAAGCTTTTTACTTGAATTGAAGTTATTTTTGGTTTGACTCAATTCAAATGAAGAACTAGGTAATGCAAATTTTTCAGAACGCTGTTTTTCGAATGATTTCGTAAATCTGCCGAAAATATCTTCAATGATAATTTTGTCGTCATTTGTATTATATATTTTCATTATATCATCGAGGAGATCCCAGCCATCGTTATTGTCATCATTGAAGTTGTTGATATTGAAGGTGGGCGAGAGGCGGCATTGGAGTAGGAGCATTTCATGAGAGGCAGCGCCGAAAATGTATTCTCGAAGTTCAGAATCTTCCACTAAAAGTTGAGGCAAAATGCCGTTTTCAAATAGGATTTCAGATTTAACCTCCTCAAGTATTATTTTAAGGCTAGCCAAATTTATCTTGTGAAAAGTTTTATTCCTTCGATGAAAATTGAAGGTTGATCCATTAAGTAGCATTTTGTGAATTTTCATTTCACTGTAATTATCAGAGGAGTTGAGCTCGAGGCCTCTGAATTGATTACTCATATACTGCAGAATGATAATTCGTATTTCTCTGAATAAACCCATTTCCGCTTTCTCCGCGTTAGAGTGTTTACATAGTTCTGTACTTATTAAATTTGCTCGGCAATTATGACACGTAATGGACACTTGTAGTTTTTTTGGAGAGTTTCTGGGCCAATTTTCTGTATTGCACCAGTAGTGGTCAAAAATTTTCATGTTGACATTTAGAACTCCCATAAGAGATCTTTTATCGACTGAGCAAATGCCTCTAGAATCCACAAATTTTCTGATGTCATCAGGGTCGATTAATTTGTAAATTGGAATTTCAGTAACATATTTTTCACAGCTTAATTTCTCGAATTGAGATGGTGAATAGGAGATCGTTTTACGAGAGCTGATAAAATGGAATTGAATAATGGGACAGTCATCAAAAGATAAAAATAATTCATCTTTGATTTTCTTCAGTTGTTGCTTACCAAGTGTAACTGAAAGTAGAAAAATATTTAGATATGGGAAAATTAATTAGTTGTAACGTTAGCAAGAGCTTTATTGATGAAAGAAATCCCAGCTTTTTTTGTTAAAAAATCGGCGAAAAAGAAGTCTCTAAGGGGATAGGGAAATTAATCGATAAGCCTTAAGTTAAAACAATTTTGTCTTGATGTTTCAAAATTTCTAGAATTGTTGTTAGCTGAACTAGTTTCAAAAGAACATCTGAGAGCAGTCTGACCCAACAAAATTTATTGTGAGTCCGAATGCTCCCAGCTTGGTTTGAAACTCAGTATATCCGTTAAAAATAGACGATTTTGAAAATTCCGCCAAGAAAAAATAGTTATAAGTTAAATCAAAAACATTAATTAAGTTTTTGAGTATCAGTAAATTAGATTCGTGGCTATTAACTGAAATTATACTTCGTGGGTTATATTTTAAATGATTGATGCGGAATTTTCATTAAGAGTTATGTCAATTATTTACAATGTATTATATAAATCTTATTTCTGAATTAATTTTTGTCATAGCTTATGGCTATATTTGAGGCAACCAAGATTTTAATTTATATATTTTTCTTAAAGAAAACATATATATATAATTCAAGAGTGTTGAGAGTTTCTTCTCTTGAATATTTAGACAATTTAGGATCTAAAAAAAAAAAATTTATAATATGGGATAATTTTTATAATACGGGATAATTTCTAAGTGATTATCATAGTTGAAATGAGAAGAAAAAAAGAGTGGTAATATTTAGACGATCATCGTCGGCATGTCCCAATGGATGTCGAGGTGAGGCCAACGATGTTCTGGTTCTAAATGTTTTCCTTCAGAAAAATTGGACTGATATTTTTCGTTGAGAAAAACTATCATTTTATGACAATTTTATGACAAAAGTTATATATGCGAAATGTGTGAAAAATGAGACTATTTTTGAATTTATAACAGTGGATACCAAATTTGCACCAATAGATTGAGCTTACTTAAAAATTGCAAGTTCTTTGTAAAAAATAACTAGAATCCTTTGAGAAGGAGAATGGCAACAAACGAAAAGTGGAAACAACAAGGGGGTCATTTTATGAGATCAGTTTGAGTCAAATTTCAGAAATAATGTAAGAAACACGTGTTTTATAAAATTTTGAGAATATTTTCACAGAATTTCATAATTTTTGTAAGAGACTTTAATTATACACGAGACGTTGATAACCACCAAAAACGTGAGTTTTTGGAAGCTGGTCAGGAAAGTGTGAAAAATTAAAGTGTCCTTTTTGTGTGAAAATGGTTTTTAGATAATTTATCTGTAAAAGTTTTTTTTATTATTTTTTTAATTATTTAACGATGTTACCTAGGTTATCAAGGGGGTAGTGGTCCAGAATTGTATTTCCAAAAAATGAGAAAATTTCTTCAGTTTTCAAATTTATATTGCGGTATTTTTTGAACCACGAAGGCTGATGATGAAACATCTCAAATTGAAATTTTTGATACTCTTTGTAACTACTGTGAACAAAAAACTCATTTGTGAGTTCAGTCGATAGATATTTATGGACTATCCTTCGCTCATCCAAAAATTTTTCAGTTTCATCATTAGGTTTTGCACAACGTTTACATTTGTATTTTTTTGTTTTAAAGGGGTGCTGACACAGATTATTATAATAACTTTTGATCTCAGATTTGAAATATGAAGATCCGAAACGAGCTTTTATTTCGTTTGGTAACTCGTTGAATTCGTCAAAAAAGCAGTATGGCCACGCACTTTTAATTCTTATTTTATCACCTTTATTTTTTGCTAATTTTAGGACTTCGGCCGGAATTTTGAGATTTGCTGAAAAAGTTCCATTCATGATACACCTATACCATTTATTTCTGACAGAATATGGTATTGGGCGGTTATCGTTTGGTAGTTGAAATTCAACGTCATTAATTGAATAAAAAAGACATGGTTTTAAGATTTCTTCTAAATGTACTGGTTTTTCAGAAGTGAGTACTGAGTTCATTCTATTTATGGCTAAATAGGCATGAGTATTAAATAGATTTCTTAATGAAAACGGCCTGAGAAGCTCTTCATGTGAGAAGTGCTTACCAGTGATAGCAAAAGTTTTTTTATTTAAAACTTTCAGAAAACCAACGAATATATTTTGCAACTTTGAATACCATTTTTGGTCAAGAAAAGCTTGACAATCCAGACCATGACTAAAAAATCCTACTGCAAAACTGTTGTAGAGTCTGCTAATTTGCTCTATAGTTCCATAACTTTTGACGCTCATTATTTTATTGCTAACCGCGATTAGTCTTTTTTCGATATACCTTAATTGGGGCTCAATATCGATTATCGTTTTATCATTTTTACCTAATCTAAGGCCAAGATATAACAATTCGTCGTCACATTTTAGTTCTTTACCATTTAAAAATATTTTTTTCTCATTTGACCAATTACCTATTTTAAAGCCTAAGCTTTTTTCTGGAGCAATCGGTATTTCAGTTTCGTGAAGGACTGAGACCATATCTTTGAAAATTTCTTCGGTTTGTGCAATTAGTTCATCTTCATTGTCACCGCACAGTATGAGACCTAAATCATCGGCATAGCCGATTAGTTTAAGTTTTTTAAATTTATTTTGTACTTTTTCGAGAACATTATTGAAGATTCTAGAAAAACATATAGGGCCTGAGCCTGATCCTTGGGGAACCCCCCTATTAGGTAATTTGATAATAGAGCTTCTTTGATCATCTTTTTGAACATAGAAAGAACGATCACTAAAAAATGTTTTGAACCAGTTAAAAGAGTTGGTGTCAGTGAAGTTAAAAATTGATTCCAAAATGCCGGCATGACTCGGCGAGCCAAAGGCATTGCGACAATCGACCATCAAAATAATGGCTAGTTTAAAATTCAAATTTAGACGTAATTTGTTCGTGACCTCTACTATAGCAGTGCTACAGGAATGGTGACACCTAAACCCATGCTGTGCATCAAAAATTAGGCCGTATTTTTCAAGGTAATTTTGAAATTGACATGCTGCTATTTTTTCACAGCATGTCCCCAATATGTCCCCCACTGAGATAGGTCTCCACCCCGAAATTTTATTTTTGTCTTTCCCTTTTTTTGGAATCGGTGTAACTCTCGACACCTTCCAATAGTCATGGTACATACCTTGAGTTAGGGAGTGGTTAACAATGTCAACCATTATTTCTCTGTATTTTGGATTTAAGTTAGAGATAAATCGTTTTGATAGACCAGAACGGCCGCGACTATTATTTTTACAGCCCCTTAGGGCCCATAATAGAGAGTCAGCTTTTGAGCTGCCTTCCCAATTTACGCGTTTAAACTTAAAAACTGGAATGTTGCCACTATTTGGCAGGCAACGATTACTATCGAAAACTCGATTTTCGATACTGATTGGATTATCCCACTGTAATTTTGCAAAACCCTCGGCTATTTCTTCAACTTTCAAGGGACATGAGTTGAGATTAGATTTGTCAGTATTAAGTTTTCGATTGACTTTAAAAAACTCATCATTATCAAGTGTGATAGTAGCGTTACTTTGGGAAAGAAACGATTTTTGATCAACATTACGTAATCTCTGAAAAATTTTTCTAGCTTCAAAATAAGCTTTTTTAGCATATGTGTTATCAGGAAATTTTTTAACTTCCTGAAATAAGAAATTTGACCTGTTTCTCCAATGCATGGTTTTATCGCTAAGTACTGGCTTGAAGAAGCCAATTCTGCGTTCTTTAATGCTCTCAGGTTCAGTTAGATCAACTAATTTTTCAAAGAGGCAGTTAATTTTTTTTATTTTGGTTACTTCATCCAAATTTTCACTCCTAAGGGTATTTCTGAAAACTTTCCATACCTGTGTACTGTTATTGTAAATTTGTTCGTCGGAGGCATGTTTCCGAGTGAAAGTTTTACGAACTATTTGTGCAAATTTAGTATCAGTGTTAATTAGTCCCTTTTGACCTAGATGCCCATCAGTGGCTATCTCGTTTTTCAGATTTAAATGCTGAAAACCGTCTAGGACTATGTTACGAACAAATACAGCATCGATGCATGATTCCTGCAATTTGTTGGACTTGCGGTTAAATCTTGCGTAGGTTGTTTTGCTTACCATGTTTTTATAGCCTGGTAGACAATCGGTTAATTTTTGCAGAACTTTTTTATTCACTTTCGGACCATGGAACTGAATATTAAAATCACCTCCTATTATAGTCGCGTATTTCTCAGAGTTTTTTGAGATTTTACGTAGTTCAGTGAAAAAATCTTCTTTAGCTAATTTGGAATATTTGTATTTTAGGGAACCATCGCAGGGTCTGTAACAACTTATAAAAAATATTTTTATCTTTTCATGGCTAAATTGTATTTTTGTGAAGAAATTTGTGACTTCGATTTGCTTTATAAATTTTGCAAATTCTTCTTTAACCATGATTGCACTGTATGCAATATTTTTACTGTCGACTTTTCCGTGAAAAATTTTAAAGCCTGACGGGCAGAATAGTTCAATATGTTCAGGATTGAGATGAATTTCATTTAAAAGAAAAATTCCAACGTCGTGATAAATTTTGGTTAATTTGTCTAATTTCGATGCGTTCATGCTTGATAAATTAATATTAATGAAGTTTAGGTTAGGTTTTGTTTCATTTTGGGTTTTATTACAGTTTGACGGATCAGGGGTAAAATTGAAGGCGCTGGGATTATCAGGAGTAGGATAAGGGAATTTCGGTACATAATCGTACAGTTTGGAGGCATATCTTTCGCGGTTTAATTGGAAAGCAGTTTCTCTGCAAGGGATATTTACGCCGATTGATCTTTGATAATACATGCTCTTATGAACTAGTTTGTTATTGTAACATTCAAAACATAATCTTAGGATATCAATATCATTTTTAATGTTATGTAAAAATAGCAAACCGTCACCTAGAGCAATTTTAGAGTGTCCGCGCTCTGTGAACCATTGAATAAAATCATCACAGTTGGCAGTCTCGGGATTGTCAATTTGATAAAGATCGTTGTCGATATCAGATCCAGAGGAATTACTAGAAAATGATTTGTTAATAGCGTTTTTTAGGTTTATTGACATTTCTTGATGGTCAAGATCTCCATAAGTTTCACTGTAAAATTTGTCAATGTTAATTTGTGAATCGTTAGAACTAACCGTTGAGTCATTACGGAAATTTTCATTTTTGTCAGTTTCACAGTAATTGTAAATCGTAGGTTTGTCGGTTGGGCTAATAATATCAATATTAAGATTAATCATATTTGTAATTTGATCCTTAGGGTCAAATTTAGGTGTCAAAATCGAATTGTCGTTATTCAAAGTTAAGGGACCTAATGCTTTACAAATAATTTTTTTGGGGTTTTTGGAAAATTTCGGATTGGGGGGAGGTGAGAATTTATCGTTTTTTTTAGAAAAAATTTTGCTAAATTTTAATTTTGATTTTAAGGGGGTAGTGGATTTTTTATTGTCACTATTATTTTTGATACCTTTTATATTTGGGATGCAAGCAGGGTTAGAAGGAGGCACGATGATTTGGCGATGATTTTTTGATACAGGAGAAGATGTTGCGAAATTTTGAACTTTGTCGGGGTCAAATTTCACATCATAGTTAGATGTAATGTTAGATGTAAGTGTATTATTTTCATTATTTTCTCCTAAACCTAAATTTGTAACGTTATTTGGACTGGAATTTAAGATGGAAAAAGTTTTTGGAATTGAAGTAGTCATGGTCAGAGTGTCGCTAGGACAAACAAAATTGTTGTAATTTTCAGAATCAGGGACTGAATTTTTAGAAAGTTCATTCGGAGAATTTATCGAATTATTTATATTCTCAGATAAGTCTGTCACAGGACTATGCTTATCAATTTTATAAAAAGTTTTGAACTTAACATTATCAGCTACTGTGTAGGCTGTAATATTGGTGTTAGTGAAATTTGACACCTTCCTATGTTTTTCAGGAAATAATATTTCAGCTAAGTTTTTGAGATCGGGGCCTAGTCATTGGCTACCATTGAGCGATGAAAATTCGTCAATTGGTGAATGCAGAATTTCCATAAATTTTGGAAAATCAAGACTTATGGACGCTTTACCGATTTTACCCTTGCATCGGGATTTCGAGAGACACTGTACTTTGTCATTGGCCAAAATGTTTAATTTGAACCATTGAAAAACTTCTTGATGTTTTAGAGCTGGTAGGATAGCTCCTACAGCACCGTTACAATCTTTAATTTCTTTTAAAAAGATGGGATCATTCATTGCTTTTTGAAAAAAAGTAATATCCGCAATGTAACTTTCGATATCCTTGGTTGGCACCTTGGGCACGTAGGCGTTATTTTCAGCAAAATATCTCGAATTTAGGTCTTTTTGAGCTTTTAGCTCAATAACAAGCTCAGGGGAGAAGTAGATAACCGACCAGAACCACTCCATAGAGCGATCTCTGCTGTCGAAAACTGCAAGCGTTGTTTTATTTATAGCAGCACGGCGTTTGACGGTGTCAATGGGGTCATTTATCAAACATCCATTTTCAACATATTTATGTTCAATCCGGCGGTTTTTACGAATTGGAGTGGTTTGTCCAGAGTCACTTTCGAAACCCATCATTGGCATAGCCGAAAGTGATCTTTTTTGACCAGCTTTTTGAGAGAAAAGGGGAGGGGAGATCGAAATATTTCCTAGCGCACGTGACACTTCCTTGTCAGGGGTCATATTATTAAGTTTTTTAATAAGTTCAGGGATTGCTCCCTTTTTTGCTACGGGTTTTGGGATCGAGGGGGGGAAGGTGTTAATACTGGAGGGGCCTGAAACTAGCTCATTTTGTTCGAGGTCAGTTTCCATAGCTTCGTCGGTCACTGGTTTGTCGATTTTTTCAGCTGAATCATTTTTGAGTTTTTTTACTAACTCAGAAAATCTTGAAAAATGGCTTTTAGAGGCCGCAGCAACCTTGTCGTCAGCATCGACGTCAATTTTTTCAAGGTCTTCAAAAACTGGCATTGTAATGGCGGCTGCCTTTTCAAGCAACTGATTATGACCAACTACGTTGTTTCGATTTTTTACAAACTCCGGATCATTGAGTGTGATAGGGCGGTCAGCCCAGGAGTCTATTTTATCAAAACTGACAGCGTGGTCAATTAACTGAACAGTAGATCTAGCCGATGAATGAATTGCATTATTTTGAATGGCCAAATATCTATTTACATCGGTAACAATAGATTTCGTAGTTTCCTTGAGTTTGTTACATTCAAGGCTATTTCGAATGGCCCAATCACGCCGATTTTTGAGCATATCGGAGTTTAAAGTGTGAATGTTGGCGGTAGTTTCGACAGTATTAATTACATCGTTTCGCACGCGATCAAGAGCCCCTCGATTGATCGATTTTTTATTAACAGGGACTGATTTTGATTGTTTCACCCCCTTAAGTTTGTTGCCATCTAGGCGTAGGTTAAATTTAAAAAGGTCAAGTGGTTGCAGCGGTTTCTGATTTTCGGCCTTTTTTTCTCGATTGACACCTGTTTTTTCTTTTTTAACGTTGATTAGATTATTGACCGCATTGTCATCTAGGCTAAAAAGGGCGTCATCGAGAATTACACCAAAGCGTGGGTGTATGTGTTTACCCGCTTTGTAGTCCGATTTTGGAACTTGAAGGAGGGCCTCGTCATAAAGTAGCGTTTTTCCAAGCCACTCAAAATCACGGTCTTGTTCTGCAGCGCACCATTTCATGGTTTTTTTATTAAAGTTCAAGATGTCCTTTAAACTGCAAAATCCTTCAGAAATTTCCTGTTCCGTCGGTTTATAGCGCCAATTAGTCATTTCCTCCAGAATCTGATTTTGATGTTCAGCTTCCTGTAAGAAACGTTCCCACGCGGGTTTACCAGAATTAATAAAAGTAAAACTATTGTCCTCTAAGAGGGCAAAATGGCAAGTTATTATTGGTGCTAAGCGTAGGCGCCACATTCGGTCAGACCGATCCATAAGCGTGTAAGATCGAAAAATGAAGATTAAGTAATCCTTTTTGCAGAAAAACTCAATTTCAGAGCAAAATTCGCCATTTGGCGATTTTATAATGGTGTAATTTGCCTCGTGACACCGATTTAATCGCAAAACATTTTGAATTGTTCCTGGGCGAATTTTGGCTCTGATTTTGGTATTCATTTTTATATTGGTGCCATCAAGTGACGTTAAAAAATCATCACAGAGATGCTCATTGCCCCGGGTAACATAATAACGGTCAGTGTAAGGGTGAGCTTTGTCAGTTGTAAATAAAATAGCCTCATTGCGTCGCTTATCCCTTTTGTCATTTTTGTCTTTCCAATTTGCCCCCTCAGTGGAGTTTTTACGAAAATTTCCACGAGGTTGGCGAGGTCGCACATAACCACCACGATTTCCTGAATCAGGGGTTATTTTAAGGTTATTTAAGTGTTTTTCGACAAAAAATTCTAAAAATGGGCCTAACCCTTTATTTTTAGTTACTGTATTTTCGTCGTTAAAAATTTGCATTTTTAAAGGGTTAATCGAGTGCGTACCTTGCCCACGGTTGGCGTTGGAGTTTGAATAGGAATTGCGATCATGGAAATTACGGTCATTACGGTCATTGTAGTAGCGAGGTTTTTCATAATTTGAGTTCCGATTTTGAGGATTTGGTTGATTACGGGAGTTGTTGTCATAACTCCGATCATATCCATTTTTAAAATTGCGATGATCTTGGTCCCGATAAGATCCTTGGTCTGATCTTGAATCGTAGCCCCCAGAGTCGCTGTCACGGTTTTTGACATATCTATCACTATAGTTGCGGTTTGCCATTGAAAAACAGTAGAATTTACTGACTTCTTAAAATTTATAGTTATTGTGTGAAAATAATTTTTTTATAAACTTTGAACACAATTGATTTATCAAAATCGGTATTGTAGATATGGTGTAGAAAAATGATCATTAGTCCTTTTTAGATTTTTTCTATTTGAATTTTTGAGATAATAGTTGTCAGGAAATTTTTGTCTGTGTTTCTTAGAAACTTGTTTTTTATAAAAACAATATATGATCATAGGAGTGACGCTCCAGTGGTTGTAATTAAAAGTTAGCCTCTCAAGGCAAGTCTGGACACCAATGATTGGCGAGTCACAGATGTGAGTAAAAAAGCTAAAAAATAATATACAGGTAAAAAATTGATAAAAACTAACCTTAACTGGAAATCTCTAAATCTGTGTGAGTCGAAGCTGCGTAAATGCTGACTGAATATCTGGGTGCTCAAATTTTCGTCTTGGCTGGTGTGATTAGCTCAGAAAACACCTTATTTTTAAGTTCTAAATTGAATTTGTTGTTTTGATTTTCTTATTTTTCAAATTTGCACTGGGTTTCTTCGCGAAAAAAAGATGGAAAAAAATCAAATTAAATTGCGAAAAAAATTAGCTCGGCTAAAAATCGATGCGACTCGCGCAACGTCCAAAAGCGAACTGAAATTAATAACAAAAAAGATTGAATTTAACTGTAATTTAAACACCTGCGATAGCAAACGCGCTTTTTTGAGTGTTTTTTCAAAAAACGATTTATAAAGTGAAAATAATCAATCTGAAGAAATTCAGATTCAACAAAGTGAGCTGAAAAGTGGCAACTTGTGTTCAAAAAGGTTATTATCCGAAAATTTCAAAGTGGCAAAAAGTTTCCCATCAAGACAAAAAAAATTGAAAAAGTACAAATCTGTCAAAATGAACCGGGGCCCTTAACTTGTGACTATTAACAGTGCTTGCGTCATCAAGAATAACCCTTATTAAAATTTCATTTTAGAAATGACCTAGGACTATCAAAACCCACCGATATTTTCTAATTCCCAAGTAGTTTTATATTGTTGTTTATTTTTTTATAAATTGTTTTAAACATTACGACAAAAAAGCTCATGAATATGCTATCAAATTTAGACATCTATTTACAAGCCTCAATAAGGTACGTGTTGTATTTTTAAAATCCTGTTTTCAGTACTACCTAGGTAGGAAAAGGCTTCAGAAACAAATATAAACGTCAAAGATGTGAAGCATATTACATTCGACTGAAAGGTCCAAAAATCAACGCCCAGAAGGACCTTAAAGCCTTTGGTCTATTTTCAAATCAGTTTCTGGTAGGTTATCAAACACTGTCTAAAATGCCTTAAAATCACAAAACGCCCCCATTTAATTTTCAATAAAACTAACTTCGTCGCCCCTGACAAAACATATATAGATTACCATACTCTGTTCAAAGGTGCCTTAAAACCGCATAATCCTCCCATAAAATTTTTGAGCTCAATTTCTCAAAAAAATGGGATTGTTCTAAACTCTTGTTCCAGAGTTGTTTGATCTTGAAAACTTAAAATATTACTGAAACAATATCTTGAAAATGAATAAATAATTCAAAACTAGTCGATAAAAAAAATATATTATATTTTTATATTGTTGAATTTTTTTGACATTCATGGATATCCTCTATTCACACTTTTGTTAATATCCCGGCCCTACTACTCAAAAACACACTACGTTTCCTAATCAGGGCCGGGATATTAACAAAAGTGTGAATAGGGGATATCAATTATATTTAAGTCTCGTTTACGAACCCATCTTGGATACGAGATGGTATTGTTTCAAATGTCACCGAAGTCCAGTTATCTATTGAGCTATTTTGGTTAACACAAGAATGGGTCCGAATTTCTGACTCGGAAATCACGTTTCATAATATGTCGCGAATTTAGACCCACAATGAAAGTTAATCTTCCGGATAATCGATATACTGGAACCTTCAGTATGACTCTCAGTTGGTACGATCCGAGATTAACATGGAATAGGAATCGTGTCGACAAAATATTTTGATTCACAGCTTTGTCAGATGAAAAGAGAAATTATATCTGATCTTAAAAATTTAATATTTCTGTAACATAATTCACTAAATTCCAATCAATCAGATGGTTTCTCGATTTATAAACATTTTTATCATCGTGGGAAATCTTAGTCCTCTAATTTAAGATCCTCGTGAACACGGTTTCTCACAACCAAACAATTTTGTTCATCAAGTTATAAACATTTTAAAGGCTTTCAATTCGAATCAAGTTTAAATCCGATAATACGTTAATCAAAATTTAAATATAAACTCCGAATAAATCTCAAAATATATCGAACTAGCCTCGGTTAGTAATTAACTCAGAGCCTTTTTGAAATAAAAAATCTGTGATAAAAAAAGAACCACGAGAATACAGTAGTGTAGTTTTTTGCTCCTCGTCTCGGGCGTTCAAATTTATTTGTTTCGTGACTTTTTTCAAAACACGCGTGAAGAAACCTTGTGTTTCTGACATTTTTTATACATGTCAAAAAATTTTGCAATTATAACATGTATGTCAAATAAGTTAAAATAGGGATTCGGTGAACTTGAAAACTGTGTTTACGGAACAAAACCAGGCAAAACTGTTTGTTAGGCGGAAAGTAAGCGTTGGAAAAAATCAACATTGAAAAAGCGTGAAGAAAATTGGGGTTTTTCTTCACGCATTCAAACAATGTGAAGAAACATCCTCTAACTTGCTTCATCTTGTTTATGGAATGTATTGTATTGTCCGAATCTCCACCTCATGTGTTGTTGGCAAGCCAGATCAAAATGATGCTTTAATAATGCGTGAAGATGATGGCGGAAGTAAACTGTATTTTGCGTCAGCAAATAAGTTTCTGTCAATCAACCGACTACATTATTACCGACAAATTAAGCAGCATTTAAATCGGGCTTCTCGATCCAATTCGGAGTAGAAAATCAGATAATATAATTAATATCATATAATTTTAGTTATATCCGGTTTATTTTTCTTGATTATTTCTCCTTATCAAGATATACTGTTCAATTATATCGATAATAATGCCCAGGCAGGTCCAAACACTTTTGCCAGAGTTGAGAGATAGACTATAAGTGTTCAGTACTACCTAGGCATAATTATCGATATATTGATTCTTATTTGAAAAATTATTTTGGTAGTTCCCAATTTTTTCTAAAGGATGAAGTAAAATTTTGTCCGATTTGTTTAGCACAAAGAAAGTTCTGAATATACATTCGATGACATGCAAGTTCCAACTGGCTTCATCTGGACGCCATCTGTTACATTTATGGGAAATAAATTAAAGCAAAATGCGATTGATAGTGATTTGATCTCTATCACAAAAGATGGGGTTGTTAAAATGGATGTTTTTCATTTATATGAAGGTTATTGTATAGGAGGGTGAAATTTGGATCAGTTGAAGTCAGGAAATTTAATGAACATTTCTGTATTTAAAAAAATGTTCAGATTCAAAAAATTTTCAAAACTAATTTTATGGTGAACAGAAATTTAATGTCAAAATGAAATATTTACCTGATATTGAAGTGAAGCCTGAAAATTTTCCATTTGATCATCATACTTGTCTCATTTATGGATTTAATTTTAACAAACGGTAAAGGAGATTCGTTAGGTCTCGGATTTCAAAAAATGATTTTCGAGCTTGAAAAAATAATTCATAATTCAATTTATAGCGTGGCTGTTATGAAAGAACTTGATTTCAGTATCAACATCGATGATGGGTACAATTATGGTCTGAAAATAAATCCTATGATAAATGAATACCAACCTAATTGGTCAATTAGGTAAGTAACAGTATGTTTTTTTTACTCGCGAAATAAAATTTGCTGAAGAGAAAATTCCTGCCAGTTAAAATGGTTACTAGGCGGATTTTTTAAGAAAACTAATTTATTATGGCAATTTCTATTTCGCAAATGAAAAATAGGTTGAGATAGAATGTCTAAAACTAAAATGTCTGTATTTAAAATGTCTAAAAATTAAAATTCTGAAGGCGGAAAAAAAACGTTAAATTTAAGTTGAGACAAATTTTTGTTTCAGATATATCCCTTTATCACTTTTTGGTAAGAATGCGTAGCAACAACGTTAAAATCACACGTTAAAAGAAGTAGTGGCTACGTATTCTAACCAAAAAGTGATAAAGGGATATAACTCTCAACCATAATTTTTATGTTACTGAAATCATGTTCAAAAAATGATTGTTTCTGCCTTCAAAATGTTAATTTTTAAACATTTTGCCCCCAACCCTGACAAACACACATACTTTATATATTTAACTTGTATTTTGTTGTTTTGCCTGTTGTTGACGTTTGTTATATAATATAACTTATATTCTTCAAGTAAAAAAAATCCTTCAGATAAAGTTTAATAATTCTTTGAAATTAAGTCTTTTCGACATGATTATTTCCGATAATTAAATATGCAAAAAATATCAAAAAAAAATTTCGGTATCGGGATTATTTGATTTCTAAATTTGTGAGGCCGTGAAGATTTTTAAGTGCATACGGTATGCAGCATACCATTAATTTAAACTACTAACTTTTTTGTAGAGAATCGAACATGACAGTCGACAAAATTGAAAACATTGAGGGACTTCACTTACTTGAAATCGAGAATGCCGAGGGAATATTTGGCGAATTTGTGATTTACCGAAAGCCAGCTCATTATTTCAGTATCATAATTTTACCGGTAAGAATATATCCCTTTAACACCTTTTTGTTAATCCAGGATGTGCGGGCTGAAAAGCGGCCTCATGAGTGGCTAGGAGGGGTCTTAGAAGTGTTAAGATTGGCTCCCTCAGCCCGCACATCTTAGATTAACAAAAAGGTGTTAAAGCCTTTAACTTAAAGGGATATCAATGATAAAACTTATTCAGACAAAGTGATTTTTTCTGAGCTGTTTGCGTTGACATGTAAAAGTTTAAGGGGGTTATGTACACCGAAAGATTTTGCGTAAAATATTTGTCCCGACTAATTCGACACAAAAATATTAATAAAGGTAATTTAAGACTTTCTTGGCCTCGAATTTGTCCAACAGGTGGCGTGAAGGTGCCTTTTTGTGTTATTTATAAACGCTTTTCGTGGCTACTTCTACACCGAATTCAGTCAAATTTTATCTATGAGCTGTTGATTGAATTAATCTAGAGTACGATCGGGCATTTTATTTTCTCGTTTGATACGGTGGATAACCCAAAAACAATTTCAGTGTCAACTCGGATCGCTTCGAAAAAAGCGCCAGAAAATTCCTCGCAGTCTATCGTTATATCAGAATATTGATAGCAATTGGTCAAAAATGAGCACAAAGGGTGCCAGAAAGCGAACACAAGAATTTCCCTCGTGGCAAAAATTGACCAATAGTTTGTGATATTGTGATGAAAAAATCAACCACGATGTGAAACTATTTCTTGGCGAATTTTCGGGGCAATCCGTGTTCATCTTGGGAGCGATTTTGAGGGGGAGCGACCCAATGAAAATTTATAAATTGGCTCGGCGAGACGCTAGGTCGGGGATGCTTTAAGGGGGTGGTCGTCGCATTTTAAGGGAAAAATGGGATTTTCAATGACCAATTGTGGCAAAAGTACAAATCTTCGGACCAAAAATCACTTCTCTCTGATATATTTGAACAAAAATCTTGCATACTAAAAATAAATCAAAAGGGACGGATGGCTCGTCCAATCAGAAACGTGCTTACAAAAAAAACAGNTATATGAAAACGCTAGCTTTCAGATTTAAAAGTTTCAGACATCCTATTCCGATTATATATTCAAATCTATTTGTGGCAATTCAAAGCTTTTGATTCATCTAATAGCACTGCTATTATTTTGGTTTCAAAATTAAATAAATCTTTAAACCTTGATAATTTCTTTAATTCTTTTTTCTTAATTTGGCTAATTAAAAACAAAAAAACATTATTTTAAACACAATTTCAGAATAATAAAAATCTGAATGATTTCGTTTTCAAAAGTAGACTAACCAAAATAGGGCGGGGGGTTTGCGGCAGCTCGGCTGCCGTTGACTGATTTTTGGTTTTTCCCGCTGCGTGAAAAGATTCAGCTGTGATCTGAAACTCCTGCTTAAAATCCAGGGGTAGGAACAAGCTTCAGATGTAGCCGTCAGGAATACAAGTTAAGCAACAAACAAAAAATGTGTTTACTTATATGGCTTCCAAAATAAAGACTTTTGCCCCTTATCCGGGGAAAGAAGAGGATTCTTGTTTAAAATGACGCAATTCATTTCTGTAGTGGGAAGACGTCATTTCAGCTGTTTGAAAAAGAGTGAAGAAATCGCATGTACCGTTCGTGAGTTACACTTTTCTTTGTCAAAATAATGTACATTTTGCCTATATTTAACTTATAGCAATACTTTCAATAAAATTCCCGGGCAAATTAAGATGAATTAAAAAAAATTATTAAGTCTAATATTGTAGAGAATTTTTTACAAATATTCATTCGGCATAATGTAATACTTGGATACGTGGATATGAAGTTAAAACTCTAATGGAGAACAACTACCCGCCAATAAGGTTTTATGCATTTAACGGCTCATGTTAAAACCTATTTTCTAGAAATTTTATATCATCTTTATCCATTTCAAGGTCACAAACTGCAATGTGCAATTGATAAACATACAATTGAAAACATGTAGATGTCCACTTAAATTCTATAAAAAGATATTTTAGTTTTAAAATAGGGCTTATTTCTTCCCCCAGCACATTGCTTGAATGCACCCACAATTCCCTTAAGGTTTCTTTGACACCGTTCAATTTTAGAGCAATGTGGCTCTGTTGCCTTGGCGGAACTTTTTTCATATGTCAGCAAATTAAAAATTGTATATAATTGGTTGTGCAAAATCGGATTTTAAAAATACAGACCACTTGTTTCTAACAAAAAACGTCACATCCGGATTTTATTTGGCTGCTTGTTGGCTTATTCTAGCAGCCATGACCAGAACTCAGAATTTAATAGTAAAAATAACAATAATTTTTAAAGTCTAGAAAAGTTTGAACTTGTGATCTGCTAACTTTAAAAGCATGTCCAATCAAAATCATCGAGAGATAATAATAAATAGTCGAGTGCCCAAATCTTTGGGCACTTAAGGGGGTTCTATAGGCAGCTCATATTTTTTGTACTGAAAATTATTTCTGACTGATTTTAGAATTTCTTGATCTCCTACGGAGATTGTTTAATTATAATAATGATAAAATTTGAAAAATTTAACTTCTTTAGAATCTTTTTTCATAAATTTGAAACAAGCTTATTTTGCAGTATAATAGGTTTATGGCCAAGTCGTGATCTTTTGAACTAAATGAGCTAGAGGTCTGATTTTATGATTTTGAACTCGACGTGGCTTTTTTAGTCATATAAACTCATAAAAAATCGTAAAAAGCTTCCAAAAATTTTTCGGAAAAAAAATTACAAATTTTTTCTGAGTGTCCGAAACATAAAAAATCTTTTCTGGTCTACGCGCTCGAACGGTTTAAATATTTGGTTTCATAGTTTATCATACCGTTTCAAAAACATTAAACACACGAATCGTTTGGTTTAAAAAAAAAAACATATTGGATCGAATTGGATGTCAAAATATTTCAAATCGTAATTCCTGGCGAGTTATAAAAGGAAATCGTTAAATCAGGCATCAACATTTGTTACATTATTACGAAAAACTATAGTGCACCGGAAAAAAGTTTGCACTGTAGCATGTGAAAAAAAATACAACTTTCCGTCGCCAAAATAGCAAAAACAGTTCTTTTTCGCCAGCTTTGATACTTTTAAAGTGAGAAAATTAAAATAAAGAACATACAGTTTTTTCCGCTTTGAATTTCGCAGATAATGTCAATTTTGAAACATTTCCTAAATAGGACGAAAAAAATACAGCTTTTTTCAAGAAATTTTTTTTTGCTCCCTGTTCAACCTCCATTTAACCGGTTGGTTCCACATCGCTATCTTAACAAATTATGATTCAAACAACGTTCTTCCAGAGATTACGAACTAACGTTATCAAAAATATTTTTATTCACTTCCTATGTCCTATGCGAGAGAAATAAAGCAATTCAAAAGTCCATTTCTGGCCTAAAAAACCCCCTTAAGCGCGCACAGCCCGGGGGCGCTGTATGTTTGTCTGTAGGGTCTGTGAGTGTTGCGGTTTTAAGTGCAATTTTAATTTGAGGCTTCAGAGTAAATAAAATTTTGGTTGATATTACCCACATACTCAGCGTGGCCATTATCCGGCAAAAGTGACATTGCGATCTCTATATTCTATAAGTTAACTTTTTCCGAAAAGCATTTTTATTTAACATGATCGGTTTTTGAATTCTTTATCTTTTGCCTATTTATCTTTTATCTATTTTTTGTAGTTCTTGAGAATACAAGCCAATGTTGTCCGACTCCGGAATCGGGGTTCCTAAAAAATTCAAATGAGATTTGAAATTCGAAAAATAACTGGATTTTACTGAACTTTGCCACCCTGCTTTATAGGATTTATTCTTATGTGACAAACAATGAAAATAAAATTATTCAATAAAATTCAAAATTTTCTTTCTTGCTTTTTTTAATTTACAACACATTCAAATTTTTTTCGATTTTCTCTCGAAAAAGGTAATTTCTCGCAAAATATTATATGAATTATTAAATTATTTTTGTGCATACAAAGCAACTTATGTGTCCTCCACCAATATATTTTGAAAATTGATTACTGTTTACTTTTGAACACCTATGTAAAATCGGAAACAAATGATGCGTCGCGACCGGTTCCTTCAATAAATTTTCATTGTTATTTTGTTGTCAGCAGCAACTTGATAAAATTACTTATGACGTTTGTTATTATATGCCAAAAAATATCTCGAAAGGTCTGGTACGGTGGCAAATTCTCGGGCGGTATTTTATATTATATAAAAACTGATTTTCCTTAACCGTTTTTTCCTTCATTGAAGGTTGAGTCAAAGTATTTTTTTATTTAAGATATTGTCTCAAAAAAAATATGCGTAAAAAACCCAAAAAATAATTAATTTTTAATTTTTTCTATGAATATATTGTTGAGGTGGTCGATTGATATAGTGGTCGATCTTTTGCCGAATAATACGGATTGGTGGACACCCTACGCTATTGAATAAATAATTTATATTTTTGCTACCGTCAACTTGAATAAAAAATATTATTTTTGAAAAGTCAGGTTATCAGAGGTAGTGTCCACAAAAAACAGTTAGGCTGAAAATTAATATAGTATAAAAAACAGCCCCAAAAACGATTGGTGATAGGTCTTCTAGCTTCTTATGCTCCGTTCTCGCCCACAAGCGGGCGGCAAAGTTATAAACAAAGGTACCATTTTCTTTAATTACTATATATGATAAGCTTCATTTATGTGTCAAAATTGAGGTATTTCTCCCAAATGAGGCCCCCAAAAAATATTGCGAATGAATTGTTGTCTGGCTTTATAAAAATACAGGTAATAACCTTAAAAGGTGGTATTTTGGCCGAGGTTTGGTACCATTTATTTAAAAACCGCACATAAATAATTTGTTTTATGACTATTTTCGTTCGAATTTCTCTACAATTGCGAAGTTACATTTTTCATTCACGTCATCAAAAATTGATTAGATGTATAAAAATACTCGCTAAAAATCAGATTTTTCAAGCAAATTGACTTTTTAGCATTTATTTTTTATACATTTAATTTATTTTTTGAAGAATCGTCAATGAAAAATGTGTTTGCAAAGTATGACAAATCTAATGAAAGCATAGTTAAAACAAATTTCTGATGAGCGGTTTCTGAACAATGGTACGCGGATACCAGCCAAAAATACAACCTGTTTGAGTATCTACCTGTATTTTTAAATAATAGCCAGAACAAAACCTTTCCAATATTTTTGATTATTGAGAATACTTGCTCAATTGCACATAAATGAAGTTGATCGGGATATGTAATTAAGGAGAAAATTAGTCCTTCCGTTTTTCTGAGTCTGCCCGCCCTCTTGTGGGAGAACGGAGTATAGATAAGCTACGAGACTATCATGGAATTTTGTTTTTTGGGCTGTTTTAGTACTCATCATCAGATTTTCAGTTTTTCTTTTTTTCGCGATGAACTCCTTAAATATGGCGTTGGACAAAATTAGCTTGGTCACGCACGACGAACTAATTGATTGCAAGCAAAAAAAAAATGTTTTTTACTATCGAATAACTAGTTTTAAAAATATCGGATTTGCTTGCAAAAATAATTAATTTTATTGAAAATTCTAGACATAGGATAGTCTCTAAATTAAAAAGAATATATCACAGCAAAAAATACCCCTGCATGAAGTAATTAAATATGGATTATTCATATGATAATTATTAAGATTTTTTGCCATTTTTCGACATTTCAATTTTGACCTAATGATGTGATAATGGCGCGCAGTAGATCTAAGCAATAAAAATATTGTGATTGCGGGAATTCTGACAGGAATTACTTCTGATTTTTCAGGTGAGTAATTTTGCTTAGAGGCATCGAGAATTGATATTTTAAAAATAGAATTAAAATCGCATGAACAGTCGTGAGTTAAACGTCCGTTTGTGAAAATCGAAGACTTTTGCCAATTTAAAACTATAGCATGAATTTTTCAAAAAAATCCCGGCCAAATAATAACATACAACGCAGCCGAAGGCTGAGTCTTGTATTGCAGTTTTAATCTTTTGCCAAAATTGGATTAAGGTTAACCCGTGCTCCTAATTTGACATATTCTCGAATTGAAATATTAGCCTGAACAGGGTCTCTGATGGATATAGATTCAAATTAGCGCAGTTTGTAGACTAGCCTTCAAATTGCGAAAAAAAGTTTTGCAAACTTTTTTGTTATGACGCACGACTTCTTCACACATAAACGGCACAAAGAGGCCACCTAAGCCAAAACGGAAAGTTCCTACTTCCTCTGAGGTTACATTTGAAATATAACCTCAACTTTTAACATATAACGCTGTATAAATTAGTATACAAAACTTTTGTAGGTAAGCTTTTGTCGATAAGTGCTTATGTATTCTAGAATACGTGAAAAACCGGTCAAAATATCCGGTTTTTTGGACTTTTTTCATCGAAAATCTATCTCCTCCTAGTTTAATATTCAAAATTTATCAATATTTTTGGCAAAAAGCTAGCTCTGAACAAACAGAAACTTCTGTAGGTTGGAGTTTTTGTCAAATTTCGGTGCCCACAAAAAAAATATGAAGTTTTCAAGGTCATGGGAAAAAATTTCGAAAAAAATGTTGCTTCGATTTTTCCGAAAGTAGGACTCACAAGAAAGCTTGGGAAACCTGTCGAGAAAGTTGGCTTACGGTCAAACCCGATTATTTTTGAAGTTTTAGTGGTCAAATTGACACAAACGTTATTTTTTTGAACATAATTTTGAGAAAAATACTTAGAAAAAAAACAAAAAACGCAAAATTTTCAAATTTTTTTGTTGTTCATTTGGGTTGTTTTATGCGTTCATAACATAAACAATTGATTTGGTGGCATTTTTTATGACATAATAACTGCTCGAAAATTTAGGAGGCAGGGATACCCTTAAAGTGCAAATACACTGGGCGTAGGCAGCCTAAATAAAAAAGCGTCGTGGGCGACCAAATTGAGAAATTTATTTAAAATTACATCTTTTGCCAATAAACTAAAAGCCAATACACTGGGCAACGGCAGCCAATAAAAAAACGCGTTGGCGACACAAATTGATAGTTTTAATTTAAAATTTAATTACCAATATGGTGGACGATTTGCAACTGGCTTGAAAAAACAAACTTCAGGAAAAAGATATTCTCGATTTTAAAACTGAACTGATTAGACTCTAACTTATCGAAGATGATCGTTAAACCCATGTCGAAACTATTGAATTTTTTAATTCTTTTCAATGATATTTTTGTCATTTCTTCCATAAAGAATAGCTTTTCTCCCGTTTTCTAGCCTTTTTCATCCCGAAGATAGAGAATTTGGGGAATAGGGAATGGAAAATAGCCAAAGGTATGGCTTTTTGGAAGCTGAACTTTGCTTACTGAAATAAAAAAACATATGATCAAGCCAAGCAAGCTCAAGCCTACAAAATTAATTTTTTCAACAGCATGCTTGACTTTGCGTGGCTTGGCTGATTTAAAACTTGGCTTGCCTTGATTTTGTGGCTTGATTTTTGGCCAAAATATCCAGCCAATCCAAAATCAAGCCAAGATCAAGACAGCATTTCAAGCCAGCTAAAGCAAGCCAGCTTCTTAAAATTTTTTGACATGACCAAGCCAAGCTAAAGGCTTTTACCAAAATTGGTTGGCTTTTGGCTAGGCCTGGCCTGGATAACTGGAATTCGTTTAATCAATATTTTTCCACTCGCCACTTTTCGCTAAATCGAACACTTATTGGGTGCGCGGTGATTCTAATGGTGATATTTTTCTTTGTTCGAACAAACAAATTATATTGTTTTTCTCACCAAAGAATCAAAATTGTTTGTTGATTTCAATAATTGAACGAAAAACGAAACTATTTCACTTTTTAAATCAACCAAAAAATTAACCTTAAACCTTTTAAAGATCAAAATGGTTCAAATTTTGAAAAATTTCAAATTTTGGACCCTTTTTTCCTAAACTTTTTTAAAAGTTGCGCGCTTCTGAATGAAAGTGAGACTCATTTTTTTTAAATTTTGCTTCTACACCAGTCTTTACTTACAGGGTCTTGTTGAGATATAAGAATGCAAAAAAAAAATCTATGAGAACTTCAAGACGCTGAAAATTTTATGGGCGACAGCTTGTCAAAATCCAAGTTTTTTCGAAAATTCTAGAGTTCGAACATTAAAATTTTGGCCTCAGAGTAGTTGACTACTGCAGTTTTAATATCTCAAGAATTTTTAAACTTTTTTCGGTGTTTTTCGAAAGGCGCTGAAAATTTTTAAAAGATTTGAAATTACCGGGTTTTAAATTCGATTACTGGTGAAATGGTCATCTTAGTAGAACTTTCAAAATCATTCAAGAGTTGCAGCCGAAGGTCATTCCAGCCATACGAGATAACAGTTTGTACGCTCAGGCGTTTTCTGTAAAGCCTTTAAAAACACCTTTAATACGCGTTGGGTAACCCCGCTTAATGAATCTGATTCCTCTGGGTTTATTCGCATTATCGAATAATTTTTATCACAAATTCGTTGATATTGAATTTACCCACTGCCGATATCCTAATTTTATGATGATAGGTTCAAAAATCGTTTCTCACAGGAATATCTTTTGTACATATCATAAAATGTTGTACACAGGGTCAGCGGATAGGTGAAAGTTTTGTCGCTCGAAACTTCACCTATTAGCCGGTTTCACCTATCCGCCATCGGACGCTGGGAAGATAACGTTCTGATTGGTCAATAAAACAAGGTTTCTGGAATTTATTATTTTGTTAATAAGGTAGTCAGAGTGAGAATTAAGGCTGATTTTTTTGCTCCATTTTTTAATCACAAATGCAAAAGTGACGGTTTTGAAAACCCTAGAAACTACTTTTCGGATTATTTGACTCACGCATATTTTAAAATTTAGCTTTTAGAATGCAATTATTTGATTCTATTCGGTCAATATATTAAATAGAAAACAATTGGTCGTTTTTTTTAGATACCACGAGAACGGAGTCTCTAGTCACAAAATAACATTGTAGCACATTCGATATTTTCTGAAATTTAAGGGTCATAGAATAATTTTTATCATGCGCTTCCAGAGCCAGATTTTTGCGAGTTTCCGGTATTTACCGGTTTTCACGCGGAAATTATCGGTTTTTCGAAAAACCGCTGCTAACGTTTTTCATGAAATTACAACGAAGGGGTCCAAACAACTTAAAAGGAATTTCGGAAAAAATTGTCAAAAAATGAAATCTGACACGCGTTTGCTATTCTTGAGATTAATTGAATTAGTTTTTTTTTTCATTTAATAAAAATTCTCAAATATGCTAAATTTTGGCTTTTCGAAAACGCCTATCTTTTTGCCTAGCGAAGTTTTGAAAAAAATACCTTATCCTTTTTGCCTTTCAACCTATGCCGCCTGGACGTCAGGAAAAGGAAAAAGTTTGTCGCTCAAAACCTTCACTCTACTACTAGCCGGATTTCACCTATTCACGACGTCTGTTGTATTCATCTTTCTAAAAAGATTAGATTTTGATTTATTCTTTATAAATTGAAAAAAACATTCTGTGAATTTTATTTACGCGCGGACTCAAAAAAGCGTAAAAAAGTGCTCCAAAATGACAGATAAACTTCTCTCTAATTTCGCAGGAGAAACAAATGAAGGGCCCAACCTACGCGAGTCTATTTTTTTCAAAATAATATCCTACTCAAGTTGAGATTCTCACAACGTACGAAAGTCATCTGCACATAATACTGGTGATTTCAAATTGTTGGAATTGCGCTGCAATACCACGTCCAAGGATTGCAAAAAAAACACTATACAAATACACGGCCAAAGATTTAAGATGAATTAAGAAATGTTTACAGCTATATTGTAAAGAATTTCTTTTCTGAGAAATAATTTACGGTATTGATGTAAATTTTTGGAACGTGGATATGAAGTTAAACTTCAATGAAGAGAAAAGCAGCAATTAGTTTTCTGCATATCATGGTTTGATGTGTTGTAATTATTTTCCAGAAATGAATCAATTTTTGACTTTTCAAATGTTACGCACTACAATTTAGAATTTGGAAAAATAAATGTTCACTCAATGCTCACAAAATTAAATTTGAGTTTTTTAAAAAGGGGTTTGTTCTCCAAGACACATTGTGAAAGCACCAACAATCCCCTTAAGGGAAGTGGGTGTTGCTGATTTGGGCCTTTACGAAGACCATTTCCACGCCAAATTAGTAATAGTAAATTCCGAAAATAATTATTACCTAACAGACTCAAACCTTTGTACGGTAGAATTCCAACATACTGAAGATCTGACGTACAATCGCACCTTACGCACACACCAAACTTTCATAAGCCGTCCCCAAAGAAACACTAATTAACTATCTCTCTGTCAATTTAACATCATTTATTCGAGCTTTTATTGTGTCAGATTAGACCAACGCACTATATACATACATCTTCTCACTAGGTTGTTTTCACAATTTTGGTCTTTTCAACGGCCAAAAAAGGATGAAAATAATCGAAATCAAAAATGAATTTAGGAGGCCCGTAAAAGCTTTTTCTCTTCTCCAAAATTTCGATCCCATGAACTTCAGTTTAAGTGGGTGGCATCGATTCCGGAAGATTGGTACATTTTTCAGAGGCGATATATGAATAGAAAAAAATGTGAAATAATTTTTTTATTTTTTATCTTCAATAAAAGTGTTTATTCTTGCAAAAGTTTACAGGATACTAAGATTTTCCCTTTTTTTTGTCCAAATTGGATAGCCATGAAAACGCTAATGTGAATGTTAATTTCGGCAAAAACTACGTTCTTTCTCAGATTAAACCAATCAAACGTCGGGAATCAAGTGTTTCCAATTTGATTAAAAGAAGGGAAAAACCTACACCCCTGTATTTTTTAATTTTTTAACTATAATTACCAGATTTTTTATGGAGAGTTCAAAAAAGACTAATAATAAATTTTTTGGACTTGATTTGCGGAAAATTTTCATTATTTTTAAAAAAGTTCGACAAAAAATAATGTAGAACATGTCCATTGAAAAAAACTAAAAGTGGCTATTTTTTTAGTTTTTATTCATTAATTTCAAAAAAACGATCAAAAAAATTTGGACAAAAAATGCGGAAAATTTCATAATAGTTTGAAATTTTTTTGAAATTTTTACGAATTTCAAAAAATGAAAACTCCGAACTCAAATCTTCTTAAAATGAGACAAAAATTAATTTTTATAGTAGAATGCACATTTATTCGGGTTCAGCTGACGATAATAAGCACAAAAAAAGTAAAACAGCTAATTAATTTCGTAAGTTAAATTGACTCCAGTCTGCCGAGTCGATGCTACCCCCTAAAACTTTTTTATGGAAACTTAAGGAGTTGTTTAACAATCCATCACTACAATTTTTTTAGAATTTTTGATCTGGCGTGTTTGGGAGAAATATCAATAATTTCATTTTTATGCCTGAAATTTAACAAATCTCCAACACAGCAAATATTGAAAGTTGATTTGAAATCTCCAAAATCTTTTTTCTCGAAAGTAAAACCATTTCTAACAGAGTTTCCTCGCTACATTCCAAACACAACGGACTCAATAAAGGATAATGAGCGCTTTTCCAAAAAAAATCCTGAAATTTTCAGGAAAGTGTTTGTGTTGCTGCTTTGTAGTCTGACCCAAAAAATTAGAGAAAAAATGATTGAAAATTGAGAGACAAGAATACTTTATCAGTCTTTCTTGGAGAGGTTAGTAAAGGTTAGTGCATGTGTGCGTAGGTGTTCTTGTATCAGATTACGTAACTTTCAAAATGATTGCAAAGAGTTTTTTTTCAAGTTCAAAAAGTTTTTGCAATATAATCTGACTAGTTTGACAAGCAAATCGCGTAGTTGAAAGGTCCAATTCAGCGACACACACTCCCTTAAGGGGTGGTCGTCGCAAAATGAGGCTCTAGAAACAAATTTTCTCAATTTTATTTCTATGCCTTTTTATGAAAATATGGAAAATTACCAAGCATTTTGGTACTCGTTTTATTTTGATAACATGGCTAGGAAACCACTATTTGATGAGTTCAGAAATATTCGTATGAAAAAAGTAGAATTTCTTGATTTTTGGAAATTTAAAACACGATTAACAAAAAAAAAAACGAGACAGAAATTTAGACAAAACTCAACTCTGTTTTTGCACGGACTCTTTCAGCTGCACATTTATCCTAGGTTTCGAATGTGTGACTTTAAATCTAGGAAGAGATACATTTCGATTGAGAACTCTAAACAAGGGTCAAAATACAGTTTTTTGGTGATACTGAGAGAAAAATTCAAGATTTCAAAAAAACTCAACTTGGTTTTTTTGCTCACGTTCTGTCGGTAATTTGAGTCATAAATCATGTTGAGCTCTAAAAACTCAGGAGGAGATCATTTAAAAATAAATTAATTCTGTTTTTTTTGTAAGCAACGTGGTTGGGTTCTGAGTTGAGTTTTTTTGAAAATTCTTGAATTTTCTCTCAGTATCACCAAAAAACTGTATTTTGACCCTTGTTTAGAAGTCTCAATCGAAATGTATCTCTTCCTTAGATTTAAAAGTCACACATTCGAAACCTAGATAAATGTGCAGCTGAAGAGTCCGTGCAAAAAACAGAGTTGAGTTTTGTCTAAATTTCTGTCTCGTTTTTTTGTTAATCGTGTTTTAAATTTCCAAAAATCAAGAAATTTCTACTTTTTTCATACGAATATTTCTGAACTCATCAAATAGTGGTTTCCTAGCCATGTATCAAAATAAAACGACGTTACCAAAATGCTTGGTAATTTTCCATATTTTCATAAAAAGCATAGAATAAAATTGAGAAAATTTGTTTCTAGAGCCTCATTTTGCGACGACCACCCCTTAAGGGAGTGTTGTGTCGCTGAATTGGACCTTTCAACTACGCGATTGCTTGTCAAACTAGTCAGATTATATTGCAAAACTTTTTGAACTTGAAAAAAAAACTCTTTGCAATCATTTTGAAAGTTACGTAATCTGATACAAGAACACCTACGCACACACTGCACTAACCTTTACTAACCTCTCCAAGAAAGACTGATAAAGTAATCTTGTCTCTCAATTTCAATCATGTTTCTCTAATTTTTTGGGTCAGACTACAAAGCAGCAACACAAACAACTTTCTGAAAATTCAGATTTTTTTTGGAAAAGCGCTCATTTTATCCTTATTGAGGCCGTTGTGTTTGGATTAGCGAGAAAACTCTTAGAAATGGTTTACTTCGAAGAAAAAAGATTTTGGAGATTTCAATCAACTTTCAATATTTGGTGTTGGAGATTTTGTTAAAATTCAGCATAAAAATAAATTATTGATATTTCTCCCAAACACGCCAGATCAAAAATTCTAAAAAATGTAGTGATGGATTGTTAAACAACTCTTAAGTTTCCATAAAAAAGTTTAAGGGGGTAGCATCGACTCGGCAGACTGGAGTCAATTTAACTTACGAAATTAATATAGCTGTTTTACTTTTTTTGTGCTTATTATCGTCAGCTGAACCCGAATAAATGTGCATCTACGTATAAAAATATTTTTGTCTATTTTAGGAAAGATTTGGTTCGGAGTTTTCATTTTTTGAATTCGTTAAACTTTCAAAAAAATTCAAACTATTATGAAAATTTTCCGCATTTTTTGTCCAAATTTTTTCTGATCGTTTTTTTGAAATTAATGAATAAAAACTAAAAAAATAGCCACTTTTAGTTTTTTCATGCATGTCTACATATTTTTTGTCGACTTTTTTAAAAAATAATGAAAATTTTCCGCAAATCAAGTCCAAAAAATTTTATTAGTCGTTTTTTGAACTCTCCATAAAAAATCTGGTAGTTATGTTAAAAAATTAAAAATATACAGGGTGTAAGGTTTTTCCCTTCTTTTAATCAAATTGGAAACACTTGATTCCCGACGTTTTGATTGGTTTAATCTGAGAAAGACGTAGGTTTTTGCCGAAATTAACCATTCACATTAGCGTTTTCAT
>SCLH01000229.1:365039-387491 GCA_004367855.1 Oikopleura vanhoeffeni
TTTTTTTTGGGGCCGAAATTTGACAAAAACCAACCTACAAAGTTTCTGTTTGTTCAGAGCTAGCTTTTGCAAAAATTTGAGTAAATTTTGAAATTTAACCTAGGAGGAGATAGATTTTCCGATGAAAAAAGTCCAAAAACCGGTATTTTGGACCGGTTTTCACGTATTCTAGAATAAATATAGCACTTATCGACAAAAGCTTACCTACAAAAGTTTTGTATACTAATTATACAGGTTATGTTAAAATTGAGGTTTATTTCAAAATGTAACCTCAGAGGAGTAGGAATTTCCGTTTTGGCTTAGGTGGCTCTTGTGCCGTTTATGTGTGAAGAAGTGTGGTCATACAAAAAAGTTTTGGCAAATTTTTTTCGCAAGTTGAAGGCTAGTTCTACAAACTGGCTAATTTGAATTATATCCTCGAGACCCTGTTCGGCTAATATTTCATCGAGAATATGTCAAATTAGGAGCAGGGATACCCTTAAGTCAATTTGGCAAAAGATTAAACTGCAATACAAGCTCAGCCTTCGGCTGGGCGTTGTATTGTATATTAATTTGCCGGGATTTTTTTGAAAATTCATTGCTATAGTTTAATATTGGCAAAATCTTCATTTTTTCACAAACGGACGTTTAACTCACGACTGGTTCATGCGATTTTAATTCTATTTTTAAAATATCATTCTCGATCCTCTAAGCAAAATTCTCACCTGAAAAAATCAGAATAATTCCTGTCAGAATTCCCGCAATCACTATTTTATGCTGATCTACTGCGCGCCATTATCACATCGATTAGGGTCAAAATTGAAATGTCGAAAAAATGGCAAAAATCTTAATAATTATCATATTGAATAATCCATTTGAATTACTTTCATTCAGGGTTATTTTTTGCTGTGATTATTATTCTTTGTAATTTGAGACTATCCTATGTCTAGAATTTTCAATAAATTAATTATTTTTGCAAGCAAATCCGATATTTTAAAACTAGTTATTCGATAGTAAAAAACATTTTTTTTGCTTGCAATCAATTTGTTCGTCGTGCTTGACCAGTAATTTTTTTCAACGCCATTTTAAGGGGGTAGTGTCCGCAAAAAAAAGAAAAACTGAAAATCTGATATAGTACTAAAACAGCCCAAAAAACAATTCATGATAGTCTCGTAGCTTTTCTATACTCCGTTCTCCCACAAGAGGGCGGCAGACTCGAAAACGGAGGTACTATTTTCTCCTTAATTACATATCCGATCAACTTCATTTATGTGTCAAATTGAGCAGATTCTCAATAATCAAAAATATTGGAAAGGTTTTTTGTCTGGCTTTATAAAAATACAGTAGATAACCTCAAACAGGTGGTATTTTGGCTGGTTCGGTACCATTTGTTCAAAAACCGCTCATCAGAATTTGTTTTAACTATGCTCATTAGATTTGTCATACATTTGCAAACTACATTTTTCATTTACGTCTTCAAAAAATAAATAAATGTATAAAAATAATGCTAAAAATCAATTTGCTTGAAAATCTGATTTTTAGCATTATTTTTATACATCTATCAATTTTTTGATGACGTGAATGAAAAATGTAGTTCGCAATTGTATGAGAAATCGAACGAAAATAGTAAAACAAATTTTTATGTGCGGTTTTTAAATAAATGGTACCAAACCGGCCAAAATACCACCTTTTTAAGGTTATCTACTGTATTTTTATAAAGCCAGACAACAAATCATCGCAATATTTTTGCTCATTGAGAATACGCTCAATTTGACACATAAATGAAGCTTATCATATATGTAATTAAAGAGAAAATGGTACCTTTGTTTATAACTTTGCCGCCCGCTTGTGGGAGAACGGAGCATAAGAAAGCTACGAGACTATCACCAATCGTTTTTGGGGCTGTTTTAGTACTATATTAGATTTTCAGCCTAACTTTTTTTGTGGACACTACCTCCTTGATACCTGACTTTCAAAAATAATATTTTTATTCAAGTTGACGTTAGCAAAAATATAAATTATTTATTCAATAGCTTCAACAATTATTCGATAGAAAAAAAATTAAAATTATATTTTTTGGTTTTTTACCATAATTTTTTTTTTGAGACAATATCTTAAATAAAAAATATTTGACTCAAACCTTCAATTGAAGAAAAACGGTAAGGAAATCAGTTTGTTATATAAATATAAAAAATAACCGCCCGAGAATTTGCCACCGTACCAGACCTTTCGAGATATTTTTTGGCTTATAATAACAACGTCATAAGTAATTTTATCAAGTTTGTGCGACAACAAAATAACAATGAAATTTATTGAAGGGAACCGTCGCGACGCATCATTTGTTTCCGATTTTACTAGGTGTTCAAAAGTAAACAGTATCAATTTTCAATATATTGGTTGAGGGACACATAAGTTGTTGTTATGCACAAAAATAATTTATAATCATATATATTTTTGCGAGAAATTACCTTTTTCGAGAGAAAATCGAAAAAAATTTGATGTGTGTAAATAAAAAAGCAAGAAGAAATTTTGATTTTATGAATATTTTATTTTCATTTTTTGTCACATAAAATAAATCCTTAAAGCACGGTGGCAAAGTTCATAAAATCCATTTATTTTTTCAAGTTCAAATCTCATTTGAATTTTTTAGGACCCCGATTCCGGGTCGACAACATGGCTTTATCTCAAGAACTACAAAATATAGAGAAAAGATAAATTAGCCAAAAGATAAAGAATTTCAAAAACACCGATCATTTTAAATAAAAATGTTTTCGGAAAAAGTTAACTTATTAAATATAGAGATCGCAAGTCACTTTTGCCGGATATGGCCAGCGCTGAGTATGTGGGTTAATATCAACCAAAATTTTATTTACTCTGAAGCCTCAATAAATTGGGCACTTAAAACGTGCGCGCTTAAGGGGGTTTTTTAGGCAAAATGGACTTTTTGAATTGCTTATTTCTCTCGGCATAGACATAGGAAGTGAATAAAATATTTTGATAAGTTAGTTCGTAATCTCTGGAAGACGTTTTGAATCATATTTTTAAGATAGCATGTGGAACCAACCGGTTAAATGAGGTTGACAGGGAGCAAAAAAATTTCTTGAAAAAGCTGTATTTTTTTCGTCCTATTTAGGAAATGTTTCAAAATTTTGACATTATCTGCGAAATCAAAAAAGCGGAAAAAACTGTTGTTTCTTTTTTAATTTTCTCACTTTAAAAGTATCAAAGCTGGCGAAAAAGAACTGTTTTTTGCTATTTGGGCGACGGAAAGTTTATTTTTTTTACATGCTAACATGCAAACTTTTTTCCGTGCACTATAGTTTTCGTAATAATGTAACAAATGTTGATGCCTGATTTAACGATTTCATTTTATAACTCCCAGGAATACGATTTGAAATTTATTTTGACATCCAATTCGTCCAATATGTTTTTTTTTTTAAACCAAACGATTCGTGTGTTTAATGTTTTTGAAACGGTATATAAACTATGACCAAATATTTAAACCGTTCGAGCGCGTAGACCAGAAAAGATTTTTTATTTTCGACACTCAGAAAAAATTTTAATTTTTTTCCAAAAATTTTTGGTAACTTTTTACGATTTTTTTGAGTTTATATGACTAAAAAAGCCACGTCGAGTTCAAAAATCATAAAATCAGACCTCTAGCTCTTTAGTTCAAAAGATATCGACTTGCCATAGAAGCCTATATACTCAAAAATAAGCTGTTTCAAATTTTATGAAAAAAATTCTAAGAAGTTTAAATTTTTTCAAATTTTTATTCTTATTATAATTAAACAATCTCCGTAGGAGATCAAAAATTCTAAAATTCAGTCAAAATAATTTTCAGTACAAAAAATATGGGCTGCCTATAGAACCCCCTTAAGTGCCCAAAATTTTGGGCACTCGACTATTTATTATTTATCTCTCGATGATTTTGATTGGATGCTTTTAAGGTAGCAATCAGGTTCAAACTTTTCTAGACTTAAAAATTTTGTTGATTTTACTGATTTAATCTGAGGTTCTGAGTCATGGCTCAGAATAAGCCAACAAGAGCCAAATAAAATCGGAGGTGACTTTTTTGTAGAACAAGTGGTCTTGTATTTTTTAAAATCCGATTTTCACAACCAGATTTATACAATTTTTAATTTGTGAGCATATGAAAAAAGTTCCGCCAAGGCAACAGAGCCACAATTGTGGCTCTACTTTGAACGTTGTTCAAAGAAACCTTAAGGGAATTGTGGGTGCTTCAAGCAATGTGCTGGGGAGAAATAAGCCCTTTTTAAAACTCAAATATCTTTTATGAGAATTTAGTGGACATCTACATGTTTTCAATTGTATGTTTTCAATTGCACATTGCAGTTTGTGACCTTGAAATGGATAAAAGTGATAAATTTCTAGAAAATATTTTAACATGAGCCGTTAAATGCATAAAACCTTATTGCTGGTATTGTTCTCCATTAGAGTTTAACTTCATATCCACGTATCCAATAATTACATTATGCCGATAATATTTGTAGAAAAATTCTCTACAATATAGACTTATAATTTTTTTTAATTCATCTTAATTTGCCGGGAATTTTATTGAAATTTATTGCTATAGTTAAATATAGGCAAAATGTACATTATTTTACAAAAAAAAGTTTAACTCACGAACGGTACATGCGATTTCTTCACTCTTTTTCAAACAGCTGAAATGACGTCTTCCCACTACAGAAATGTAAGTTGGGTCATTTAAACAGAATCCTCTTCTTTCCCCTATAAGGGGCAAAAGTCTTTTATTTTGGAAGCCATATAAAGTAAACAATTTTTGTTGCTTAACTTTATTCCTGACGGCTACATCTGAGCTTGGTTCCTACCCCTGATTTTAAGCAGAGTTTCAGATCACAGCTGAATCTTTTCACGCAGCGGGAAGAACCAAAAATCAGTCAAACGGCAGCCGAGCTGCCGCAGACCCCCCCCCTTTTTGGTTTAGTCTACTTTTGAAAACGAAATCATTCAGATTTTTATTATTCCTGAAATTGTTTAAAATAATGTTTTTTGTTTTTAATTAGCCAAATTAAGAAAAAAGAATTAAAGAAATTATCAAGGTTAGAAGATTTTATTAATTTTGAAACCAAAATAATAGCAGTGCTATTAATGAATCGAAGAGCTTTGAATTGCCACAAATAGATTTGAGATATATTAATCGGAATAGGGATGTCTGAAAACTTTTAAATTCTGAAGGCTAGCGTTTTCATATATTTTAGCACCACAGACCTTATCAGAGGTTAGTGCAAAAAGTGCTAAAAATCATTTGTCAGGTTCTCGAAATATTTTCTACACTTGGAACAAGATTCTTCTTATAGCGAAAATTTTATTTACAGTTTGTATTCATCAGTTTTTTTAAATATTAAGCTTTTATCCATCAATTTTCTCGTTTATTATGCAAACTAAACATCAAACACCTAAATTATTATCTGGAGTTATAAATTAAAAACCTTTCGATCATAACAAAAACAATTTGTGATAATTATTTTAAATAAGAGAACAATTTTGGTTATTTTCTGGACTTCAATAATTTTTGGAGCTGGGCAGATCCTCATTCACGGATCACGTGACGTTTGGCGCCCCTGATTGGCCCGAGGGGACATATCCAAATATCGATAGCTAACATGGGAACACCTCAATTCAGCTTTAAATCATTCTCGATTATCTTAGTAAATTTATAGACTGACAAAATTTTAATAATTATATTCAGATTTCTCGAAATCACTATTTTATGCAGATTTACTGCGCGCCATTTTTACATTGATTAGGCTAAAAATTGAAATATTGAAAAAGAAGCAAAAATCTTAACAATTTTACTATTGAAATACCTTCATTTAGTGTAACTTTTTGCTGTGATTATTATTCTTTGTAATTTAACTCCCGTAGTGGCCGACAATCTCTGGACCCGTAGTGTCTTTGCGCCAATCGATGGCGCAGCGCTTGAATTGAGCAATATAACCGAACATTCATTATCAACATATATTTTTCAATGATAATGATATCATCCAAAGAATTCTCTACAGTCCTATAAACAATTTGTTAAAAAAGTTAATAAAAAGTCATCCAAATTTGAAAGAAGAAAATTAAAAATTCTCTCATTTTTGCGATTCTCAGAACCAAGTGCATAAATAACACGAAATTTAGGGTTAATTTGACATTTTCATATCTCAAATATTAAACCGCCAAACATTTGGTATTGCAGCTGCAAAAAATGGAATGTTTTCATCACCATTCTCATGTAAAATGAGTCTTAAATTTTTGGAATAATATTTCTCGTGATTCTTGTCTCCTTTTTTTCGCCTACGCATTTCTTCTGTAATCAGTATTACGGAAGTTATGACTTCTAGAAATTATCTATTTAAACCGGAGCCATACTGTAATGCAATAGGGGTCTTAGAAATTCGTTACGATTCTTTTAAGGGGTCTTTCCACGTGATTTGAGTACTTTTGAAAAAAAAACATAGTACAGTATTTGAAAAAGTACTCAAATTACGTCAAAAAAATTCCAGGGTCAACTTCAAGTGTTTTTAAGACATTTTTCTCATTACATCAAAGGCCGAATAAATCACGTGACGAAATAATTCAAAAAATAAGGTTTGAAATATGTCATAGATAAATCCTTATTTCTCGAAAATAAGATCACGTGATGTGTTTGGAAATATAATTATGTTCAAAACTCTTGAATTAGGTGTATATTGGCCCAAAAATTTTCCGGCGCGTAATTTGATCACTATTTGTTTACTTTCATCAAAACCTTATTTCCTAATTTGAAGGTCACGTGATCATTTGAGGTCTTTGGTTGTAATAGGGAAAAGTCTTAAAAACTTCTAAAAAACCCTTCACTTCTTTCCAAAAATTGATTTAAGTAATTTTGAAAAAAAACAGTACTATTTTGGTCAACCTTATTCCTTGATATACGGTCACGTGATCACTTTGGGCTATGGTGTAATGGGGAAAAAAAGTCTTAGAATTTTTTTTGGTCCGCTCAAAGGCTTTTCTTGATGATTTAAATTTTTTTGCAAAAAATAAGTACCTTAATACAGTAAAAATTTTCGAAAAAAAAACGCACAAACGTCAATTATTCAAATAGTCGATCGATCACTTTGTAAATTTCATTCATACATGATAAGGGTCCAATTGCGATTAAACGCATTGCGCCATCGATGGCGCAAAAGACACTACGGGAGTTAAGACTATCCTATGACTAGAATTTCAAATAGATACATTATTTTTGCAAGCAAATCCGCTCTTCTAGAACTAGTTATTCGATAGAAATGAACTTTTTTTTGCTTGCAATCAGTTTCTAGTGTGCTGGATGGTCGGATACAAAAAAAAATAATACTGAATTTGAGACCATGGTCGAAAATGACTACTGCACCCACAATCTCCTTAAGAGGGTTGTCTATGCTAGTTGTTGTAATTGCTGGGTATTTTTCACTGCTTTTTAACAGTCTATAACTTTTGTTTGGAATGTTTAAACGTAAAAAGAGAAAAAAATTATTGTTCTGAGAACACTTGTTGTATAAATTAGACAAATAAAATCATTTTTGGATTCGTAAAAAACTCGGAAATCATAATACAAAAACAATTTTGATGACTTGTTAATTTTTGCACAGCAGTGAAAAACTCGCGGAGATGATATTGAATTTAATTTTAAATTTTCCAACAGGTTCGAAACTAAGTAGTCGTCAATCTGTTGTATAAGAAGTTTCCGTTTACGTTCAGATCATTCGTAATAATGAAAAAACGTCGTCGTAATTTGCGATATAACTGGCTAATTCAATTTTAATCCCTTTTTTGCTTTCTAAGAAAAGATCCACCGCATAACGGCCCAAAGTGTGTTGTGACGAAAATTTGTCATTATAAGTTGTTTATTGTTTAACAAAGATGCCGCGCACACTGCAATTTCGTTGCAAAGTGAAAAAATATCATACCAGGTCAGTTTTTAATGGAGAGTTCAATTTTTGCATTTTAAAATAAATTAAAAGTATGAAAATAGTATTTAGAAATGGAAACCTAATCAAAAAACTTTTTTGCTCGAAATTTTATAAATAATATTTATTTTCTTGAAAATAAGAGATTTTTATCTATTTTCTATGCTTTCAAGTTGTTTTGCTAAACAACGTATGGTATCTTGGGGTGGTCAAATAGCTATTTCGAAAATATACAATGTACAAAAATATAATACACATAAATCGATGTGAACTTTTTCGTAACCGTTCTTTTGGTGTAATAAGAAATTTGAAAGGTGATTTTTGAATTCGTTATGGTCGAATTACTCGAAAAATATTATCATGACAACATTTAATTTTTTATTTTTCAATATTCGAATTTCGGATATAAATTCTAAAAATAGACTATGACGTCATAATAGCCCATTATAATTAGTTGCAATCGATTCACAAGACTCAGTTTACTCGGAATCGTAATTTTTTTCTTTTATTTTTGATACAAAGAAACTGCATGCGTGCAAACAAAATCAGCATGGACAACCCCCTTTAAGGGGGTGCCATAAACCCAGCAGACTGGAGTCGTTATAACTTACGAAAATAATAAGTCAGTATATTTTTTCATGCTTATTATAGTTAGCTGAACCGATATAAATATGTTTTAGCTTCATAAAATTATTTTTATTCATTTTAGAAAAGATTTGAGTTCGAGTTTTCATTTTTGTAATCGTAAAAATTTCAAAAAAATTCAAACTATTATGAAAATTTTCCGCATTTTTTGTCCAAATTTTTTTTCTGATCGTTTTTTTTTAAATCTATAAATAAAATCTAAAAAAATAGCCACTTTAACTTTTTTCATGCATGTCTACATATTTTCTGACTGCTGTTTGAAAAATCATTATATGTTTATTTGTCATTTTTTGTCGACTTTTTTAGAAAAATTATGAAAATTTTCCGCAAATCAAGTCCAAAATTTTTTATTAGTNAATGAAAAGTTGACATGGCCCTCAAGAGACGCCAAATCGAAATTTCGTAAAAAACTCTCTAATTTTTTGTCAAAAAGGCCTGTGCTTTCAGATGCAGTATGAGCCAAAACTGTTTCTCCCAAACTGGTGGAGAAGATAGCTTTTGACTGAGCCTCCAAAACTGATCATTTCAAAACTTTTTGTTTTTTCGCATTTTTGTCCGCCAAAAGCAAAATTCCGAGTAAGGAACAATATTGCATTATGTGTTAGGCTTCTTTGAAGCCAGACACAAAAAAATAATGAAAAATGGTGAAAATTGACGGAGAAAATGCGTATTGAGCGATTTTTTAGGAGGCTTCTTAAAAGCGTTGGTGTCGGCGTAGGTGGGATTGTATCAGATTACTGTTAAATCACAATTCACTGCGAAGAGTTGTTCTTCAAGATGCAAAATTTTTTGGGATATCAGCTCTGCCAGTTTATCCAAAAATAGCTTCGTAAAGTGTCAAAATCAGCGACACCCACACCCTTAAGGGGGTAAGTGTCGCTTTTTGGTACTTTTCAATCACGCCTCAGAACAAATCTAGGGCAGTTGTAAAAAATCTGAGGATACTTGTTTGTAGATCTAGCCTTCGTCTAACGATTACACATCTCAAAGTCAACATTGTTACATCACACTACCAGGTGGTAAGTCTATTCGAATTTGTAGAAAAACGTAGGCGTGCTATTCGTTTTACTTTCTGCTATATGTAGAACACTAAACGGTTTTTTGAAAATCTATCGTCTTTTAGACCCCACATACAAAGCGTCTCAAAATTTACACAAAGTATTGGATTAATGAGAACAAAAATGTGATGAGAAGAAATTTTCCAAATTTTTATTTTTTTTTCTGAAATCTTACTTGAACGCCGATTTTTCCACTTTTTCGACTTCAAACTTTATCTTCTTTTAGACGAATGTTTAGAATAAAGCCGTTTTTTCGACTAAGGTAGATAAATATAATGCGGTCAATGTGATGAGGAAGAATTTTTGAATAATATTCTGGAATTCTAAAAAATTGATTTAAAGTGAACCGGAAATGAAAAGTCCGAAAAAAAAGTTCGTCTGATCGGAACAAAGTACCACCGAATTGAAGCTGAGAGTTCACTGATCAAAAAATCTGCTTACAGCTAATCGAAATTTTGAACCAATCAGCGTCAAATTCGATAATGGGGTTTAACATTTTTGCTTGAAAATAATTGAAATTACTAGAATTCGAATAAGACATTTCCGATAATTATAATGTCATGCATCGTTTCAGGCGGATGATATTCACCAATAAAAAATGTTCATATCATGGTAGAATACCAGTTTTATGCGGCTTAATGCAAAAAAATATTCAAATTTTGAAAATTCTAGATTTTGTTCTAGATTGTTTTGAAGAAAATGATTGCCACCACAAGATTTCTTGGGTCAACTTTAGTCATAACCGATATTAATTTATCATAAAGTAATTCTATAAAGGGCTCAAAAAAACCGACACCTTCCCCCTTAAGTTTAAATATTTTTAACTTTTTCGAACTCCAGGAAAAATACTGCATTTTTTGGATTTTAGGCACTTAAAGCGCGCGCTTCAAGTGCTCAATTTTTGGACACTTACATCGCGCTTTGACGGCCCAAATTTTTAGGCAATTAAAAGTCACTCCACGAATCTAATTCATCTTTAGTTCACAGGTAAAAATTTCATTAATCGAGTTCGCAGGTAGACAAAAGAACCATACATAAAAAGGCACTTAAGCTCCAACTGGTGATCCAACAAGAGGTCAAAAAAGTATAAATCACCCTCATTCTCATTGTTTGACCTAATTAGTGGGGAATAAAAATTCAAAAAAAATTATTTGCGTACATAACCCCCGATGAATCAAAATCGATGATTAAATGCTATAATTTTGCCCCAATAATTCTCTCTTGGAAGATTGAATTATTTTTGTTATTGTTTATATGATAACTGATGATCCAGTTAACAAAAAAGTGCTCTGGAGATTTAATTTGAAGATCCAATTTCGAAATATAACCTTTGGGGCTGAGTTTTTTGTCGGAAATCACAATGTAAGTGTCGTTTTTCATGGTTATTATTCGGTGATCTCAAATGTTCGACATAGTACAGTATTATTCCTTCCCAGAAAACTGTCACTCAGATAAAAAATAATTCGAATTAATATTGTTTTTAGATTTATGTACTGAGCTTTTTGTCTTGTTTGTCATTCTTGATTCCAGCAAATGGAGGTGAAAGAATTGGTTTCATCATAACGGTTCATTTATCGGTTATTTTTATGTTGCCCATTATAGCGAGGTTGAAAATGCTGACTAAAATTCGAACTTTATCGAAAATTTGTATTCTTTCTTTGCACTCTCATGTTTTTTTTGATAATTTCAAAGTTATTGCTTTTGTTATTCAACCTTCTCGCAGATGAACTTATTGCTTCGGCTGGAAGCTTTCCTCAACCGAAAATAATGAACTTAATTTTTTATATTTATATGTAAGTTTTTATACGGTTCCGGTTTCAAAGGTTTTTTTAGGTGGCATTGATTTGATATAATTTTTAAACTTTAAGAGTGAGTATCATTTCTTATTTTGAAACAACTTACGTCTTGAAAGAAGATATGGATGGTGATTTTGAAATACCGAAATGGATGAAACTACTCGTTAAATTGGAAGAAAAATTCACTTCCAGGAAAGAAGCTGATAATATATTTAATTGTTTTCTGCAGAGATCAAGTTTTATCTATATAATTATTTGAATATTCTTCTAAGTAACACCGTTTTCTCAGTTATGCCTTCAAGGGAAACAAGTTTGAGAAGGAAAACGTTTTCAGTCAGGATTTAAATTTCTTCATGATATAAATAATTGATGATAGATTCAAATGAAATTATTGAAACATGCGGTCGCATTTTCATATGATAATAAGTTTTTTCCGGTCTGATTTTGAGAGAACTAAAATTAATAATAATCAATGTCGTTCAATTTGAAAATATTCAAGAAAAATCATCAGAATTAAAGATGGATCATGTTCAGAGTACCAAATTTGACATACAAAATTCCGAAGCACACTTGAAATTATTATTTTTGCATTTTTTTTTGAAAAATATATCAGATTTTGGAAAATATTGATAATTAAGATAGAAAATCTGTACTTTATCCAATCAAAGTCATATTTAACTCGAAGTTCACACACGGCTCCAAGAGAAGGACAGTTACCAGCTGATTAAAAAAATATTAATGACACGCCTCAAGTCAATCAGTGCTCGAAACCTTTATAATGAACAAAAAATCTGAAATAGTACGGAAATGCGACCATTACCTTTCGAACAGGGTTTTGAATTGAGTTGCAAAAAATATTTGATATCAGCCGTGAAATTTAAAAGACATTTATCAAGCACCCGCTGCCATAGAAAAAGCCGGAAAACCACGAAAAAGTGATGAATCTTTGGCACTTGAACAAATAAATCTAACATTGAAGGTATGTTCTAGCAAATTATCAAAATAAATAAACTCAGTTACGTTTTACAAGTATGATTCAAAACTTATCCGTCAACAGAGTCTCTAATTGATTATATTTCGACTTGCAATAATTATGTGGAGGAAGTGAAATTCTAAAAAGAAATTAAAAACAATATTTAAATCCTCGAATACATAAAATAAGTTTGATATAATTTTCAATTAAATACCAAATAATCGTTTGAAAGAAATAAAAAGTTTGTGATCAACTTGACACAAATTGTGGAGGAAGCAGAAATTGTGTCCAACTTGAAGTTTCTATATTGGTTCAATATCTTATTGGCTAATATCTTATTGGTGCAAGAGTAATTTCCAAACTTCTCTTCATTAATAATTCAATTATGTTATGTAACTCAACAATGTTACTGTTAGGTGACCTAACTTAGGTTATAAGGAATGAAGTCCAGAATGATATTGGTTCACACGTGACGAGGTGTTTAGTCATAAGGTTTTGAACAATAGTATTTTTGTGTAGTGAGTGCGTTACAAATGGGTACTGTGACGATTAATAAACTATAAGAACCGTTTGTTCTAATTTTAAATTAATTATTTACAATAACAAAATTTCAGGCGTTACGTGAGAAACTGCTGGATACTGAAATCTTATGAATCACAGTGGAAAAAAACAATATCAAGAATTGACTTTTTCTTTTTTGTTACATTTCTGATCATTACGACAACCCTTGTTCTGTACGTACATCTTTCTCTTTCATATAATGCAGATTATAAAATATAAATATACATAGTTTTCTTGTATATTTTGTCATTAATTTGTATTCAAATGTGGATCATCGTTCTTTGATCGTTGTAGAAATTTGCTGCTTTGTAAAAAATCGGCGTTTGCAAGTCAATTTTTAAACATAAAAGCTTCAATATTATAAGTAAATATAATAAATGATATCTGATGCATCACACAGCTACAAAAGCTTGGTATGTCTGGAATTTAAGTATGATGAAACGTGGCCTCAAGTTTTACGAACGTTTTTAAGAATTTAGCTCCTTATCATTTAGAAAATAATCTTTGGAAGTTTAATTCTTAAATAAGTGTTTTTGAATTTCTCTGCGGACAAAATAACTATTTAGCTTGATTTTTTAATGTCTATCTTAGAAAATTTACTGTGAACTCATGCCACATCAGTCATTTTTAGCCCTTCTTATGGCTTCAAAGATAAAGAATACTTTTGCATAAATAAGCGATTGGTAATACCAATTTGGTATCCCTCTATATCACGTGACAATTTCGGTTCATTGGCTTGACTAAATAATTTTTTATCTCCAAGAGTCAAAGTTTAAGCAGTTTCACAGCCAATCTCATCTCAATTTTTTTGCTATTTTATTCTCTGCACTCTGTTCACGCTAGTTTTCGCTCTTGTAATCATCATCATCCTTTTCTGCATATTCGCGCTTTTTCAGAAATTTGTTAAAAAACCAAAAAAAACCCCTTGAAAATGTTTTAATAAAAAAACGAAACTAGTCGGAAAAATCCAATGTTACAATTTTAAGCAGTTAGTTCAAGCACTTGTTTTGGATAAAAGGAACTTGCTCTGAGACGTCATTAAATGCCGCTGTGTTGTTGAAAATTTTACAAATAAGATAAATAAGTGTTTGCGCGTAACCGTGACTTAAAAAAAAATAAGATACCGGCAAAAATAAATTAAAATAAAGTGTTTTTATTGAAAATCTCCATAAACACACTGACTAAAGTATTTAATTAACTGACTTACTCATTTAATAAAATAGTATCCGCCGCACTTTTTGAATTTGTATAATGGCATAAAATATGTGAAGCCTGGGGTAATTTCCTCAAACCTGATATCCTCAAAATTGTTATTTTATGCTTCGTATTTATGCTATCATATTTTTAGGAAATTTTGGCGAAAATCCAAAATAAAAGCAGAAAAAATATATTTGTAACGGCTAATCGAATAATTTTTTGAACAATACTTTCGAAAATAAAATTGCAAACTCTATAAAGTTATCAGCAATTTATATCTAATGTTTTTTTCTGATGTTTTAGTACCGCCTAGGAAGAATTTGGGTACCTGGAGCGGGAAGTGATCCAAGAAGGGGTGATAACTCCAAAAAATTTGAGCTTTTGAAATTTTTTTGTCTCTGATTTTTGATTAAACTGTGTAATATGATATTACTAATATTACTAATATCCCTTTATCACCTTTTGGTTAGAATGCGTAGCCACTACTCCTTTTAACGTGTGATTTTAACGTTGTGGCGACGCATTCTAACCAAAAGGTGATAAAGGGATATCGGATTATTATCAACTATTCACCCCCTGTACTCAAACTTGCAAAATTTTACTCATCCAGAAGAGAGAGTTGTCTGAATGTACTTCAGTATTTTATTTACATTCTGACAAAATTATTGTTTTTTAGGTAACTGATGTTATCAGCGGACAATATAAATCTTAACTCAATCACAGTTTTAGAAGGACCTAAAACTCACGCTTAGCTGATTTAGGCCAAATACTGTCATCTGTTTATGCAACCCACCAGGGGTTTTTACCCTATAGATACCCTGATTAAACAATACTAATTATCAAATGTTTCTGTATAAATATTAGAAATAGCCTCAAAAAGAAAATTCGACACATTTGAATTTGATCCGTGGAAGGGTGAATCCAAATAAATGTTAAATACCCAAAAAATTTGGTATCCCTAGGCTTATAATCGACGTTTTTCGGATCATCTGAAATAATTATAATTTACTTTTCGCGTTTATTGAATGAAAAAGTCTTTTAATAAGATTCTCGAAATTAAGATGAGTCTGATTTTTGGCATATTTTCAAATAAATCTAAAATTTTGAGCTCCTGTCAAGTAAGAAGATTATTTATCAAATATTTTTATTTAGCAGTTGTAAATTATGCACTCAAAATACCACAAGTATGGGTTATAATTTTTCTTTTGAACCGAAAAATTGAAGTCTCGTGGTTCAAATTTGTCACTTATGGGGAGGTGTCTAATTTTATGATATACGGTATTTTGATGGAAAATTAATTAACATTTGTTAGTTTTTCGGCTTTCGGTTACCGAAATTGGGTAGCCAAAAAACTTTATAATTGTACAAATATAGAAGCAAATAGTTTTTCGGTACAGACGTGCCAAAATTTAGTTTTTAGGCTATCGGTTAAGTCGAAATTCAGTGAGAGAAAACAAACAGTTAAGTTCAGTATAGAATGCGTAGCCACTACTTCTTTTAACGTGTGATTTTAACGTTGTGGCTACGCATTCTAATCAAAAAGTGATAAAGGGATATATGATATTTCGTTTTCACTTTTGCGTTTGAAATTATTTGACATTTAAGGGGGTTCTGAATGTAAATTGCTGGGTATTTGTAACCACTTCGTAACAGTCTGTAACTTGTGATTAAAATGATCAAACGTAAATGAAAAAAATATTGTTCTGTGAACACTTTTCATAATTTTTATAATACCGAATGCACAGAAAAAATATTCAAATTATCATCTAAAATTCAAGAACACTTCAAAAGTGTGAATGATACACATTTGTATTTTCTCTAATTGTATAATCAGAGAAAACGCATACGCGGTTAACACCACAAAATACCGCATTCTATTTTTTGTGACGCAGTAATCAATCGTCCTTAATACTTCAACCATAACTCTCGGTTTTTAAGACTCAGCTTACTGGTCAATTGACCACTACCACCATAACGGCTGGCCATCTTCTGTTGAGTACTATTTCTGTATTACATTATTATAAACTCGCAGTTTTGAACGTTTATTCTCAAATTATGTTTTGCCTTATTTAATTGATAAAAAATTCTCACATTTTGAAATTTCTTAGTCAAAATAGCAAAAGACTATTTACGCTGGTGTCTGAAGTAGGATAGTGTCGATCTGATAAAACTTGATAAAGGTTGTTCGCACATTCAATTTTAAAACATGTTGTAGTATGCCGATTCCGACTTGAACATTATAGAAACCTCAAATTAAAAAAAAATATTTAACTGCCAATTTAGGAGGTTCTCAATGGGTTGTCTGATGCTTGTTTGTTGCCATCAACCGTTTTTTTGTCAACTTGTTATTTAAAATTTTTAAAAAGATAGCGTGCCGTTTTACAGCTGCCGGTAAAGCTCTGATCTTTGCTCAAAAAATATATTTGAATCGATTCGAAAACACATGCGCCAAATGATGTATATAATTTTTTAAACTGCATTATTTTGAAAAATGAAACATGTTTATTCCCTCAGTGATAAATAATCTGTTATATATATCCCTTTATTGCCTTTTATTAAAGATTTAGTTGGATAAAATTGGGCGGGGAATATAGCGGAAAATTGACGCTGAGTGGCCCGCTATTTAACGTATTTTGGTAAAGATTTTGAGTTTTCCATTTGAGTATCCAACTAAATCTTTAATAAAAGGAATAAAGGGAATATACGAACGAGCATTGGTAACTACTTCAAGATATACTCCTATCAATATGATCGATTTTCTAACGTTGTCAACAGTGTGGAGATCTCGTAAATGTTTTTTGAGAGAAAATGTTTAATGTTTACGGTAAAACATTAACATTTCTGTTCAAAAAAAGTGTTTAAAGTTCGAAATCCAAATAATATAACATTTAAGAAATTATTCAAACGGGTTTTGAGTACGTAAACTGTTGATTTTCAGTTCATACATTTCTGTTAACGTATTTGAATTCACATAGTTCAGATTTTGATGTCAGCTCAATAATGAACGGTGGAACTTATACTCCGAGAAATTTGCAGTGCTTAATGATTGACTAGCCTTTTAAGATGCCTTTTTAAATGAATGTGCTATAATTTTCCTGATTTTTCAGGATCAAAGCCTGATTGATATTGAAAGTTTTTGGAAACATGTGGTTAAACTCACCAGAGAAATAATTTAGCGAAAAACTTCATTTTTGAACGAATGCATGATGCGCCCTCACCAGAAATAATTTCTATTTAACTTCACTTTTTTACCTTTCATTCATCATTCATCTCATTCAAATAATAAAAATAAACAAAATGGTTAATTTTATTCGATTTTTTCGCACTTTTAGTTATTGCTCAAGCTTCAGCATACAGTAATAGTAATCTATGGATATCCCTGGAATGAGACAAGTTCCATTTTTTGTTCAAAGTAAGATTTCAAGTAGAATATTGTTTTGAGGGCTCACAGTCAGCCGCTCTTCATATTCCAGGGCTCATAGTGAGCGGATCTTCAATGAGCCACTCATTAAATTCTTAAATGACACAAAACATAATTAAACCATATTATAAACTTATGCATGTGAAAGCCAGTGTTTAATATTTTTGCATCACCTTGATCATAGGAAGCGAATCGACAAGATTTCGAACTTTTCCGCAATCGAACAAAATACGGAAAATGTTTGGTTGAAAAAAATACAAATTTGAGATAAAATAATTGTCAGAATTTTTATGGTGAAAATACAGTTAACGTCAATTGCAGGATTGAGAATTTTTCTTGTTTCAAATTTTTAACAAAACTTGAAAATTCTTGTTTTCACAAATATGTTTAGTGGGGAAATTAAATTGCATGAAAATTCTGCCGCCAACCAACAAATTTCAACAATTTTATCAAGCATTTGTTTTTTGAATAACCTGAAGTGAGTGGTGCAAAAATAAGGTTTTTGATAAAACATTTAATTTAAAGTGCCGAAAAGCTTTTTTATTTTTAGCTTGTTATAGTGTTTCTTTCAAATAAAACAGGTGACGATCCGGGGTCAAAGATTTCAAATAAACTATAGGAGTTTTTCTTTTGGTTCACTTTCCTATCCATAGCATGTAGAGTCAAATTTCTGAGTTTAATTTCAAAAAAATTGATAATCCGCGTTAGCCCCAATCATCCCTGAGAAAAAAAATTTGACGAAATTGTCAAACTTGAGAAATTTTTTTAAATTATAACCTGAAAAAATCAATAATATTAGGAAAAAAACAATTGGTCACTTCCACATCCTCTAAATATATAATATGCTGACTTTTCATTGAAACCTTTTTTTAACATTTGAGTTAAAAGATTATAGCTCCGCCCGATACCCTCGGAATAACCCTTGAATAGAATTATTTTGTTCGTTGATAATCGACGGCTGATTACATTAAATTGTAATTCCATTATATTTCAGTCAGAAATAACCTACCAGAGAATCAATTCGAAAACAAATACGGACCCTAACTCAAAATAAGTATATTAACCATTATGTTTACAAATCAGTTAATAAAACATAACATTTGAGCATATATGGCTAATTAGTCTTATATTAAAGCCAAGTAGGGTAATTCCATTTTTGAGCAAGTTTTTTGAATTGAAAATAAGTTTTTTTTATCAAGTCAATATTTCCCACAAAAAAAATATTTTATTTTTGTCCATTTTCGAAGATTTTTTGCTCATGATAGCAACTGTTCACAAATTAGAAATTGCGCCGCTGCGCATTCTAATTATATGGGGTCATAATTTTGGGTTACTTATCAATGAAAAACTGTAACGTAAATGTATCAATACAGCATTGCCCATTATTCTAGAGACCAAAATCTTTGATTGAGCCAGCATAGTCCGGCTCTAGCTTGAACGAGATAAAAATCAAAATGTCATGTCGAAATGCGTGGTTTTTATCATTTATGGTGAAGTTTTTGCTAGAAGTGAATTTTATTGTCTTAACTTTCCTATTGTGTCAATTAGCATATTGAGACGGGTGAAAAGAGAGAATCGAAGTTTTTGGTTGATGAAAGATTATCAGATGTTCTTATTATGTCTTAAATTCTTCTCTATCGATTATTTTGTATAAGAATTTCACCAAGTGAGATTGTTCGGAAGATGGAGACATATTTCGGTTTGGCCCTTTGTCGCTCCAAATTGGAGCCTGCCAATTAATTCCAGAGTGATTTTATGATAGACAGGCCTTCCAAAAGGGATGCATCCCGGCCAAACCGGAAAAAAGGGATAGGATAAAGGGGAATGAAGACTTTTCATCTCTATCCCCTTGGTTTATCCCTTTTATCCCTACCTTTTGGAACACCTGTTAGGTTAAAATACTGATTGAATATAAGTGTAGATAGTCATTTAAAAATATATCCAATTTATTAATTATTCAAAATTATAAGTAAATATTAATATTAAAAGTGTTGTTATTTATGTGGCATGACTAAATGTGACAGAATTTACTCCATATAGGAGTTTCTTAAATCCTAACTCTATGGGTGAATTAATGATTATTATATTTTCAGTAGCAAAACTTATTGAATAAGCATTAGTGAAGTGACTTTGATAATTAAGGAGTTTTTTTTTTTTCGAATTATGTATAATTGTGGCATATCGATTTTCTTTTGATTGTTTATCAGTTAAAAAAACTATTATTTTAAAGGGAAACAGTAAAACATAATTAACAACAATCATTATTGTAAACTCTAATATTTAGAGATCCATGATATTATAAGTATCTGTATGCTTGCTTCAATATAATTAGATCCAGTTAATTTGTTCCTCATGGAAAATTCATGTCATATCCCTTTATGCCGCTCTCCACAAGATTTACGGTCCTCAAAAACACGGGCGGGGTGAAAAAACGACGAAATTGGTCCGAATCAGACCATTGTTTCTATTTTTTTCAGACCTTTGTTTCTATTATCTAGCAAAAACTAATAATTAAACAATTTTAGTAATCTTAGAAAAATAATAAAAATATTGGTCCTATTAAAAACAGTTTTTAATGCTTATATTGATTAGATAATTGTGCTCAGTTTGAGCTATCTAAAAACTTAATCGGGTGACTCGTTTTCAAATGACGCGTCGTTTTCTCACCCCCCTCCCGTGTTTTTGAGGGACCAAATCTTTGGGAGAGGGCAATAAAGGGATATATAGCTACTCATAAATTATAAAACATTATCTTAAAAAATTTGTCGAAAAATTTACTACTAAGACTTTTATACAGTAGAAGATTGAGAAGGGTTTTTTACTTAATTTTTAGCAAATTTACCTACGGTTACAAAAAACAGATGGTGAGATAAGTTTATACTATAAACTTTAATTGTGATTATATTCGCCACTTTTCTTAAAATTAAGTTATATACTCAAAGATATTAGTATTAAGCCATCACCCTTTAATCCACAGCTATTTGCCAGATTTTTTGAAAACATTTATATTTTAATTCAGCTGGAAATATTATATAAGGTCTTGCGAAACCCCTATAAGTTAACCAATTACCAATTAACTATCTTACTGCTTCAGGCTGTGGTGTCACTCATACAGGTGTTTTGAAGTTTATGACTGGATTTCTCGCTTAACTGACGAAGGTGGTATTGTACAAACTTGGGTAAAACAAAGAAAAAGTAATCAAGATAATTTCAGGATTGATTGATATCTTATACAATCCAACATACGTTCTAAGAATAAATTTTTCAAACAAAACACTAAAAGGTTATCTCCTCCCTCATTGTAGAAGTTTTTTTATTTTTGTCTCGTGGTTCAAAGCAGCAATACTAACAGTCTTTTCAAGCTAGTTTTTGAAATTTTGCTTTTGACGGAATTTTTTTTTCTTCTTTTCAATTTTACTTATTTTCGTCAAAAGCAAAATTTCAAGTTACTAGCTCTGGTGCATTGTTGATATGGCTGCTCTAGAGCCTCGAACGGAAAAAAATACAAATGATGACAATTGAAGGAGGAGATACCTTATACTTATTTCTGGGAAAGCTTATTCAAGACACCCTTTTTAAAGGTTGAGCAACATCGTACATTGTTTTTGCCAGTTTAGCGAGACACCGCTTCAAAAAACATCCACACCCTTAACTCAGTTTTTAAGTGAAATTAGCTCAAAATCATTGAATTTAAAACGAAAAATTCCTATGACAGCTCATTCTTGACAATAATCAACTTTTCTTTTCAGCGTATTCCTAATAGATCTGAATTCGCAAATGTTCGTCAAATTCCATTCCTCTTCAAAAGAAGTCCTCCAGCCATGGAATATTAACTGAAAAATTGTTTATAATTTTTGTTTCTTGTTTTATTTGCACAAAAAGGGACAATAAAAATCTAATAGACTAAATATTTTTTTTTTAAATATATTTGTAAGACATAAATTGTGAATTTTGCAGATGAGTGGCTGAAAATTTTATGTCACTCAACAACAACTCAATTCAATTAATCTGTAACAGTTTTTTGAAATGATCAAAAGTTCAGTGAAACAAATTCTATCAGATAATTCAAGACAATTAACTCATTTAGTGAAAAATATAAAAAGTTGCAAGCGAAAATGAGAATCAATTTTGGCAAATATATTCAATCTATTTATTATTTTTTAAGCATCGCTGCGCCTATGAAACTTGAGGGCTTAACTTTAAAGAATGTTTAAATTGGGGAATATAATATACCGAATATGATATACGGTAAATGATATACCGTTTATAATTTTCTCAAATGGAGTATATGATATACTGTATATCGAATAACGTATATCGTCGGATCTAAAAAGCTTAATTTACGCTTTTGAAAGTCAAGAACGCTTGTTTAGTTTCACAAAATTAAAAATTTCGAATAAAAAATTCCAAGATTTTTTATGAATGTTCAAATCGGGAAAATGTTATGCTCTCTAGCGCTTGGACAGTTGATAATTTGACCAGACCTTGTCACGGCTAGCTTGATCTGATTGGCGTCATCAAACCAAGCTTTCAAATACAATTTTCGAACAAGCTTGGTTTGCAATTTCGCTTGGCTCGATTTTTAAGCTTGGTTTTATTTTGTGGCTCGACTTGATTTTTTAGCTTGGCTTGACTAAAATGTTTTTAATTTTTTTAAACAAGGACATTAACAAAACACAACTCTGATTAATTTATTTATTAAAATTAAAAATATAAAGTTTTTGAAGTTGGATTTTTTTGCATATTTGAAAAGCCGAGGATGCATTAAAAGCGTAACTAGTCGTTGATACAATTTGAATATGTGTTAATATCAAACGCCCTTTTAAGGGAGTAGGCGTCGATAATTGGGCTCTTTTTTACACAT
>SCLH01000230.1:0-24644 GCA_004367855.1 Oikopleura vanhoeffeni
ATATGCTCACAAGGGTTAAGTGGTGCGGAGCTTCCAAGGATTAAAGGGTTTCCATAAATGGTATTTTTACACTTCAAGCTAAAATCACCAAATTTTTACTCGGGGAAGGTGTTTTGTACGATAAGCTCCTACCAGATAACCCTGACATTCGCGAGAAGGACAGGCCCCACCAGACTACCGCTATCACAAACGCTATCACCTCCTGACCATGTGTTGTATCAAAGGAAACTAACCAATTTTCAAAAATTATTATATATCTATACTAAATCAATAAAAAAGGTTACATCCGATCAAAAAAGCTCAAAATGTTCATTTAAAACAAAAAACGAGCTTTTTCTCCCTGCTCAAAACGGCTTCTCCGATTAGTATTGTACCAAACCTTGCTTTTTTAGGGCGAAAGTTCTTCGAAAATTCTCGAAAGTAATGATAAGAAAAACTTTCGTAAAAGTTAACAAAAGTTAGAAAATCTACTTAAAGTCTGTTTTTCAAGAATACGTCATTCAAATAACCGTACAATAAAATAAAAGCTAAAAAGTTTACGAGTGAGTTGAGCTAAACAGATAAATTTTGAATTACAGGTTTTTTTTAAATATTTTTTCGAAAATCAAAAATAATTTATTTCATCAGAAGTATATTGATTCGAAAATGGAAATCAATGCTGTTGTTATTGGACAAGAAGGTGTTGGAAAATCAGCATTTGTTGTTCGAGTACTGACGAAGAAATTCATTTCGGAATATAGCCGAGATCTAGAGGGCATTTATCGAAAGAAAATTAAAAAAAACATTGATTTATGATTTCTGGGACTGACAACTTGACTTTCGCTAAAGAGAAAAAAAAATCGCGAAAAAATTTTCTACTTCAAGAATACTGTAGTCTGAATACACCACTTCATTTTTGCCGAATTTTTCATCATTATAATGTCGAATTCCGGAAAATACGATTCCAACTCGTTAAAAGGAAAAACCTTAAAATCAAGCTGACACCTTTGCGTTGCGAAAATATTCGATATATCTTATGTTCTCACTAATGTTAATCTGAGCACCTCAATAAGCAATTATACACTATAATTGGCTATTGTGCAGCCTAGATTAACATCAGTGTGGAGTCCACACTGTGGACAGGGGTTCCCTGTCAAGGAATATCATTCAAATAACTCAATCCAGCCAAAAACCATGTATGAAAAATTAAATTTAGGGGGGGGTGGTGGCAGCGAAATTTGACATTTGAGAGGCTTGATACGGCTCAACCAATAGAGATGAGACATTTTTGAAAAATACATATTCAAGATCTAGCCTTGATCTCGCGATTTTATGTGACACTTTATAACCATTCCCATCAACCATCTGATTAACCGCGGTTAAACACGAGTCCTTCGGAAAATTTCGTGAAAATTTAAAAAATTATCTGAATTTTAGTGAATGGGTTCTGTTTTTTCGATTTTTGCCTCAGAGAATGGCAGTTGGGTCAAAATTACCGAAACTGATCATTTTTTAATGTTTTTATGAAAGACTTTTCTGTGAAAAGCCAGAAAATCCATTTTCGGAATATAACAAACTCAAGGGGTCGTGAACAACAAATGGGAAGTACTTTTCTGAATAACGGCCTGATTGGCTGTTAATTGACAAAAAAGTGCGCGAAAATGACAATTTTGAATATAAAAGTGATAATTAGTAATTATACCGATGCCATCAAAAGATGCCACCAAAAAGGTTCATTGGGTATGATTTGCTGGAACCGATATTAGCAACTATTGTTTGATTTTGAACACATATGATTCAATAAAAAATTAAAGTTTTTCATCAAAATTTTGATTTGATCTCTGGCACAGTTTCTGTTCAATATCAGACCATAGTTTCTAATATCCTTTCCAGCAAATTATACACAAGGAATCTTTTGGTGGCATTTATATTTTCTAATTACCACTTTTATTTTCAAAATTCTCATTTTCGCGCACTTTTTTGTCAATTCACAGCCAATTAAGCCGTTATTCAGAAAAGTACTTCTCATTTGATGTTCACGACCGTTTGAGCTTGTTATATTCCAAAAATGGATTTTCTGGCTTTTTTACAGAAAAAGCCTTTCATCAAAACATCAAAAAAGGTCATTTTCGGTACTTTTGACCCGATTGCCGGTCCTTGAGGCAAAAATCAGAAAAACAGAACCCATTCACTAAAATTTAGACAATTTCTCAGATTTTCACGAAATCTCGAAATTTTTCGATCTAAGCTCTAGGATCCTTGTAAATTTGAAAAAAGCCGAGGTACTCGTGTTTAACCGCGGTTAACCGGATGGTTGGTGAGAATGGTTATAATGTGCTTTATATAATCGCGAGATCAACGCTAGATCTTGGATATGTATTTCTCAGAAATGTCTCATCTCTATTGGTTAACCCTTGTGAGCATATAAAAAAAAGTTCCGCCTAGGCACCAGAGCCACAATTGTGGCTTTACTTTGAATGTTGTTTACAGAAAGCTTAAGGTAGTTGGAATATCAATTTATTCTGCATAAGAAAGATGAAAGGTAGTATTTTTGCATCCGAAATTTTATATTCTAGAATTTTAATTTTTAGTTCTAGAAAACAAAGTGAGAAAAGCAAGGTATGCCATATCACGTGATACACGGTCACAATTGTCTTCACAAGTTACATTTCTGTCGGAAACGATGCACAAGTATCTGGCCTACGTCAAAGTTTTGTCCGCTTTGATTTATATCTCATAAATCAAAAGTTATTTATAAATATATCAAAAATTTTAATGGAAAAATCATGATTTTTGATGAAAAATGTTTATTTTTCCCTATATCAGATTATTACACTTTTTCTATAATTTTCAAGTAAACATGGTAATGAAGTACAACTGTAGACAATTTTTGATTGCGTAAATTCACTTTAATAATAATTTAATTTTTTCATGGGATACTTGAAGTTGAAAATTTAGAAATTTCACTACCGAAACAAATATCTGCCCCTAGATACCAATAAATTTTTCTTTTAACTGTTATGCATGCACTAAACACTTTCCTTAAAACTGGCTAATCTCACATTTGTATTTTATGTCTAGTTCAGAAAAAATTTATCCGGAAGTGAAACATAGGCGAAAAATCCTGATAAATCAACTCCCCGTAATACTGGAACCGAACATTCGATAAAAAATTAGTTATTTTTTGGGAATTTAATTAAAATTCTTAATAATGTGTTCAAAAAAAAAGATTCTACGATCTCGTTTTTTACCTTTTTTCGATGATTTTAAGTATGCTCGAGCCACAATTGTGGCTCTGTGCTCGAAGGGTTAAGCTGTATCAAGCCTTCAAATGTCAAAATTCACTGCACCACCCCTTAATGATGTCGACGTAAGGTACTACTGGATGTAGATTAGCAAAAATCTTATTTTCCTTCATTATTAAATTCATATTTGAGGGTATGGTGGTTCCTAATTTGACATTTCTTGATAAAATATTAGCCAAACAGGGCTCGAGAATATAATTCAGATTAGCCAGTTTGTAAAACGCCTTTAACTTGCGTCAGAAATGTGCCAAAACTTTTTTTGTATGCTTACACTCCGTGTGACACATAAGCGAAACAAGAAGATATAACGCAAAACGGAAAATCTATCTCCTCCCAGGTTTTATCAATGGAAAAAAAACTTAATTTGATACAACCTGTATAATTACTATTCAAAACTTTACAGTGGCGTTTTTGTCGGATAAGTGCTATATTTTCTAACAAACATGCAATAAACCATCGTTTTTTGACACATTACGCCTCGAAAAATCTATCTTCTCCCAGGTTAAATTTGCAAAATTAGCTCAAAATTTTGCAAAAGCTCGTTCAAAACAAATAGAAATTTTACAGTGGCGTTTTTTTGCAATTTCGACCCCAAATTCAAAATATGGATTTTTGAAGGTCACGTGAAAAAATTTCCGAAAAAAAATGTGCTTCGATTTTTTCGAAAGTATGCTCAAAAAAAGCTGGGGAACCACTGAAGAGAAAGTTGGCTAACGTCAACCCGATATTTTGAAGTTTTAGTTGTCAAATTGACACAAACGTTATTTTTGAACATAATTTTGAGAAAAATACTTAAAAAAAATTGAAAAAACGCAAAATTTTCGAAATTTTTTTTCGTGAATTTGGTTGTATTATGCGTGCAAAACATAAACAAATGATTTGGTGCATTTTTATGACGAAATAACTGCAGAAAATGTAGGAACCACCATACCCTTAACTGGCAGTAAAGCACAAAACGCAACAAATCCTATTTTGACATATTTATTTAAATTTGAAATTCCCTTGATTTTAAGTAGCGTCTAGACCAAAAGTGATTTGATTTACGAAATTCAATATAGCTGCGGATTTAATGATGCTATTTTTCAAAATCGGATAGAATAATTATATTCTACCATAGTGTCATTTTTAACGAATCACTTTTGGTCTCAACGCTACTTGGAAGTTAGGCGGTAGCTATTTTTAATTCGAATTAAATGAATAATACTCATTCAAACTGCAGTTTTTGGCGACTCCAAATCTAGTTGCATACGATCCCTAATTTCGACCAGTCATAACGAACTATTTATTTTTAATGAAACATTTTTGCAAATGTAAAATATTTTCTATCCTTATAAATTTATATACCAAGTATGTATTACCGATCCCGGGATGATGCCGATTTTGTATGTTTATTTGAAATTTAATAAAGCAAATAAATTTTGATGGCAAAGAAATTTTTGTCAATTTTGCAGATACTGTAACAAGATGAGTTACCAAAAATAGCTACAATGTACAAAGTTGAAAATAGATCAGATGTCGATATTTTTGCAAATATAAAGAGCGACCTCAGGGAGTTAGGTCGGTTAAATTGTACAAAAGTATAATCTAACCAATTAGCTTGAGCTCAAGCCTTTTTACATTGTATTAAAACTCAATCATTATTCTAGGCAGCAAAAGAAAATTACTCAGATTAATATTCATCAAATATTGTATAAATAATCACTGATTATTGATCTAAAATCTATAGATTATCATGGATCCAGAGAAATGAATCGGTTGCTCTTTTTCTGACCAAACACCTTATATATATATCCCCTATGCACACCTTTGTAAATATCCCGGCCCTACTACTTAAAAAACACTACGTTTCCTAATCAGGGCCGGGATATTTACAAAAGTGTGAATAAGGGATATGCATTAAAATATATATATATATATATATGCCTTAAAATTCATACCATGAAGATTATAAGTTTTTTTTCAGGTATACTTCTTGACCGACAAGTAATTACAGATGTAAAAACTGGTCCGAGAACCAATTTAAATTAAAAATCAACTTTCGAATCATTCGATCAAAATAATTATATAAAATTTCAAAAAATTGTGTAATGATAATATCATTATGATATAATCTAAGAATCGGATCTCTAGGCACCACGTTGCGCGTTCGCATTCATGGAAACCCCTTCTTATGGAAACCCATAATGGTAATTTACCATTTATGGAAACCATTATTGAAAAACAAGGCATGTTTGAGCAAAAAAAATCCTTTTTTAATGCTTAATTTGCTCAAAAATATTCCAAAATAAATTTGTAGGTTTCGACTGCACATGTAGTTTGAAAAAAATCTCAAAATTTTTTAATAGAAATTTTTAATAGAAACTCATCACCATTTAATGGAAACCCATAACAATTTATTCAAACCATTTTTTTCGCGAAAGTGAGTTTCAATAAATGGTATTACTTAAAGTTGGTGTATTCATCGCCCTTATTGGTCAACGACCCTATTTCTGGCGCCATTATTGGTCGATCGAGACCGTACTACGCGGAAACTAGTGATGATTTCTAAGATATCCCTTTTTTCATATTTCTGGCATTTTTATGCTAGAAATTCTTTCTGAGAATTTTTAAAATTTAATTTTCAAAAATTATTTTAAACGATAAGTTATCGTCGATAACTCTTATAAGTGACATGAAAGAAATTCGAAAATGGATCTTGTGGGCTGATATTTCATTCTTTATTTATTCAACAATTGATGAATCCAGTTTGCGGTACTAAATTTATTTTCAAAAACGCATCAGGAAGATACTATTATTCATATGAATAAATTGAAAACAACGACATGAATATGAAGTAAATAGGCAACACAGGAACTTTTGGCAAAAAAATTCTTATTAAATAAGCTCAATAGTGCTGCCTATTGCCCTCACTTTTGCCTATTGCATCCGTTGACTATTGCTGTCACCAACTGTATGCTTTAAAAAGGTGCTTCACATTTTTTAAATTGTGTATCAATAACACCGTATTAGTATTTCTAGAATACGGATAAGCTGATTTGTGCTGCTTTACTGACAAACAATTGGCGGAGTTTTGTGTTTACAATGCGTGTCACTCATTGGCCGAGTATATCAAACACAATAACTGCGCCCACAATTTGTATTGTAACAAATAAAGAGAAATCTGTGGATGAGAAGCTGCTCATTGAGAGCAAAATATACAGAGGTTATACCCAATTATTAATTTTTTTAGATTCGTACAGAATATTTTTCCATTTTTACAACTGGTCAAATTGCACCGTTCCATGTAAAGAAAAAGTATCCTGGTTTTATCTTGTAGGTAAGAAATACTGAAATTTTGAAACAAATATAAAATGACTCATTCTGAGTTTAAGGGGAGGTACCATTAACTTGGCAGACTGGAGTCAATATAACTTACGAAAATAATAAGTCGGTTATATTTTTTCATGCTTATCATAGTTAGCTGAACCGATATAAATATGTTTCACTTGATAAAATTATTTTTTTCCATTTTAGGAAAGATTGAGTTCGAGTTTTCATCTTTGAAATTCGTAAAAATCTCAAAAAAAATTCAAAACATTATGAAAATTTTCCGCATTTTTGGTTCAAAACTTTTTCTGTTTTTTTCATTCAAATCTGTGGGTAATAAGCAGAAAAATAGCCAGTTTTACTTTTTTCATGGATGCCTACATATTTTTTGACCGCTGTTTGAAAAAAATTTATTTTTTTATTTTTTATCGACTTTTTTAGAAATATTATGAAAATTTTCCACAAATCAAGACCAAAATTTTTTATCAGTGGTTTTTTGAATTTTTAATAAAAAATCAGGCAAAATCACTAATTAAGCTTTCTGGTATCTATTAAATCTCCATGTGTCAACTAATGGGTTGGTCGCGCGATTATCATTTTTAACTATTGATGAAAGTTTTAACACTTGGCTGTACACTCGATAAGTGCCATGGCATGCAATTTGTCACTCAATTTTCAGAAAATTTTATGCTTGCGACAAATTCCCAATAAAATTGCGGGTGTTATCGGCGCCATTTATATTGATAGTCAGGACATTTTTTAATATCAAAACGCAATTGAAAGGTCATTTTTATCTCAAAAAAAGTGTTTTTCTCTACTTTTTGCCATTTTTGACCCTTTTTCATGGAATAAAAACTTTGATATTAAAGAAATTTTTGAATGTGCAGAATTTTTAAGCCACTTTTTGGCTGAAGTTTATTAATATCTTTAGTCCGGTAACCGACTCGGGTTTAGTTGGAAATGGATGAACACTGTACAGTAAGAAGTGGTTTTTCATATTTTTACAGATACTTAATTATGTTAAGAAAATGAAAATATAAACGTTTGCAAGAAGGAACACTTCTATTGAAGATAAAAATTAAAAAATAAATTTCCACATTTTTTTCTTTCATATATATATTGCGCTGAAAAAATACACCAATCTGCCGGACTTATGATACCCCTTTAAGGGGCATGACACTAAAACGATGTACTATACAGTATAGTTTATACTAATCTTAGATCCCTCGCTTAGCGAGCGCTTCCTCCAGCCTACATAAGGAGCATCTGATATAATTTGTTACACTAAACTAAGTCACATAAGATGATCATGTAATGTATGAGAAACGAATTTTTGATAAAACGAAAAATTTGAGACTTTTTTTTTCATAATTTGAGTAAAAATCGAGTATCATTTTTAAAAAAATTTGATAAAAATTACTTTAGAAAATTAAGTTTCCAATTCATGATTTCTTAAACTCTCCAAATTTCGTGATAAAAACAAGTAAGGTTTTTTTTCATGTATTGTTACTGGAAAAAAGAAGTAATATATATTTTTGTTAATCAAATCATTGGCATTTAAAAGTGTTATTCTATAAATTGAGCTCACTTTCTGACCCCTCATACTAATAAGGGGCATTTGTTTTTGTGCGAGTTACACACGCGAACAATGTGCGTTACTCATTGGCTCTCTGGTACAACGCGCTAATGCGATGAAAAACAAGTGCTGAGTCGAAGAACTTAAACCCCCGTTTGTATTGTAGGTAACCCAAAAATTATTCTCGGAATCGTATCGTATTCGGTTGCGGATTATATAAATTGAAAACAACGCTCCAGAGTCATTCCATTCTCATGGCCTTAAATTAAAGACAAATCTGTCAAATATAAATTTATAAAATATAATTTATTTCAGGTAATAAATCAGATTTCATGCCAGATACAGACATTGCATATGCAAACATTTCTGATATGGCAAAACTGACTGCCAAAATATATGGATGCGAATTAAAAGGTTAGAATTGATTTTCTTCATAAAAAAACTTAAAAAAAGGTTAGAGCTTTCCGTTAAAGAAACGCCAGACGAATTAAAAAGACTATTTGATCGATCTATCGAGGAATTTGTAGAAAAATCAAAAACAAAACGGAAGTTTCGGCGACCAAGTTTCAAACGATCAATTAGTGAGACGAAACTCAGATCAAAAAAACTTCTCTCTATCAAGCAAAATTCAATGTCAAATATTTTCAATACCGAATAAAAATATTGCCTAAGTATTTTTGATTATTAACCGCAACTACTTGAATGCGACAATAGGATTGGTTCTTCCAAAAATTTCAAATTAGTGTTGGTAAAAAAAAGTACTTTCCAAGTTATCTGTGTTATCGGTTAACCAGTTTAAGCAGGATACGTGAAAGACTTTTTTTTCTTATTGGCATGAAAACACTGAAGGCGATAAAAAACTATCCAAATTTATACAGCCTGAGTTTTCTCGTTTGCTGCGCTTTTTTTCTTCCGCAAAATACTCGACAGTGATTGGTCAATATCCCGATTTATTGTCACTGATTAGTTAATATTACAGGAGGAAGCCCCTTGGGACACATATCGCCGGCCCAATATCACTTAAAAAACCTACACAATTTCTTGATTTTGAGTTAAATTCGTGCCGGTTCCCATATCGCCGAAATTGCGTGGGAGTTTGAGATTTTTCATACGAATTACTTCGAGTGCGTCATGAATGACGTCATATTTCAAAATTTAATTTCTCAAATATACTTTTTTGAATGTTCATTTGATTGCGTTTGATGAGGTACTAGGTCGTCCGCGGTTTATCTAGAAATTGGAGCTTAAAAACACCCTATTTCAGAAATACGTTATTTCCAAGAGTTTCACTGACTAAAATCTTTTAAAAATTTTCTCTTTGTGTAGAATTGTGAGGCGAATGTTTTTCTCTCTCGTAGCACTAGTCTGTGATGTTCTAGAAAAAAGTTAGTTTTGACGTAATCGCTATTATTGGAAAATTCAGTTGATTACTTAACTTTTTTTTAATATTTTTTCCGCCGGGCTGTTTTTTTTTTCAATACTGAACAAATAATTTTACATATTTTGAGTTAAACAAATTTTTCGAAAAGCGTGGGAATAAGCCTAAAACTGACCTTTTTCATTTTAAAAATCTCTAAAAAATTGTCATAACAAAGAGAGAAATAAGGTTTACTCGAAAACTAACAAATAAAAAGTTTATTTTTATTTTTGTATGTGTATAAATTAAAGGCGATCATTTTCCATATAATATTGATTGCCTGCGATGTTCTAGAAAAAAAAACAACACTTTGTTAATCGCTATTAACTCGTAGACTTTAGACATGAATCTGTACCCAGACTCAATTTCCGGCAACTAGTGACCATTCTATAGATCGAGCCATATNCAGTGGTACCAGAAGTGTCACTCAAACTATAACTTCGTGGATTTTATTTTGTTGAGAGAAAATATTTATTTTTAACGGTAATTAAAAAAATTATTTCTTTTTAGTTATAGAAAATAAACAAAAAAAAACCCTAGAGGTAATTCAATCAAGATACAAAAAATCTAGGGTTTCTGACGAAAACTAAGTACTAAAAACCGTCGTGCCTAGTATAAAAAAATTGAATACCACGGCCAAAAGCCTGGTGATATTACGTAACGTTAGTAAACTCAAAATCTGATTATATTTACTAAAGCAGTTAAAAAAAAACGATAATTATTTTTCTTTCAAATGACATTCCAGGCAGTTAATGCATTTTTGCTTCATTTGAAAGTGCTTCAATTTGATTGTTCTGATAAGGTAGGCAAAAAATTTTTATAAAAGTCAATTTTGGCTTTTACAAACCCAAGGGGTCGTAATATTATTTAACGCGAGTACTGCAAAGTATAACTAGGTGGATTTATTTTATATGTTTATTTCTCTACATTCTAAAACAGGATAAAATTGGAATGGCAAAAAGTAGCGAAACTCTGTTTTTGTTCGCCCAAATTACCGTCATGATTTGTGCTTAAAAACACCTTGATGCAGAATGCGTCATATTGTAACAGCCCGCCAGCACTAATTATAACGGTAAATAACAATAGTATGCATAATTTATAATCAGTTGGTTTTTGAAGTTTTCGGACCAACAGCAGTTATCGGTAATCGTTTTAATCTTGTGCGAGTCGGACTTCTTTGAGCAGGATACCCTTAAAATGATAAATTTTGTGCTTTTTTGGGGTAAGCATAACCTAATAATTTACAAATATTTAATACGAGGAAATCGGGATTCTAAGGTTGATATAAATCTATGGCCTCGTCCCCCCAGATTTGTATTACCGTTCGAAAAAGTCCGAGACATAAAATTGTCAAATCGGACATAAAAATGAATTTTCCAATTTTTATCGCTAAAAAAACTGAAAATTTTTGGTTTTGCGGCAAAACCATCATGATAGACAAAATTTGAACCGCTTTCGGGAAAAGGACAGTCGCCCAACGTTTTTTAATAATGAAAATTTTACCGGTATTTTTATTAGCTACATTGGAAAAGCCAATTTGGCCTGAGAAGTTTGTACCGTTTTTCTGTAAGGGTACAGCGGACAAACCCTATTTAAAAATTCACTCGTTACCGTTATTTTGATTGGGTACAGCGGAAAAACCCACGATTAAATTTTCAAAATGACCGTTTTTTTTGTTTGGTACAGCGGACAAACCAACTTGATCTAGAAATTTTGTACCGTTTTTTCGTGAGGGTACAACGGACAAACCCTTTTTCAATATTGAACCGGTACCGTTATTTTGTTTGGGTACAGCGGTAAAACCCNAACTTTTTTTAATAATGCAAATTTTACCGGTATTTTTATTAGCTACATTGGAAAAGCCAATTTGGCCTGAAAAATTCGTACCGTTTTTCTGTAAGGGTACAGCGGACAAACCCTTTTTAAAAATTGACTCCTTACCGTTATTTTGATTGGGTACAGCGGAAAAACCCACGATTTAATTTTAAAAATGACCTTTTTTTTGTTAGGTACAGCGGACAAAGCAACTTGATCTAGAAATTTTGTACCGTTTTTTCGTGAGGGTACAATGAACAAACCCTATTTCAATATTGAACCGGTACCGTTATTTTGTTTGGGTACAGCGGTAAAACCCACATTGACAATTTCGAATTGACCGTTTTTTTGATTGGGTGCAGCGGAAAAACCCACTTTTAAAATTGCAACATTGCCGTTTTTTTGATGTGAGGTACAGCGGTAAAACCCTTTTTCTTTGATTTTCAAGATTTTCGGTAATTTTATTGCTTTAGGGTAAAAATTTTCTTCAGAATGATTATCGTTATCAATTTTTGAATTAAATCTGTGAATTCTTTCAAAAATTTTGGTTTTATCGTTTCGGTTAAAAGTGTTTCAAATTTTAACATTCGTTTAGTTTTGGCATAACAAGCCAAAATTGACTTTTGTAAAATTTTTTTGCCTACCTCATCAGAACAATCAAATTAATGCACTTTCAAATGAAGCAAAAATGCATTGACTGCCTGAAATGTCATTTGAAAGGAAAATAATTATCGTTATTTTTTTATCTGCTTCACTAAATATAATCAGATTTTGAGTTTTCTAACATTACGTAATATCACCAGGCTTTCGGCCGTGGTATTCCATTTTTTTATACTAGGCACGACGGCTTCTAGTACCTAGTTTTCGTAAGAAACCCTAGGTTTTTTGTACCTTGGTTGAATTACCTCTAGGGTTTTTTTGTTTGTTTATTTTCTATAACTAAAAAGAAATAATTTTTTTAATTACCGTTAAAAATAAATATTTTCTCTCAACAAAATAAAATCCACGAAGTTAAAGTTTGAGTGACACTTTTGGTACCACTGATACAAACCCAAGGGGTCGTAATATTATNATAACTTTATAACTGGTCTTGTCATTAATGTTTAAGCGTCGTAAAATGCGATTTAATGGTGAATGGTCACTACTTGCCGGAAATCGAGTCTACGAGTTAATTGAAATTTGTGGTAACTTATGATAATATTTTTTTTTTAGGTTTCAGGTCTGAAATAATTGCCATTGCACGAAAGAAACATTTCCTAACGTTTGCAAAATACAAAATGTGAACAAAAAAATTGGGCAGAATCTAGAATGAATCTTTCATGGCTAGGCCTCCCTAGAAAAAAATCGTCTTCCCGATAAAAACGTCTTATAGGGTAGTTTTAAGTCCTGGAAATTTGACCGATGATATTTTTCGATGCAACCACTTGATGGCGCTTTCGAGTGGACTTCAGGGTAGACGCGATTAAATCATTTCCTTGATATCGCCATATGAGGCAAAATCTGAGGAGATAAAATGTACTTTTTTGTGAAGAAACTTTTTTTGGAAATTTGTTCGAAAATTTTCGGAAGTTGATAGTTAGTCTTTTTTTACATGTGGAAATTGTTCTTTGTATTATTTGCGATTAAGGGGATGGTGATTCCTACATTTTTTGCAGTTATTATGTCATAAAAATGCACCAAATCGATTTTAAGTCATTTAAAAAACCAAATTAACCCGAAAAAAACCAAAAAATTTTTTCGAAATTTTAGGATTTTTCAAATTTTTCTAAATACTTTTATCTACAAAGTCGATTAACTTTTAAATTTTGGTAAAACTTTGCAACATTATTGACAGTTTTGAAGTCAGTGAAAGCAGGACTTTAATTTGAGCTAATTTTCAATTTCATCCGAAAAAATTCACTTCCGGTCTGCTCAAGTGACAAATTCTAAAGTTTTACGCACTGTTATCAAAAATTAAAAAAAAAAGAATTTGTTTGGCTTTTTATTATCTTACTTTCAAAATACTAAAAAATGCAAAAAAAATCAAAACCAGGGAGGAGATAGGTTTACAAGGACGAAAATGGTTAAAATCTGCGGTTTTCAGGGATTCTAGATAATGTGTGACGAAATTGAAAAAAAAAACTAGAATCTTTAAGTTTTAACTTAGTAATGTTAAACTTAACCGTTAGTAAACTAAGTTCCTATATCTGTGGTGAATATCAAAGATTTTGATTAAAAAACCAGAGACGACATAGGTTTTGAAATATGGAAAGTGTGCCGTGTTACAGACATGGTACAAGGAGTGTAAGGCCAAAAAAAAATTTCGTGAGTCTGATTTTTGAGATTAAGGTGGGAACTACAATCTTGTATGTTCAGAACTACTGAGATATTTTCTTATTTCGCGCATGATCAACTTGAATATGTCAAATTAGGAACCACTTAGGAATCCCCTTAAGCTTTATAATTTCAAATTTCAAAAAAATTTTTGCCAATTTTCAGCAAAAATTTCTATATTCATCCGATTGAGTTTTTAGATGGCTCAAACTGAGCAAAAATATTTGAAGAAAAATAAATTGAAAAGAATGGTTTGAAATTCAAACTTTGAATCAAGGCATTATTACCGAATTCGGAGGTTCATTTTCTCAAATTATGAATAAAAGGAGGTACTAGACGTTTTTTATTTTTGAACATGGCTAAGAGCAATACGCAAGGAATAATGGAGGTTCTGAGAATGTTGATTTGAAGATTCAGCGTTCTGCTTCTGACTTGACTTGAAATAAAAAGAAAAAATTGAAAAAATACAAACTTTTGTTAGATTTTTGAGAAGTTTACAAATTGTTTAGAAAATTGAAAGTTTTCAAGAAATTGAAAATTTTAATGAAAATAAAAAATTTTCAAGAAAATTGAAAATTTTCTAATTAAATAAAAAATTTACAAATTTTTGTCAGATTTAAGATGAAATCATTCAATTATAACGAAAGTTTTCAAATTTTAAAGGTACGGCAGTAACTGCACTAATTAAAAACAAAGTTTTTAATTTTTGGAAGAAAATTATCAAATTTTTAGAAAATTGTCAATTTCGAATTTATTTCTAGTTCATTTTCAAGCTGTTTTTCATTAAAAATGTTTTATACAGTACACTTAAAAGTAAACTTAAAAGTAATAATTCTCGAGATTCTAGAAAAATGCCTAAATTTATACGATATGATCAGAAAATATGTTTTATACTGTATACAGTCACTTTTTAAAAATGATCATTTTGCCTAAATAACATAAAAAAGTAATTTATTTAAATTTATTTACTGTACACAGTGTGGGCTTGACATTAAAATTTTTTGCCCAATTTTTTTGGAATTTATATCATTTCAAAATAGTTTGAAATATTCTGAGCAAAAAATTGGCTTTTGGCATTTAAGAATTTTAACTCCGTGGCGTCTAAAATGGACAAATGTCAAAAATTACCAACCGATCTATCAAATAACCGACCCTGAAACAGGAAATTACCAGCTAATGTACTCTGCTGAAAATTATCTTTAGTTTCCTCTGTAAATTTAAATGTTTTACGATATCGCTTTCATCCATCTCAAATATAAAATTCAAAATTTAAGTTCTCTGTTTCATTCTCTTGATAAACAACAAAATCCTAAAGATCATGTACAGTAAAATTAGCCATTTTTCATAATTTTTATTTTATGTTTTTCAATGTGTGTTAAATATCAAATATAAATACATCTGAATTTAACGCCACCTATCGTATTATAATCATAAAAATGATCAGCTGAGTATGGCAGACGCTTGATTATCTAGATATCCCGCTAAGTAATCATGCTCACAACCGTGTTTTTTGTTAACCCAGGTTTTAGATTCGATTTCCGACAGCTTTAATCAATCATTCAAAAATATTTTTTTCATACTCAAAAATAATTATTTTTTAAAGATTTCAGCCGCGTATCAAAGTGTGGAAAATTGAGCTAAGAGAAAACGGGAAGAGAAATTTAAAATTGGTAAGCGGGACTAAAAAGCCAAGGTTTGCATTAGTTAGTTCAGGTTAACAATATTATCTGAAAATTTTCTGGTTTTTCATTGGTAACCATAACTTAAAACGCTTTTTTGGCGCTCATTTTCTTACTTTTTAGATTAAAATTTTCAAATCTATTAAATTATTACAACATTTTGGGCCTTCAACTTGAACTTGAGTCTAATAGGAGATAATTCGGATGTGTAGTTTATCACAATATAAGCGCTCAAAGTCGGACCAAAAAATCGGCTTTGGAGCCTCCACCGATTTATTCGATTCGGAGCTTCCAAGAGTTAAACAGTTGAAATATTCTTTAACATTTAAAATGTATTCTTAATGTGCCACTTTCTTTAAATTTTGACAAATTTATTAAACAATTGAAAATTTAATTAGAACTTTCAAAATTATTTTTTGATATGACAATTTCTATACAATAACAAATTTTCTTAAAAAATTTGGCAAATTTCATCAAAATTTTATTTTATTTTTAAATTTGTATTTTTTAAAACTTTAAATATAGCACAGGATTTCTCTTCAATTGGTCGATTTAGAGCTCTTCTTCAAGATTAAATACGAAACACAAATCCCCATATATTGGCCTTCAGTCAATGTGGGGCTCGGTTTCTACAAAAATTTCCAGATAAAAAATTCGATTTATCATTCCTTTCAATTTCAGGTTCATTTTAAACAAATTTAAAATAAAAACATGAATTCATTTTTTTCGGTCTTCGGCGTCTATTTTATAAAATCAAATACAAACTATAAAATCTATTATGAATACAATTAACTAAAAACATCAATCTCCTTCTCTTCCTCTTAACAATTTCTTTATAATTGAATTCAAAACTAAAAATTGTTCTCATCGGCATTCGGCCAATTCGAGACTCATTTTCTTGAAAATTTCAAACTACACTATCATTGATAGTCTATCAAATTGCCCTATAAAGAGTACGGCCATTTGTCAATTTTGGGCTCATCATTTTAAAAATTTTAATTAACTTTTATCGGCCTTAGGCTGATTTAGCTCTCAATTAATCGAAAACTAAAAAAAATTAAATACTTTCAATCAGCTATCGCCGATCCCAACTATCGGCTTATTTTTTCAAAATTTGATCATTCGTAAAAACATTATTTGAGATTTTTGAATTTCTGGGACCAAACTTACCCCTGATTTGACTTTTACAGCAAAGTTGATAAATATTTATTAATCATAAAATTGTATTTTTTGGCTCTCTAGCTCCGAACGTGATCATTTTTGACAATTTCCGATGTCTTTTTTGTATTTTTTTGAGATCGAAATACCCTAGAACAAATTGAACAGCAAAGTTGATTATCATTCAAAAATAATGAAATTTCTGACTCTCTAGCACCACCTTGTGTCATTTTTGGAAACTGAGATTGTGATTATTTTATTTTTTAGACCCGATTTACATTAAATTCGGGTTTTAAGCTAATTTGCCGATCATCCAAAAATTCTCAAATTTTAATTGTTGATAAAAATGGTATAAAAGCTCAATATGACCCCAAATTACTGAAATATGACTCAAAATTATTGTTATGATGATTCTTGACAGTTTTTGAGTGAAAACCCGCACTATAAGGACATTTCATTTATTCCGTCCTTACATTTTACTTCACAGATTATATTTAAACATATTGCTCTTTAGCGCCCTCGAGATTTCAAAGTCAACAATGTATTAAAAAATTTGTCATTAAATTTTTGTTGGGATTACACAGGAAAGATATAAACTGAATTCAAGTTCTGAATCTTCATAAAAAAGTTTAGGAAACTTTATCTATTTTTGTGGAAAATTTGGCTTTTTTCGTCCTTCTTTTTCAAAATTGGGACTATTCCCACTGAATTTACCCTTTTTTTTATCTCAAACACGTAAAATTGTATTTCTCGTCTTTCATAAAATTTAACAGCCCGGCGAAAAAGGAACAAAAAAGTTTTTTCTTTAAAAAACTAGAATTTTTGAAGGGACAAGGAGTCGAAAAAGTCCTTATATCTTTTTTTCTGGGAGTCGGTTACTTTGTCAAAAATTTTGCTTGATTTGCTCTACAAGATAAACATATCAAAATCAATTTTTGAGCATTTTTTCCGAGAACCAATCAGAAGCTGCGCTCAAAATTTTTCGAAAAATTCGAATTTCAAGAAATTGAAACTTTTTAAAATTTTTGAGCCTAATACTTTTTTCAACCAGGCTCTAGTTTCGGCTTAGGGGACAATCGCGGACGGTCCAGGAGTGCGTAATTCTACTGTAGAACACTACTGTGTAACACATTTCGGTATTTTACTTCATGAACCTATTGTTAAACTCCTTTTCAAATTAAAACTTTTCAAATTATGACGTCATTTAGAACGCCCACGCATTTTTCATCTTTGAACGAAAACATTTCTTTCTTTCTTCATATCGTCGAAAGTGCCCATTATCGCCGATTTTTTGGAACTTTTTTTTGCCTTACCCTGTCTGGAGTAAATTCAAACCTGACCAATAATACTAATCAATTTTAAAATATAATATTTATTAATCTGAAGTGTATATAATTATGAGATAGTACAGCATCTTGATGAATTTATAGCTTCTAGTTTTGCTTCTTCAATCGCCTCAACTAATTCCGTATTTAATTCCTCTAGTTGCTTATCAATTTTCGTTTGATTTTCTTCGATATCATTTTCGAGTTTCTTCTGTTGTTCATTTAGTTGGTCCTTCATTTGGACAACATCTGAAGCAACAAAACGAGAGGCAAAAACTTGATCGTCAGCGGCTGAAGAAACAAGGGTTTTCAAGTTTTCTAAAGAAGTAGCAATTCGAGTTGTTGTATTATCCATATTTTCCCTCAAGTCACCAAAGTCTGAAAAGTTTTCATAATGAGAGTTTTGGGTGAAAACACAGTTATTTGCTTCGTATTTTGAAAATACTATTTTCACTTCTTTGAAACGGTCTACAGGGGGGGGGCAATATCGCCGAAAGTTTTTTGCCAAAAAAATTCGGCGATATCGGGCATTTTCGGCGATATGGAGACAAAAATGAAATTTTTCGTTCAAAAATGAAAAAAAGTGCAGGCGTTCGAAATGACGTCACAATTTGAAAAGATTTACAATTTTATATAGAGTTTAACAATTGATTAAAATGAAGTAAGTCAACAGAATGCCTAGAATTGAGAAGTTTATCAAACGCCATAAACATAAAAATCAAAAAAGTAGATAAGGAAAATTTGATATTGTGAAATGACGTAATCCATGTCGCGCTCCAAGTAATTTGTAATAAAAACCTCAAACGCCCAAGCAATTCGGCAATATTGGCACATTCGGCGATATATCGCAAAATGGGCACTGGAAGTAATTCAGCTAAAATTTGCGTACACCACATACTCAAACGTCCCGACACCTATGATTTGACAATTTTTGTCAGGACGTTTGAGAAAGTGTCAGAACGTTTGGGAAACCGTCAGGACGTTTGAGAACTGTCAGGACGTTTGTCACTTTACACTTTTTTTGGTCATTTTTCTTTGAAAATTAGTTTTTTTAGGTTTTTATTCAACTTAAGGGGGTGGTGTAACACCACTGGTGTTAGTAATTTTTGGGATTCAGAGCTTTCGTACGGTTTAGACAAATTCAGACTCAACATTTTTGAAACATACATTAGAAGATCTATCTTTGATCTCATGATTTCATTTGACAGTTTAGTACCACTCTCACCAACCATGTGGGTTAACCGCGGTTAAACACGAGTCCCTCAGCGAGAATCCGGAAAAATTGTTCTCTATTTTATGAATCGGTTCTGTTTTTTTTCGATTTTGCCTCAGAGTCAGCAATCTAGTTGAATGTGCCAAGAAATGGTGTTTTCGACGTTTTGATACAAGGCTTTTTCCGTGGAAATGCCAGAAACGTCATTTTCGGAATAAAAACAAGCTCAAAGGGTTGATAAACATCGAATCGGTCAGTACTTTTTTTGAATTTCGCCCTGATCGGCTGTAAATCGACAAAAAAGTGCGCGAAAATGGACAATTTTGAAATAAAAGTGATGATTAGAAAATTTAAATGTCATCAAAAATATTCCTTGGGTATGATTTGCTGGAACGATATTAGCAACTATGGTCTGATTTTTCAACACACACAGTGCTAAAGATCAAATTCATGATTTAATGGTAAAACTTTAATAATTTTTAAGAATCCGCTGTGTGTCACAAAATCAGACCATAGTTGCTAATATCGTTTACAGCAAATCATACCCAAGAAATCTTTTAGTGACATTTTAAATTTTCTAATTATCGCTTTTATTCTCAAAATTGTCATTTTCGCGCACTTTTTTTGTCGATTTACAGCCAATCAGGGCGAAATTCACAAAAAGGAAGAAGGAGAAATTATGAGAAATTTTGGATTAAAGTTCCAAACATAATTAAAAAAAATGCCTTATTTTTTCGTTCAAACTTTTTTCTTTTCAAAAATTTTCAAACTAATTTTTTTTGGAATCCTTAGCTGAAACTATTGAGAATGGCTACTTCACTATATTTAAATATGATTTCGTTTTGTTTTTTCGCTCCTGTTTATACTCTGAATCATACCTTTTTGAATGAAAATACGGTTTGCGCGAAATGTGGGCAACTTGTGTTCGAAAAAGTTTTTATTCGAAATTTTGAAGTGGCAAAAAGTTTCCCATCAAGAAAAAATTGAAAAAGTGCAAATCTGTCAAAATGAATCTGTCAAAATAACATTACAGAAAATACGATTTTGCGATTAATTAAGCGCCACGTTGGCAAAAATTCAAATTATGTCTCGAGAAAAGTTTCAAAAAAAATAAATGAAGATTATTCTCAAAAATAAGAAACATTTATAATCAGACGAAGTCAAACATAATTTTTCTATTTTCAACTTTTTGATTTTTCTAGATGCTCTACAGGCCAGTAACGACATCCAACAAATATTTTTCAACATCAAAAATGTCAGTTGAAATCACTGTTTTCGATTCTGTGCAAAATCCAAAAACTCCTCCTTTCATTTTGTCCTTGAGAGACGTTTGAAAAAGTCAAATATTATTTCTTATTTTTAAAGTCAAGTTCGGCCAGGTTCTTGTTCAGATATTGTATCTGTTCCAGCATATAAAGAAGATTCGAAATAATATCGCTTAAGATTAAACTTACTTTTATTTTAGATAAGCTCAAAACTCAAAACAATTTTTCTTGATAACCAGACATTCAATTTCAATTTTTTTGATATTTATGAGATGATCAGGCTTGATTCTTTAATCTGGCAAATGTAAAATTTGAATTTTTTTTTTGGAAAATAAAAAAATTATCTCACGAACCAGAATTAAATTTAAAAATTTCCCTTGGTGAGATTTAAAATAATTTTCTTATGATCATTTTGCAATTAAAAATTCTACAGTCCGATGAAAACTCAGGGAGGAGATGTGATTTTAGTTTGACGGACTTTGAAGGCGCCGCCTGGCCGAACTTGACTTTAAAAATTAAAAATTATATTTCCATTGTCATTTTTTTACTCGAATCAGTTAGATCCCAAATTTTAAGAAAATTCTGAAAACCGAACTGTACCCCCTTAAGGGAGTGGGTGTCGCAGATTTTGACAGTTTACGAAGCTATTTTTGGATAAACTTGCAGTGCGGATATCCCAAAAACTTTTGCATCTTGAAGAACAACTCTTCACGGTCATTTGTAACTTAACAGTAGTCTGATACAATCACACCTACGCCTACACTTACGCTTTTAAAAAGCCTCCTAAACAAAAAATACTCGAATGAATTTTCTTCTTCAAATTTTCACCATTTTTCATTATTTTTTTGTGTCAGGCTCCAAAGAGCCTCACACATAATGCATTATTGTCCTTTACTCGGAATTTTGCTTTTGGCGGCCAAAAAACGAAAACAAAAATTATTGATTTATTTATGATTTAAATTGAAAGTGCGCTAATTTGTTTTCTTTTGACACTACCGAGTAAAAATTGCACCAAAATCCTTAAAAGTGTTTTGTATTTACGGAAAAAATTATTTGAAGCATTTTTTCTTGGTTTCTTAATTTTGTCAAAATTTAGGCTCCAAAATGAAAAGTTGACATGGCCCCCAAGAGACGCCGAATCAAAATAAAAAAAAAAACTCTCCAATGGATTGTCAAACAAGTCTTGTGCTTTCAGATGCATTATGAGCCGAAACTGTATCTTCTTAACTGGTGGAGGAGATACCTTTTGGTCTCTCATAAAAAAACTCTCGCAATCCTGCAAATTTTTGTAGTTTTAAAAAATGTCATTTACCTGTAACTAGTACTGTTTCTGTTTGTTTAAGTTCTTTTATTTCTTCTGACATTGAATTAATTTTTTCAAGGGAAATATTTAATGCTGACAATTTCTCACTTGCTCTTTCAGAAAACTAAATATAACATCATTAATAGTTGTTTCAAAAGTAATTTTTCTTGCCCGATAACAGAAATACTCAAAAAATATGGGTATACATTATACCGTATAAGTCATTTATGCCGCATAAATTATACCGTATGCGGTATATTATACCGTCTAACTTATAAGAGCTTAATTTCGTTTTGGATAACAGTTTGTAATCATTTTTGCTGTTAAAATTTTCAAAATATCTGTATTACAGATTTTCCAAACAAACTTTCTTCAGTTTTTTCAAACGAAACTTTTTCCTCTTTTTTTCAATAAAAATAAATTTGTTTGTAAGTATCGATACGGTGGAAAGACGACGAAAAATTAAAGTTTCAAATTCTTAAACTAAAATTTAATGCGTAAAATGGGATATCAACAACTTATTTTCTAACTGTGAGTGATCAGTGGGGCAAAAAAAATTGCTCAGAATCAGCTTTTGATCGTAATTCATCGCTCAGTGGACGAAAAACAAGCCATTAAAAGCTCATTTTTGTTTTTTGTCCGGGTAGCGTTTATTCTATAACTTTGAAAATAGCATAATTGTAGAAAAAATACCAGAAACTTAAAATTTATATTATATTGAAAGTAATTTGGGCAACTTACATTTTTACTTTTAATACTTAATTCATTAATTATATTCTGTAATGTTTCAATTTCGTTTTGTTGATGAATGATTTTGTCATTTAGTTTTTTATCGATAACATTCCCCATTTTCTTCTTGAGTATTTTTTTATTTTCAGTGATTGTATTCGACACATCTTTCAACATTTCATCAGGATTTACTTTCGGCGATTTCTTCAGAGGAATTTTTGACGAGTTAGTCTTTTCAGAATTTTTTGACTTTAAGCCTTTTTCCTTCTTTCCCGATTTTTCCCCCTTTGGGGTTTTCGCGGATTTAGGCATTTTCGGTTTTACTGCCGGTGTTGTTATTATCGAATGAAAATAGAATCCTGGGCTCCGTCAATTCAACAACTGAAAAAAAACCACGAAGACTTTCGCTTTAAAAACAGTATTCTAGAAATTGTTTTTTTTAGCCATTATTAGTGGTAATTTATCAAAGTTTAAATAAGGTGATAAATAATTATTCTGTAAATTTAATGGTTATATTCTTAGCAATTTATATTTCCGTTATTTTTTCCGTCTTCATAAGAATTTCAAAACAGAAATAAGTTTTTTTTAAGATAAAATTGAACATTTTTAGTAATTTTTCTGGTTTATTTTACGTCTTCTATAATAGAAGTTCTATTATAGATTATCTAAAAAATCATCCTAATAACAAAAAAAGAAAAAGTGACCAAAATGGGGTCGTGCTTAGTGTACTCAAATTGGCCAATCAACGTTTTTTGTCCTCAGTATACATCGCCTAGTTGGGTGCATTCTGTACCCAAATTGGTCGGAATAAAACATTAGGATTCAGACCAATTTGGGTACATACATGGGGGCCAATATCGCCGAAAATTTTTTGCCAAAAAATTTCGGCGATATCCCGTTATCACACTTTTATTAATATCCCGGCCCTATTACTTTAAAACACACTACATTTGCTAATCAGGGCCGGGATATTTACAAAAGTGTAATAAAGGGATATAGACAAATTCGGCGATGTTGGCCCTCCCTGTATTATACAGTATAATTTATACTTAAAAATTGGGAAATTGATAACGAATCAATTGTTTCGTAAAAATAAAGCGAACCTTAATTGAGATTTAAAATTTAAACCGATCAGAATTAACTAATTTGGTAGATTTTTCAGTTCATTTTTTATAGGTTTTTGACTAACTAATGTCATTTTTGGGTAGAAAATTATAAAAAGGGCCTAATTAATGAGCTATTTGATTTATTTGTTGTTGAAAAGATAATGGCGATAAAATTAAAGTCATCTGGTGATATTTCTCATCCCCTCATGAGACATAAGGACATTTTGACACTTTCACCGTTGGCTCATACTGATTCGATCTCTTCAAAAAAGGATTAACTTTTAATTCACTGCCTCGACCAGTTTTATGCCGAATCAGTTTCAAATCTTATACTTTTTTCAACTGAGGTATTACTTGATTTCAGTCTGAGTTCATCAAAGTCTGAGAAAATGACAGGTAAAAGATACTTGTAGTAAATAAGCAGTATTTTTCTCATATTATAAGATCAATTTTTAAATGTGATCAATTTCAGAGACACCGACTTCAGAAACAATCGAAGAAGTACCAGCCGAAATAGTAGCCGAGGAACCCGCACCAGTCGAGGAAACACCAGAAGAAGTAAGTTTCATAAAAATGATTTTGTGTCTTAGTTTTATGCCTGAAAATTTGTTTGGTTATTTTGGGACAGGCAAATTTTCGTCAAAAATTGTGGGTCAAGGGTAAAATACTAAAGAAGCAAAATGTAAAGGACTAAAATTGACACCATATTTATGAACAAATAAGATTTTTTGTAAAACATATGGTTACATTTTTACATTTTACCTTTTACCCAACAATTGTAATGAGAAAATAAGAAATATTTTTCGGAACTGCCTTTTGGCGAAACGTTTCTCGGAGAAACTTTCTCCTCAAATTAATTTACAAATTTTGTTATACTTCTTGAAGATTGTTTAGCAGCCACTATCCGTGAATTTTCGTTCGAATAAAATCTAAGAAATGAAAAAAAATAAAAGTTCAACTACAATCACCTTCATGAAAATTGCGGGAAAACTTGCGCGCCTGTAATTGGCTGCTCCTTATCACGTTATTACCCGCCTCACTTTGATGACGCTTCTTTTGCATCAAAAAGTGGAGCTCAAGGAGTGTATTGTAGGATATAATGAAATTTGTTCAGCCCGAAGATGACCGCGATATGAATGGAACATGGCGAATTAT
>SCLH01000230.1:24651-49822 GCA_004367855.1 Oikopleura vanhoeffeni
GAATTGGCTAAGGGAGATATTTTGAACAAACCCCGAGTTTTATGGATCAAGGGAAAATGGAACGAAATTACCAAAGGAGATCGCTACGGAATGACCTCGGTCGAAGGGGCAAAAATTATCACTCATACAATTACCTTCAAATCTCCAAAAATGAACGATTCTGGACTTTATACGATTCGAGTTGTTTCAAGAAAGGAAACTGTTGAAGATACTTTCCATCTGAAAGTAGGACCATATGTCGATGCTGGAAACAAAATCGTTATTGGCAAAAGTCAAGTTCATATTTAAAAAAACAAATAAATGCTACTTTCTGAATTCTGATTGGTTCAAATTTCAACCAATCAGTACTCAGATTTTATAAATATATTTTCAAAAATAATTCAGTTTCATCATCAGCAAAAATTTCACGAAAAATGTTTTATCTGTAAATATTAGATGTTGAACATTTGCATGACTGTAGACAGCCTAAAGCTATTTTCACGATTATCAATAATTTGGTTATCTTTTGAATAATTTTTGTAGAAATATTCAGGTTTTACCATCATAAGCTTCGCTTATGACAAGAAAAAGACAGTCTTATTTTGAATTATCATAAAGAAAATACACAAAGATTTTTGAATATAAATTTCCACAAACCTATCATAATAAATTGAAAATATGACCTCGATTTATAGTCGAAAACTTTCGCTTGCCAAACACGAAGACCTCGATATGGACTTTCGAAAACGTCTCAAGAAAGTGTATGTTCCACTTGCTTATCCAGCATAAAAAATCCCATTTTATGCTTTTTCTCATGAAATTTTTTCGATTGAAATGAAAAAATTGCTGATGAAAAAATCATCATTTTCTCATCGAAATATAACCTCGTTCTTATTCTTACAGTTATCTTCAAATCGACAAAAAATGAATGATTCTGGACTTAATAGAAAGTTGTTTGAAGAAAGGAAACTCTCGGAGATACTTTCTCGCGTTCCTTTCCAGCTTTGCAACAAAATCGGACTTGATGCTGAAAATAGAATCGTTATTTTGAGTCGATATTCTTGACTTCCGTCAACTTCTCAAGAAATTTAGAGTCCCGCTAGCTCATAAAACATAAAATACCTCAATTTTATGTTTTTTCTCATTACATTTTTTCGACTAAATTGAAAAATTTTGTAAAAAATGAACAAATCATCTCTATTGAACGATAATCATCAATTTCTCATCAAAATTTAATCTCGTAGTAAACGTAAGGAGGGTACTGGTGGTGGTGTCGGTGGAGCAGTTTGGAACACTCTTAAAACAGCCAATCCAAGAGACTATGAAAAAATTTCCTTCAATTTTGGAATCTGTGATTTAAGAGGAATGCTCAAAAGATTGCAAAATACGAAGAAAAATAACAAAAAGGGAAACAGTGAGTTACTTTACTTATTTAATATTGAAATTTTAAGAGGGGTTGGACGTGCCAATTGTTGTAATTTGTTGGTATTTCTCCCTACTTTTTAATGGTCTTTAACTTTTGTTCGAAATGTTTAACTGAAGAAATGGAAAAAAAAATATTTTTCTGTGAACGCTATTTATAATTATTTTTGAAGGAGTATAAAACTCGTAACACATTTTCCGATAATGATTTGGAAAACTCTCAATTTCTCTCGAGCAGCTTATAGCTCGCGAAAGTGATATGCAAATTATTCAAATTTTTCAGGAAAGAAAAATAAATTTGTAACAAAGTTTTCACCGAATAATTTCAAATTTACGTTTACGTTTTTCTTAAAACCGAAAATAACGGTTTACGTAAACGTTCTTTGTTTTAAAACATCTTGTTTTAAAACATCTTTTTCTTGGTTAGTTTTTCATGGAGAATTCATTTTTGCTATTTTAATTGAATTTTTATTCCGACTTTTAAATTCGCGAATTTTGGGTAAAAGTCTAAAAATAGACTTTAACGTCGAAATAGCAAATTTATATTAGTCGCAATCGATTTCTTAGGCCCACTTTACCCGGAAACGATCCTTTGTAACAAAAAAACTTTTATCATGCAAGCGAACTTGGCCATGTTTTCGAGGGAATGCCAATTTTGCTCACTATCATTACTTTTTTTTATAATTTCGTTGAAAATTTTAATTATGTTTAAATTTTCTAAAAAAAAACCTATTCTCACAAAGTCTTATTTTTGGTCAATATAGCAGAATATACACCAGACCAGTGGTCGGCACAATTGGATCGGATCATAAAATGGATCCGATTCAGTTTTTTCGAGAGGATTACCGCGGTATACCGATCCAATCCGATCAACTTTTTATGGGGGACTTTACCGATCCAATCCGATTTTTCGGGGAGCCCACCGATCCGACCCAATTTTATTGAAGAGTCCACCGATCCGATCCAAATTTTTTAGTTCGTCTACCGATCACACCAATCCAAAAAAATCTAATTTGCCAACCCCTGCACCAGACTATGCAGAAAGTGTAACTCTCAATTTTTTTTTCAAAGGATAATATTTGGTTTATCTACAAAAATAGCCCATTAAATGGGCCCCATTTACACCGAAATTGCATAGGTTTCTTATTTGTGCTTTTTGGTGTGGATTTTCATCAATCATCAATGACCTGAAACAGCCTAATCATCATACGTTTTGTAAAACGTTTTTAAAATTTATCATTAATAAACTTGATGAAATTCTCGCGTCAAAGTCCTGAATTCGAGAAAAGCTGTCTGCCAAATAAGAGCCAAAATCTGAAAGACAATTTCTAAAACCTTCGAGACTATAAATAATATAAAAATAATTTATTTCCGGAGGAAAAATGTAAACCTGAAGTGATGCCGAAAATGTCAACACTACTTTTAAAACACATCGTTTGTGGTTTAGCTAATGAGAATTATTTATCGTTTTCGCAATTTTTGATTTTCCAATGTAACCTTTTCTAGGAATAAGCACCCTTTTTGGGATCATAAATAATGTAACCTATAAAATTAATGATCTCATAAATTATTAACCTCAAGGCTGTTTTGAAAATTGTTCGAAACCTGATCATTGATTGCTGTAATCACAAATTTATTTATGAATTAAATAATTAATAAAATCATTTAGTTTATTATTACTTAAATCATTAATTCAATAATTTATTTACTTTTAATGGGACTATCTTTTTCATGTTTGATAAAAATATAAGTTTAATTAAATATTGAATTCTTAATTTAATTATAATTTAAATTAATAATTTAATCATCTATTCATAATTGATTAAATCAATTCATTTACAATTTAATTATTAATTTAAAAAGAATTATTACTAATTTGATCATTGATTTAATTATTATTTTAATAATAAATTTGACAATTAAATTATTATCATTTGATTATTAATTTAATTATGTATTCAATTGTTAACTTTATTATCAGTTTGATTATTAGATTAATTATAAATTTTACTATTAATTTTATTACGAATTTAATTATTACTTTAATTATAAATTCAATTTTTAATAAGCAAAAAAGTCGAGCTGATATTATTTAAATTGATTGAAACTTTCAAAATAACACGGAAACAAAATTGCCGACAATCTTAAGGACAAGAAATAATCAGTATACGTTTAGGTCATTCGTAAAAATGAAAAAAAATGAATTTCGTAAAGCTTCAACAAACCTCTCTTATTTGATATGGGAAATGTTTTTGATCAAAATGAAAAGATTAAACGCATAAAATGCTCACAAATGTTGATATGGAATTCGTCTCACTTTGCGTTTATCTCTTTTGATCACAGATACTGCGCGCGCTTATCTTTATAGAACTAGCGTGTTAATTGCATAATAAATAAAACGAGGCCTTGTTTCTGTCAATAAAGAAAATATTAGTTTGAAAACATGCTTTTCTTGGTTAGTTTTTCACGGAATGTCATTTTTATCATATTCTTATAAATATTTATGTAATACGAGTTTTTTGGATGAAATTTCAAGAATAGCTTAACGTCGAAATATCGATTTTTTTATTAGTCGCAATCAATTTATCAGTCCCTATTTAACCAGAATTGAGATTTTGTTTGTCAAATTTATCAAACAAAGACACTTTATTTGTGCATGCAAATTGACATGTCCAATCCCCTTAAAGTATGAAAATTAATTTCGATTCTAAGAAAGTTAGAGGGGCCAAAGCGATTTAATTAAAGTGGGATATCAAACAGTTTGATTGAAACTAATTCAATAATAATTATTAATTTTAGTGTTCACTCTCCGCCTTCCCGATACCGATGAATATGTTGTTGGAGATAAAATTGAGCTCGAATGTGAAGTCTCAAATGAAACCATGAATGTCCGATGGTTTCAAAGTGGTCGAGAAATCACAACTTCCAAAAGAGGATCCACCTCTTCAAATGGTATGCGACTTAAATATCAATGTTTTTAACTTTAAACTGATTTAATTAAGAAACGGCCAAATGTTATTTGGTTTCAAAATTTTTAGGATTATTCCGCATCGTTCAAACGATATGAAGACGCTTGTCTAACGTATTATAAATTTATTTATTAATTATTATAAATATACAGTATGTGAGATTTTTGCTACTATTTTTCCAATTTGGACAAATCTGATAACCACCGTTTCGATTGGTTCAATCTGGAAAAGACGTAAGTATTTGCCAAAAGTGATCGTTCTCATTGACGGATAGCAAGTAATCCAAATTAGAAAAAAGGAGCAAAAATCTTACAAACTGTATATTATATACCATTACATTCATCGTAATTGTAACTTTATTTAGATAAGTGCCATCAAAAAATTTTGACAAAAAAAAACGTTTTTTCACAATCAAATGACAAAGGAGAATAAGGAGAATTTTCATATTTTATATATATTTTTAATAAATTTTTATATTTATACAGTATATATTATGAAAATTTCTTAAAATATCGATAAAGGCGGCTTCGTCTACATTTCTGCCACGATTAATTCTACCCCGAAAAACTGAAGGCAGCGAAGAGGCACTATTTTGAATTTGGCGGCTTCGTCGACATTTCTGCCACATTTATATTTGAGGGCGGCTTCGTCGACATTCTGCCATATTGATATTTCAGGCGGCTTTGTCGACTTTTTTGCATATTGATATTTCAGAGCGGCTTTGTCGACATTTCTGCCAAATTAATATTTGAGGGCGGTTCACATTTCTCATAATGATATCAAAGAGACGATTTTTACTTTTTTCCGATAAAAAGATTTTAAATCATAAAATTTAAACCAGTTTCTGACGCTGTGAATTTTTGCAGAAAATACTTTCGGTACAATCACTTAGTGGCGGTGTTTTTAGCGATCAAAGTTTCATTTTTGAAATAAAGATTATCTGATACCAAATTTTCTACCCCAAGTATTTCTTCCGAATAAAGCATAAAATTGTGCTTCAGATTGAAATCTTATAATCTTTGAAAATTACAATGTGGTGTTGCACTGGACATGGAAATTTCTTCAAAAATTTAAGAATATTTTGCATAAATTTGTATTTAAAAAGCCAATTTTACCTCGGAAGTTAAAAATTCGGTTGANCCCGAGTTTATGGATAAGGGAAAATGGAACGAAATTACCAAAGGAGATCGCTACGGAATGACCTCGGTCGAAGGGGCAAAAATTATCACTCATACAATTACCTTCAAATCTCCAACATGAAACGATTCTGGACTTTATACGAATTTCGAGTTGTTCAAGAAAGGAAACTGTTGAAGATACTTTCCATTTGAAAGTAGGACCATCATGTCGATGCTGGAAACAAAATCTTATTGGCAAAAGTCAAGTTCATATTTAAAAAACAAATAAAATGCTACTTTCTGAATTCTGGTTGGTTCAAATTTCAACCAATCAGTACTCAGTTTTAATACTATTTTTCAAAAATAATTCAGTTTCATCATCAGCAAAAATTTCACGAAAAATGTTTATCTGTAAATATTAGATGTTGAACCATTTGCCTGACTGTAGGACAGCCTAAAGCTATTTTCACGATTATCAATAATTTGGTTATCTTTTGAATAATTTTTTGTAGAAATATTCAGGTTTTACCAATCATAAGCTTCGCTTATGACAAAAAAGACAGTCTTATTTTGAATTATCATAAAGAAAATACACAAAGATTTTTTGAGATATAAATTTCACAAACCTATCATAATAAATTGAAAATATGACCTCGATTATAGTCGAAAACTTTCGGTTGCCAAACACGAAGACCTCGATATGGACTTTCGAAAACGTCTCAAGAAAGTGTATGTTCCACTTGCTTATCCAGCATAAAAATCCCATTTTATGCTTTTTTCTCATGAATTTTTCGATTGAAATGAAAAAATTGCTGATGAAAAAAATCATCATTTTCTCATCGAAATTTAACCTCGTTTCTTATTCTTACAGTTATCTTCAAATCGACAAAAAAATGAATGATTCTGGACTTAATAGAAAGTTGTTTGAAGAAAGGAAATTCTCGGAGAGTACCTTTCTCGCGTTCCTTTCCAGCTTTGCAAAAAATCGGACTTGATGCTGAAAATAGATCGTTATTTTGAGTCCATTCTTGACTTCCGTCACTTCTCAACGAAATTTAGAGTCCCGCTAGCTCATAAAACATAAAATACCTCAATTTTATGTTTTTTCATCTACATTTTTTCGACTAAATTGGAAAATTTTTGTAAAAAATTAACAAAATCCTCTATTGAACGATAATCATCAATTTCTCATCCAAAATTAATCTTCGTAGTAACGCTAAGGAGGGTACTGGTGGTGGTGTCGGTGGAGCAGTTTGGAACACTCTTAAAACAGCCAATCCAGAGGACTATGAAAAAATTTCCTTCAATTTTGGAATCTGTGATTTAGAGGAATGCTCAAAAGATTGCAAAATACGAAGAAAAATAACAAAAAGGGACAGTGAGTTACTTACTTATAATATCGAAATTTAGAGGGTTGGACGTATGCCAATTGTGTAAATTCTCGGTATTTCTCCCTACTTTTTATGGTCTTTTAACTTTTGTTCGAAATGTTCAACTCGAAGAAATGGAAAAAAAATTTTTCTGTGAACGCTGTTTTAATATTTTGAAGGAGTATTAAACTCGTTACACATTTTCCGATAATGATTTGGAAAACTCTCATTTCTCTCCAGCAGCTTATAGCTCGCGAAAGTGATATGCAAAATTATTCAAATTTTTCAGGAAAAAAAAATTTGTAACAAAGTTTTCACCGAATAATTTCAAATTTACGTTTACGTTTTTCGTAAAACCGAAAATACGGTTTACGTAAACGCTCTTATTAACTTGTTAATGTTTTAATAAACAATTTGGTAGAAGATTCTACGCAATAAATGCAACAATTCTTGTCGAAATTTTCAATTTTTCATCTAAATCTCGGATGACAAAGATGCGCGGGCAGCGTTTTAAACTTAAAAGTAGTGGTTATTTCGTAACAAATTAAAAGAAGCCTTATTTTCTCAATAAAGAAGATACTTGTTTTAAAACATCTTTTTCTTGGTTAGTTTTTCATGGAGAATTCATTTTTGCTATTAATTAAATTTTTATTCCGACTTTTAATTCGCGAATTTTGGGTAAAGTCCTAAAAATGACTTTAACGTCGAAAAAGCAATTTATATTAGTCGCAATCGATTTCTTAGGCCCACTTTACCCGGAAACGATCCTTTGTAACAAAAACTTTTAATCATGCAAGCGAACTTGGCCATGTTTTCGAGGGAATGCCAATTTTGCTCACTCATTTTTTTTTTTATAATTTCGTTTAAGAAATTTTAACTATGTTTAAATTTTCTAGAAAACCTATTCTCACAAAGTCTTATTTTTGGTCAATATAGCAGAATATACACCAGACCAGTGGTCGGCACAATTGGATCGGTCATAAAAATGGATCCGATTCAGTTTTTTCGAAGAGGATTACCGCGGTTACCGATCCAATCCGATCAAATTTTTATGGGGGACTTACCGATCCAATCCGATTTTTCGGGAGCCCACCGATCCGATCCGACCCATTATATTGAAGAGTCCACCGATCCGATCCAATTTTTAGTTGGCCCCGATCACACCATCCAAAAAAATTAATTTGGCCAACCCCTGCACCGACTATCAGAAAGTGTACTCTCAATTTTTTTTTTCAAAGGATATATTTGGTTTATCTTACAAAAATAGCCCATTAAATGGGGCCCCATTTACACCGAAATTGCATAGGTTTCTTATTTGTGTTTTTGGTGTGGATTTTTCATCAATCATCAATGACCTGAAAACAGCCTAATCATCATAGTTTTGTAAAACGTTTTTAAAAATTTATCATTAATAAACTTGATGAAATTCTCGCGTCAAGTCCTGATTCGAGAAAAGCTGTCTGCCAATAAGAGGCAAATCTGAAAGACAATTCTTAAACCTTCGAGACTATTAAATATATAAAATAATTTATTTCGGAGGGAAATGTAAACCTGAAGTGATGCCGGAAATGTCCACACTACTTTTAAAACACATCGTTTGTGTTTAGGCTAATGAGATTATTTATCGTTTTCGCAATTTTTGATTTTCCAATGTAACCTTTTCTAGGGATAAGCACCCTTTTTGCGTCATAATAATGTAACCTATAAAATAATGATCTCATAAATTATTACCTCAAGGCTGTTTTGAAATTGTTCGAACCTGATCATTGATTGCTTATCACAATTTATTTATGAATTAAATATATTAATAAAATCATTGTTTATTATTACTTTATCATTAATTCAATAATTTATTTACTTTCAGGACTATCTTTTTCATGTTGATAAAAATATAAGTTTAATTTAATATTGAATTCTTTATTTATTATAATTTAATTAATAATCATCATCTATTCATATGATTATCAATTCATTTAACAATTTAATTATTAATTTTAAAATGAATTTAATTACTAATTTGATCATTGATTTAATTATATTTTAATTAATAATTTGACAATTAAATTAATTATCAGTTTGTTATTAATTTAATTATGTATTCATTATTAACTTAATTATTCAGTTGATTATTAGATTATTTATTTTACTATTAATTTTTATTACGAATTAATTATTACTTTAATTATAATTCAATTTTTAATAAGCAAAAAAGTCGAGTGATATTATTTAAATTGATTGAACTTTCAAAATACAGGGAAACAAAATTGCCGACATCATAAGGACAAGAAATCAGTATACGTTTAGGTCATTCGTAAAAATGAAAAAAATGAATTTCGTAAAGCTTCAAAAAAACTCTCTTATTTGATATGGGAAATTGTTTTTGATCAAAATGAAAAGATTAAAACGCATAAATGCTCACAAATGTATATTGAATTCGTGTCACTTTTGCGTTTATCTCTTTTGATCACAGTACTGCGCGCGCTGATCTTATAGAACTAGCGTGTTAATTGCTAATAATAATACGAGGCCTTGTTTCTGTCATAAAGAAATATTAGTTTGAAAACATGCTTTTCTTGGTTAGTTTTTCACGGGAAATCATTTTGTCATTTTTATCATATTCTTAAATATTATCTGATACGATTTTTTGGATGAAATTTCAAGAATAGCTTAACGTCGAATATCGATTTTTTTATTAGTCGCAATCAATTTTATCAGTCCATATTTAACCAGAATTGGAGATTTTGTTTGTCAATTTATCCAACAAAGACACTTTTATTTGTGCATGCATTGACATGTCCAATCCCCTTAAAGTATGAAATTATTCGATTTCTAAGAAAGTTAGAGGGCCAAAGCGATTTAATTTGAAGTGGGATATCAAACAGTTTGATTGAAACTAATTCAATAATAATTATTAATTTTAGTGTTCACTCTCCGCCTTCCGATACCATGAATGTTGTTGGAGATAAAATTGAGCTCGATGTGAAGTCTCAAATGAAACCATGAATGTCCGATGGTTTCAATGGTCGAGAAATCAACAACTTCCAAAGAGGATCCACCTCTTCAAATGGTATGGCGACTTAAATATCAATGTTTTTAACTTTAAACTGCATTAATAAGAACGGCCAAATGTTATTTGGTTTCAAAATTTTTAGGATTATTCCGCATCGTTCAAACGATATGAGACGCTTGTCTAACGTATTTATAAATTTATTTATTTATTATTATAATATTTACAGTATGTTGAGATTTTTGCTATTATTTTTCCAATTTGGACAAATCGGATAACCACCGTTTCGATTGGTTCAATCTGGAAAAACGTAGTATTTGCCAAAGTGTCGTTCTCATTGACGGATAGCAAGTTATCCAAATTTAGAAAAAGGAGCAACAATCTTACAAACTGTATTTATATTACCATTACATTCCGTAATTGTACTTTATTTTAGATAAGTGCCATCAAAAATTTTGACAAAAAAAAACGTTTTTTCACAATCAAATGACAAAGAGATAAGGAGGAATTTTTTATTTATATTATTTTTTAAAATTTTTAATATATACAGTATATATTATGAAAATTTCTTAAAATATCGATAAAGGCGGCTTCGTCTACATTTCTGCCACGATTATTTTACCCCGAAAAACTGAGGCAGCGAAGAGGCACTTTTTTGAATTTGGGCGGCTCGTCGACATTTCTGCCCATTTATATTTGAGGGCGGCTTCGTCGACATTTCTGCCATACTTATATTTCAGGGCGGCTTTGTCGACTTTTTTGCCATATTGATATCAGGCGGCTTGTCGACATTTCTGCCAAATTATATTTGAGGCGGTTCACATTTCTTCTAATAGACTATCAAAGAGACGATTTTTACTTTTTTCCGATAAAAAGATTTTAAATCATAAAATTTAACCAGTTTCTGACGCTGTGAATTTTTGCAAAAAATACTTTCGGTACAATCACTTAGTGGCGGTGTTTTTAGCGATCAAAGTTCATTTTTGAAATAAAGATATCTGATACCAAATTTTCTACCCCGATATTTTCCGAATAAAGCATAAAAATTGTGCTTCAGATTGAATTTATAATTTTTGAAATTACAATGTGGTGTTTGCACTGGACATGGAAATTTTTCAAAAATTAGAATATTTTGCATAATTGTATTTAAAAGCCAATTTTACCTCGGAAGTTAAAATTCTGGTTGAAAATTTAAGACATTAAGCCGTTTTTCAAAGGCTTAATGTTAAAAAAACAAGAAGCTCCTCTTCTTAAACTTTGATTTTGAATATGCTTTTCAATAAATTTTTTTTTTAAATTTTCAAACATAAATTAAAAAAAATGTTCACTTTCGTTGATTTAAAGATAATTTTTCACAGATTGTGAACAAAATTTAAAAAATTTTAAGAAAAATTCAAAAAAATTTAAAATAGATTTTTCTAAATTCCACAATGCATTTTGCTTTGAAAATTAAAATTTAATTCGAATTTTTTTAAAACTTGATTTTTCAATTAAGGGGGTAGTGTCTGTGAAAAAGTTTTTCTGAAGAGAAGAGTACTTACCTAAATCGACAAAAAAGTCGATGGGTGGTTTTCGCGAGTTTTCATAAGTGGTTTCCCACCAGACGGCGCCAAACTGAAACTTTAGGTACATTTTCTGCTGTTAAGTACATATCAGATCAAGTTCATTTTAAGGTAAATAAAGCCTATAATTACTAAGTAATTAATGCTCCGATTTAGTTTTTTGGAAAAAAACTTAAAATACAGTAGATAACTAAAAATCTGAATTTTTGTCCACTTAGGTACTTTTCTGAGAAAATGCTCACCAGAATAAATAATTTTTGTGAGGTTCGATTCCTTATACAATTTCGGATCTTTACTCCGGTGTAGAATTTTCATTTTTGTTTGGATCAAAAACGAAATATACGCATTATTAATACTGCAGATAATTTTTTTAGCGCTATTAAAAAAAATAGTAAATAAATTTTTTCGTGAGGCTTCAAACCTCAAAGTGATAGTGTTTCGTTATTTCAAATAATTTTGTGCCGTGGGGAATTAAATCGGGAAGAAAGATGCTCTTGAACTTTATAGAAACTTATTATTGAAGTTTTGTAATTTGAAATTTATTACACCAATTAAATTGCTAATGTACCCAGCCACATTGAAGCATATCATGCTTCACATTGGTCACAATACTGTTCAAATTGTGGCCACATATACGCAGTCGCGTAACAGAAGCCAGAGTTGCAGCTTTCAATTATTAATTTACAATGAATTAAAAGCTGCTTCATTGAATTAGTTAACTTCCTTGATGAAATGCAAAGTTGGAAATCAGTTGATCGTTACTGGTGCTCGGTTTACGATGGCCAAAAAAAAGCACTAAAGTTCAAAAAATAATAAATCAGGTGCCATACACAGACAATGTGGCTGGTTACAAGACAGTGGTTCGAACAAACTGAGCACCAGAACTTTCCCTGCTTTATCAACTTCATTTTATGAGTGACGTTCTTTTGAAATTAATTCTCGATTTTTTTTATTTTCAACATTTGGAATAAGACGGTCCTTCCACAAGACAGGTAAATATTCTAAATGGACATGAATAGGGTAATGATCTAATTTTCAATTGGTGCTTATATTAGAGCTTTTCATATCCGGAAAGATGTTTTTACAAATTAACGTTTTGTCTACTAGACAAACAGAAAAATATAAAGTATCGTTAATTAGGTGCAATATATAATTAGAACTAAGTCAGTTTTATTTGTGAGAAATAATGGCTGGTTAGACAGCGAGAGTGATTTTTCTCAAAATAGTGTAAATTCTTGAGATGGCGCTAGCACGAACCCATTTATGAAAGTCGCGATCATCACCATCGATTTTTTTTTCGTCGATTTAGTATATACTCTCTCTTTCAGAAAAACTTTTTCACAGACCCACCCCCTTTAAGGAATAACTGACAATTTCTGGAAACTATAACAAATTTCTTGGAATCGGCAAATTTTTTCCGAATTTGACAAACTTCTTTAATAAAGACAAATTCTATTAACTTTGACAATTTCTATAACTTCGACAGTTTTTAAAAAAATTCTATAACTTTTGATAACTTTCTTGGAAAGATTAAATTCTTGGAGGATTGAATTGTTTATCGGCCTTCAAGCAGATTAAGAGTTATTCACTTAAATAAATGCAAAACTTAATTTCTTATATTTCTTCGGTTTCTAATAGAAATACATGAAATCTTCTTCATCAGCTTCGGCCGATTTAAAATTTAATTTCTATTAATATTGAATTAAAGGAAATACTTTTTCAGTCATCGGCCGATTATGAGCTCTTTTCTTGCGAAATTGAATTAGAAATATCAATCTTTTCCTGTTGGTTGATTTTTTGTAAAATGAAAATCCTAAAATAGGCTGCTTGAGGAATTCAGATCTCGCGACTGTATCACTATTTTTTGAAACGAAAATTACATTTTGTTCAGAATTTTCAAAGACCAAAGAATTGTTTGTTTCGAAAATGTCAAAAATTTTTAAAATACGCTCTTTGATGGTCAAAATCTCGACTTTTTCCGATTAATCAAATTAAGCCTTCATGTTGATCGTCTCAAGTAGTACTGATAAAAATATTATTATCAAAAATTTCCTTCAAAATTGTTAAATAAAGCATACTTTAAAACTCAAAATTGTACAAAAATTGGCCGAAAAACAGTATTTTTGGATAAAGGTTCAAAAACGTTGCTTGGACGAGGAATTTCATTTATCTATGAATTTCTCTGGATTAATTTTCTAAAGGCCCTAAACACTTAAAATATGCTTATTCACAACTTTATTTGAGCAAAAACAGTTGTTGAGTGGGCTTCTAATTTACAAGATTGATGGCTTAAGCATACCTAAAAGTTCATTCAAAAAAACAAACGGGATCGTATAATCTTTTCTTGTCTTAACACATAATAAAAAATTTTCTATTCGGTTCCGAGAAAATAAGTGAATTTTTTTGTAAATGTTTGGTTCCAGCATTAAAGGGTGTTGATTTTATTAGGGATTTTTCGCTCTGATGTTTTACTTCGGAAAAAATTTATTTCGGAACTAACATAATACAAATGTGAGATTAGCCAGTTTTTGGAAAGTGTTTTTTGCATGCAGACAACAATTGAAATAAAAATGTTTGGTATCTAAGGGGCAGAAATTTTTTTTTTTCGGAAGGTGAAATTTCTAAATTTCACTTGCAAGTATCCTCATGAAAAAATTAATTCTTTGAAAGTTAATTGTATCCCTGGATCACAAACAGAAAAAAAACTCTTGCCAGGTGACCAGTAGCCGAATATTCTCTTTAGACGTGGTTCTGTTAAAAAAAACGCTCAGGTAGTTGAGCTTTCAATTACTCTCGCAAAGAAAGTTGGAAAGTGTATTTGGCATCAATCATTTTAAATTTTAAATATAGTAGTTTTAAGTTCTAGAGAATATGGTTGGAAACCGAGGTGTGCATTATCATGTGCATACTGTCTTCGTAGTCTTCACAATTTAAGTTTCATGTGGTAACCACGCACAAGTAATTGCTGCCTACGTCCACTCTAATCCCATTTAGATCTATATATCATCGATCAAAAGTATGTTTAAAAAGTAGAAATATGAAAAATGATGATTTCTTATGAAATGGCTATTTTCCAATATTAGCAGATTAATTACACTTTTATAATTTATTTTAGTTTATAGTTATAATAGTGACAGGTTCGACATTTTTTGACTGATTAATAATTTTTATATATAAATATTTTATCATGGAATACTGTAAATTGACAAATTTTGAATTTCACTTCCAAGAAAAATCTGTCCCAAGAACGAATAATTTGTTAATGTATAGTGTTTTGCATGCACAAAACACTTTCCTAAAAACTGGCTTCTACTCAACATTTGTAGTTTGATGTCTTGTTTCGTAATATCTTCCGGAAGTAAAACTTCCGGGCGAAAATTCTTCAAAATCAACTACCTGTAATATTTCGAACCACATATCCAAAAAATGACATATATTTTCTGACTTTATTTATACATTACCTTTTTGATTGATTAGTATACATCATCAGACAAAACTTGACGTAGGCTAGATACTTGTGCATCGGTTTCCGACAGAATGTAACTTGTGAAGAAAACTGTGACCTGTTATTCACCGTGATATCTCTTATGACCTTTTGATTACTCTAAGAGATGGTGGGCTGAAAAGAAGAGGAAAAGCTGGCCCATGAGTGGCTGGCAAGGAGTCTTAGGATGTTAGGATTGGCTCCTCACCCACATCTCTTAGACTTAATCACAAGGTCATAAAGGGATTGGTACCTTGCTGATTCTCACTATATTTTCTAGAACTAAAATTAAAATTCAGTAAAATATAAAATTGGTCGGATGCAAAAATAATTACTTTCAACTTCCTCATGAGAAAAATTAAATTCTCAACTTGCAGAGTCGGTATACCCCTTAGATTTATGTAACAACATGTCAAAGTAGAGCCAATCCATTTGTTTCTGCTCTGGCCTGGCCTTGGCGGAAACTTTTTTTATATTGCTCACAAGGGTTTAAGGGGATGTCGTCGCAGTTTAAGGCGGAAACAATGACCAATTATGCAAGAGTACAAACATCAGGACAAAGTTTTTGCGTGCTGGTACCATAACAAGCCAGCACACCTGTAGATAATGTGTGGTGATAAAGTAATTCGCCGAGTTAAGTGCAGCTGACTGTATGTACTTTTTAAGAAGGGCTGGAGGGCGGGGAACTTAAGGGGGTTGGGGGTGTAGAATGTGGAATTGTCGGAAATGCCCTCTCCTCCAGTAGCTGAGGAATCGTAACGGGCAGATAAGACATTAAATGAGAAAGAAATTTGGAGACTAACTTTCTCTTCAACTGCCAAGTTATTTTTGATTCTGGTAAGGGTGGCGTTCACCAGTGCCGTACTGAAAACACCGTAAAAATATGTCTCAATTCACAAGTTTGTTAATTTTCGGTCAATTTTGCTTTAAATTTAATCTTAACAAGATGTTTGGTTGAAGTTACAACGTCTTCGAAAGTTATGAGCCGTTTCCGGTTTAAAAAAAACTCCTTCCGGGTTATAGGCGGTAAAAGGAAATTCAGAAAATTGTTCATCTCGGTCAATTTTGTTTTCAAATTGAAAAACAGATCATCTATGAAAACGTATTTGATAATTTTGGATATAATATGGCAAAGCTCGGTGAAAAGTTTTTCTTTGGTTCGTTTTTATACGTGAGGAATAGATTTAGTCTTGATTATAATTTCTTTGTGGTGGTTTCTGTCTTTGTGTTTGACTCAGCCCAGCGCCCTCGCTCTTAGAAAAAACACCAATTCAGTTAATCTCGGTGTTTAATCTTTTATTAGAGAGTGATTTTGGAGAAGGAATCTAGAGAATATTATTAATATTTTCTTTCCTCATGCCATCTTTCACCCACAGACCCCTTAAAAAAGTATCCGAGCTTTGCCAGCAAAAATCATCTCGGCCTGGGGCTCGGGATTATATCCCTTTACACCTTTTGCTTAATCTGAGAGATGGTGGGCTAAAAAGCGGCCTCCATGAGTGGCTAGGAGGGGTCTTAGGCTAGGGTTGTAAAAGGGATAGGAGATGTGGGGATTGAGGGGAGGGATGGAAGGCGATAGGGATGGGATGGGATGGATTTCTGAGGGATGGGCCATCCCCCATCTATCCTTTTTCCCCATTCATCCCCTCCCATCTCCCTTTCATCCCTTTCTCTCCCCTTTTTAGATGGAAATCGTTCGTTATTATAAAAAAAATGTTTCCAGCTATTTTTTTATGTATGTCGAATGACCCAAAGGGCCGTATGTTATTATTTAAGGGCAAGATTGGTTCTAAGTCAGTATATACAATAGGGTACTTTTTTTTTCGTAATTTTTTCATTTTTTTTAGTTGGTGCGCACGGTGTTCAACATTTTCCTAAGGAGTATTACATATAACTACCCCTATTTTGCCCGATTTGGCTGTGTTTCGGAATTTTAACTAATGGTGGTAAAAAATTGATTCGACGATGGCTATCATTTCAGGATTTTTCGAAATCGCTGATTGGTGTGATTTCTTTTTTTTATGCATTAATAACCCCCTCACACCCTTTGACTTCGAAAGGCAAAAAATTTTCGGGAGCCAAAACGGCGCAGAAATAACATGCGTCACAGACCTAATTCAAAATATGATCATAGAATTTGCAATCTTTGTTTCCAATATGTGTGAAAATGTTGTACGATAGCCGTTTCGAATAGTATATCTATTTTCCTTACTTATTTTTTTAGGATTTTCGTCAAAATTTCTTAAAAATTAATTGTTGTGAAACGAACATAATTCGAAATTCTGAGGAGAGCAATTTTTTAGGAAAGTATTTGGGTTCTTTTTGATTATAAGTTTATTTTTCTGCAGTCTCTATACGAAGATAATTTTCACAAGTGAATTTTTATGAACTCAAATAATGAAGAAAATATATTTTTCAAACAATTATTTCTTCGAAAGATTGAACGGCAATTTTAATCAATAGAGCACCAAGAACAAATCGTCAAATATAGACCTGAAATTGGCTTGATTGCCAGTCCAACGTGGTTGATTCTTATGGAAATAAAATATCAACTTTTCTTGTTGGGCATCTGATTAACTATCATTTTTTCTCGGGAAATTTAATTTTTTGAGAAAAAAATCTCACCACAAAACGCGCAATAAAATTTAAACAAACTGGTTAATCTGAAAAGTTCACCTACGCGTAGTTGGTTTTTGACCCAAAATAGAAGGTTGGAACGCTAGGTATTGCGGTCTTCAAGTCGGTTATCATAAAAGGGGGTAACAATCCTGAGGCGATATTTCCACGCATTTCAGGTTTTTAGACTGAAATTACTTCTTGTGCCAAAATCGTACAAATTTTTCAGAGATTATTGTTTACATCATGACGCCTTTCACAAATTTTTGGATTTTTTTTCAAATTTTTTGTACTAATATAACTGTACATACTTGGACTTCAAAAATCGAATAGTCTTTCACTTTTGAGGATGCTGCCGATTAAGCCAGTCGAACAACCCCTTAAACGGTTTCCTTATTTTTTTGCGTTTTTTGTCAAAAAGTATAAACTTTGAAGTTTCTTGATCATTAATTTTGAAGGTAATTAAATTAACAATCTAGGGACCAAACACCCCCTCAAAAATAACTCAGCAGCCGACTACTCCCTCGCAAAATAACGACTAAGAACCGACTACCACTTTAAATATAATTAATTACGGGTTTTTAAATTTGAAACCACGAGATATTTAGGGTATTGGATGGCGGATGAGAGTTCACTGTCGGATTGGATGGGATGGAAAATTTTTTTGGGGGATAGGATGGGTGGAGAAATTCGAGTCGGGGGATATCCCTTTACAACCCTTGGTCTTAGGAGTGTTAGGATTGGCTCCCTTCAACCCACATCTCTCAGATTAAGCAAAAAGTGTTTAAAGGATATCGCATTCTCTTGGTGCGGTGTTTTAGCCGATGCTCCGAAAATTTGAGAGTGGCAGTTTCGAGTCGAAACTTTGTTTTGATAAGAAATGAGAAGCATATCTTAGAACGCTAAGGTGCTGTTATGTCGCGAAGTGCAAGTCTCGGATTAACCTAGTACTAGGTTGTGTGCATCTAGGTTTCTTTTCTAATGTATTTGAGCAAAAATCTTCCATCCTGTTGAAAAACTCGAAAGTGACGTTATTAGCGCCAATCAGAAAACGTGGCTTACAAAAAATAGCGAATTATTTCTTTTCAATTAATTCCTCCCGTGAGTTACTTTAGGGTAGCAACAATGATTTTTTGACTAATTACCGGAACAGAACGTGAGTCAAACCAAATCAAAGTCGACTTTGAAGTTTTTTTTTAATTCTTGAATTGGTCTCAGTATCACCAAAAACAGTATTTTTGGCCGTTGTTTAGGCTAGGTCTCAATCAACATGTATCTCCTCCCTGGATTAAGTCACACATTCGACTTGGGGACGATTGCAGCTAAAGAAGTCGTGCAAGTCGAGTTTGAGGTTTTTTCCTTAATTCTTGACTCGTTTTTTGTGATCGTGTTTCCAAATTTCAAAAAATCAGAAAGTTTTAATTTTTTTCTACGAATTAGTTTTGAATCATCAAAAGTGCTTTCCTGGCTTATTGGTATTTAGGATAAAAGTTCCAAAATGCTTTGTAATTTTCCATATTTCAATAAAGGTAAAATTAAAGTTGAAATAAATTTTGTTACTAGAGGCCTCATTTTTGCGGCATCGACCACCTTCAAATCCCTATAATTTGAAAAAAAAAAAGAAATTTTTGTTGATTCTAAGTACGTCTTTTGGATGTCCTACATTTAGAAAAAATGTTTTTAAGTCTTTATTTCCTGCTTACATTTTTGAGGTCAAAGTGATTTTATGAGCAACTTATTTTCATCAATCAGCAATAGCCTATTGCCACTAGCAAAATTTTTTATTTTAAACAAAATAATTATTTTAAATGGATATTTATGAAAAATTTTCTAATCGATGTTTTTTTTATTTATTCCAAATCTTGGACCTTTCGGATATATCTGAACCATGAGGTTGGTTGACACCAGCCAGAACCTGACTTGACTTCGCGACAATGGTCAACTGAGCCGTAGACTTAGGCGGTATTGAACAGGCTTAGGTTCCCAATACTGTTTTTACACAGTCTATTGCTTGAGGAATCTTATTGCAGGTCTTTGCAGTCATGGATTCAAGGACATTCGATTTTTGAGGCACTTGCCATTTTCACTTCTGAGTCTCGAGATACAGCTTCCGTCGGTTACCCCCTTAATGTTAAAAAAAACAAGAAGCTCGCTTTCTTAAACTTTGATTTTGAATAATGCTTTTCAATAAAACATTTTTTTTTTTAATTTCAAACATAAAATTAAAAAAATTGTTCACTTTGCGTTGAATTTTAAAGAAAAATTCAAAAAATTTTAAAAATAAGATTTTTTCCAAATTCCACAATGCATTTTGCTTTGAAAAATTTGAAATTAAATTCGAAATTTTTTTTTAAACTTGACTTTTTTCAAAATTAAAGGAATAACTGACAAATTTCTGGAAACTATAACAAATTACTATTAACTTCGACAAGTTTTTAAAAAAATTTTATAACTTTTGATAAATTTCTTGGAAAAGATTAAATTTCTTGGAGGATTGAATTTTTTATCGGCCTTCAGCAGATTAAGAGCTAATTGCACTTAAATTAAATGCAAAACTTAATTTTCTTATATTTCTTCGGTTTCTAGATACAAATACATGAAATCTTCTTCATCAGCTTTCGGCCGATTTAAAATTGAATTTCTATTAAATTTGAATTAAAATGTAAATACTTTTTCGGTCATCGGCCGATTTTGAGCTCATTTTCTTGCGAAATTGAATAAGAAATATCAATCTTCTCCTATTGGTGATTTTTTTGTAAAATGAAATCCTAAAATAGGCTGTCCTTGAGAATTCAGATCTCGCGATGTATCACTTTTATTGAAAACGAAAAATTACATTTTGTTCAGAATTTTTCAGAGACCAAGAATTGTTTTTTCGAAAATTTCAAAAAATTTAAAAAATAACGCTCTCTGATTGGTCAAAATTCGACTTTTTCTGATTATCAAAATTAAGCCTTCATTTTGATCGTCTCAACTCCCTGAGTGTCAAAAATTTCTTCAAAATTGTTAAATAAGGCATTTAAAAACTCAAAATTAACAAAAATTGGCCAAAAAAACAGTATTTTTGGATAAAAGGTTCAAAAACGTTCTTGGACGAAGAATTTCATTATCTATGAATTTCTCTAAATAATTTTCTTAAAAGCCCTTAAAAATATGCTTATTCACAACTTCATTTGAGCAAAAAAGTTGTTCAGTGGGCTTTAATTTACAAGATTGATGGCTTAAGCATACCTAAAATCATTCAAAAAAAGCAAAAACGGGATCGTATAATCTTTTCTTTCTAACACATAAAAAAAAAGTAAAAAAAAATATGAAAAAATGATGAATTTCTATGAAAAATGGCTATTTTCCAAATATAAGCAGATTAATACACTTTTTATAATTATTTTTAAGTTTATATAGTAATAAAGTGACAGGTTGAACAATTTTTGATTGATTAAATTAATTTTTATAATAAATAATTTTTCATGGAATACTTAAATTGAAANTGCCAATCAAAATTGTCTGAATTTTTAATTTCTTGTATATTTGTAATATAAATGCATTGTTTTTGTCAAAAAAATCTAAAAATAAATATGTTTTTTATGTTTGATTATGTTAAAATCAATCGATCTGATTTTTGTGAGGGCAAATTACCAAGAAAGTAATCCTAGTATTCATTTGCATTTATTTTTAAGTTAAAATTCCAAGCGGTTCTCTTTTTATTTTATCCAGAGCGATATCAAGGCTATTTACAATATTGCCGCTGGAGGGCGCTAGACACCAGATAGCGCTGCGAAACCCCGACCAACCTTTTTTTCTTGGTCGATTTAGTTATATTTATTTTTTTCAGCCAAACTTTTTTGCTGGACACTACCCCCTTAATGTGGCAGAAATGTCAACGAAGCCGCCCCAAATTCAACATAGTGCCTCTTCGCTGCCTTCAGTTTTTCGGGGTAGAATTAATCGTGGCAGAAATGTCGACGAAGCCGCCTTTATCGATGTAGATAAAATATGAAAATCCTCCTTATTCTCCTTTGTCCTTTGATTGTGAAAAAACGTTTTTTTTTGTCGGAAATTTTTGATGGCACTTATCTAAATAAAGTTACAATTACGGTGAATGTACCAAAAACACCTTTTTTGACGAATATCGACCTTAAATATCACCTTAACGTAAGCCAACTTTCTGATCAGTGTTTCGAAGCACATTTTTATTCGGAATTTTTTCACGTGACCTTTAAAAATTTATATTTTGAGTTTGGGGTCAAAATTTGAAAAAAAACGCTTCTAGAGGAGTTTATATTTGTTCTGTGCTAGTGTTTGCTAAAATTTGGGTGAATTCCAAAATATAACCCAGGAGGAAATAGATTTTTGATGAGAAAAATGCTAAAAATCGCAAAAATTTGGTAGTTTTCTGCTATTTCAAGAAAAACTAAAGTCATTTTTGAAAAAAACGCTTTTAGAGGACGTAAGTTTAGATATCGATTACGGGGGCTCCTGGCCAATTTTTACTAGATTTTAAGCCAAAAATTTTATTTAATTCAGTTTTTGCAAACGACTCATCCGATTGAATTCTCAGATAGCTAAAACAGAGCACAAATATCTGGTAATTAATTGAATTTAACAATTTCAGTAATCTCAGAAAAAAAGATAAAATAAATTGGTCCGATGAACCAATTTTGTTTTTGTTTTATTTCTTACAAGATATTTGTGCTCAGTTTGAGCTATCTAACAATGTTATCGAATGAGTTGTTTTTTAAAGCCGAATTAAATAAAAAATTTGGCTTAAAAACTAGTGAAAAATGACCGGGAGCCCCCGTAATTGATATCACACGGAGTTTGTTAAGATTTGAGCTGATGTCAAAATAAACCCTGGGAGGAGATAGACTTTGAAATTTGGTCGAGGGACACCTTGTACTGGTAACGTATCTCAGAGTGTATCGGAACGAAAAGTTATTTACTAATTATTTTGACAAGATTAAGGCTAGATCTACAACATGGCTTATCTTAAGTGTCATATTGTTTCTCTGTTACGCTGATTTCTCACCAAGTCAAAAGTCAATTCCAGCGACCAGTACCCCCTTAAGCTTATAGCCAAAGTTTTAGCCGATTTTTACATAATTTTAGGGCCGTTTTGGCTTCAGCATAAAGTTAACTGCCGTATGGCGCAAAAGAAACCGCATAAATCTGACACAATATATGCGCCACGAAGTTAACTTTTGAAACTAAACTTTTAACATCAAAGTCTCTTTCAGTCTGTTTGCGGAATTTATATACCGTTGAACTCGAAGTAAATTAATCAGTAACTCATACTACATTATCACAAGATTTACATTGTTGTCACGTCGTCTATTTGTATGTTGTGACCTCATGTAATTTATCAATGCTCGAAAGCGTTAAGAAATGAACTTACAATTTAAATCAAAAGCTTAAATTCAAATATCTGTTCGGGAAAAAGGTGCAAGCGTTTGACTGAAAATCCAGCAGAACTCTGAGGGTTAATTCTAAAAATATATTTACCATCACGTGGGAAAAGCATAGCTTATTTCTTTATTTCTCATTTGATCAAGCTGTTTTTGAATTAAATAAAAGATCTACATTTTTAATCTTTCTACAGAACTGTAGATAAATACGAAAAAATTAAGAGTTTCTCTGGAAGAAAATTAATTTTTAGAAATTTATTTAGTAATTTTTTGGCAAAAATATCTCTATTTTTGACCGTTTTTGGAATTTGTCTTGATTAAAATTCTTTGCTGACAAACAGTTTACCACAATTTTTTGTACCGGTAGAAGATGTGACACTTAGCGTCGGAACCGAAGAACAAAAAATTAACGATGCGGAAGGATGTAGAACCGTAAAAACTGATAAATTTGCGATTTTCACCGGAAAATAATCAGTATTGAAAAAAATGCAATCTAAATATTTTTGATTTTGATCCAGATCGCTTATTTCGTTTTTTGATTGAAAAAAGTTCATTTTGAAAAATGATAAACATAAAGATCTTGAATGTAATTTTTATAATAATATTTTCTAAGGATTCACTCGTACCCTTGTGATCGATTCCGCTCAATTAACCGATGATTCCCAAATTTCATGTCAATGTGGTGATGAAAAAACGTGCTGTGAAGTCTATGTCCGAGACGTTCCAACCACGGTCGTAACTGGTTTCGACGATTTGATGGTTACAGACGGCGAAGAGGCTATTTTCACAGCCACTATCAGTAGTGAAACTGGAAAATTCAGAATTTTGAAAGATGGGATCGAACTTTCTCGATCTGACAAAGTCAGAATTAAGAAAACTGGAGCCGTGGTAACTCTCACTCTACCAATGACTGGTTTGGATGACGGAGGTTTTTACCAAATTGAAACAAACGGTGGCGAATCTTTTGCAGAATTAACCGTTGAAGAAAAGTCGATTGAATTCAAATCTGGATTTACTGATATTGCGGTGAACTTTGACGAAGATGCGGAATTCAAATGTGAAGTCAGTGACCGTGATGCAGTCGGAAAATGGTTTAAAGATGGGAAGGAAATCGAAGCTAGTGATAGAATCGAAATTAGAGATATTGGCTGTATTAGAAAAATTACGATCAATAATGTTTCAGCGGCGGATCAAGGAGAATATGAATACAGAGTTGAAGGTAATTGCAATCAAAAAATACATTTGATATTTTTTTCTATTTTTTTAGTTGTGACGTTAAGGGCCTTTTTGACGTTGATGTGACGTTGGTGCTTTTTGACAGATACGAATATGGGCTCTTGATGAAAAACTTTTTACACGGTTTATATATTCTTCTCAATATACCACCAAAGTAATGTTTCATACTGCATGAAATCATACTCCAGGCAACTTTTGTAACAACAGAATTTTCAAGTTATTGCTTTTTAAGAAAACTTTGAGTTCGAATTCGACAAATTATGAGAAATTTTTGTAAAAAGTTCCGAACATTATAAAAAAAATGCCTTTTTTTTACAGTATTTGTTTCAAATCAACGAAAAAAACTCTTCAAAAAATGCACTTTAACTTTTCGCTTAGGTGACCACATTTTATGGCATTGAAAAATCATCGACATTTTTTGGGATTTTCGCGTCGAAACTATTTTGGAAACATTTTGAAAATTTCTCATTTCTTGTTCAATTTAACTAATTTCTGGAATCCTTAGCTGAAAAATTTGGAATGGGCACTCTCATATATTTAAATTGGTATCTTTCGTTATCTTTCTCGCTCTGTTATACTCTCGAATCATATTTCTTTTAAAAAGAAACTACGTCGGGGGGCAGAAAAATACTTTCCAAAGACCCTCATTACCGGAATTAAATAATTTATCAACACTCGAAACTTTGCCGATTCATAAGCCAAAACCTCTCCACCCGTTTGTAATTATTTAATTTAAAACATCATGCAGAAAATTTTTTTCGATGTGTGGAAAAATTTCGGTATTTTCCGGTTCTTTTTCAACAGATTTAAATTTCGATTTGACGTAGAATAATCTATAGAATAAAATTTATGAAACCGAGCCCGGTGGTCGAGAGCGTATTAAGGCTCAAGAATAAATTAAAAATAATAAGAATTAAACTGTATTTAACACCAGGAAGCAAACGCGCGTTTTTGAGTGTTTTTCAAAAGAATATTAATAAAGTAAAAATATTGACATTTGAAGAAA
>SCLH01000230.1:50551-107108 GCA_004367855.1 Oikopleura vanhoeffeni
TATTTTTTAAAGTTTACTTTATTTGAAATTAATTCAAATCTATTTTATTTTAATAAAACCTAAAATACGAAATTTCCACTTTACTTAAATATAATTTCAGGTAAAACTCCAGTTAAACTTGCAGCTTGTCTTCAAGCAATGGAGGTTATTGTCGAGAAAAAAAAAGAAGCTCCAAAAATTTTCTTGACCAAATCAGAAAATAAAGAAATGATCATCAAAGCAGGCGGGAAAATGAGCTTGGATTTTGCAATCTCTGGTGATCCAGCACCGAAGGTAATTTTTTTGGAAAGTTCAGAAATATTCCACGAATAAAATTTTTTCTTCTCAAATTTCAAATCTTTTGAATAATAACTCATTATTAATGAGTTATCTTAAGCGTTAAAAAAGATGAAAACTATCCACCAATGAGCGCCCGCTTGATTCCATGTTTGTCTCAGCTGTGTTAAAAATTCGCTTTTTCTTTGCCTGTGCTTTAACTCGAGGTGTTGCCACCATAAATATTTTTTTTATTTAAATATTAAAAAAGAAATGAATAATTCTGACCGTTGACGCGCCAGATATATCCGACGCTTTCATTGGTTGATGAGATTAAATTTGAGAATTCGAAAATTTAGATTTTTCAAATTTTTTCTGAAAACCTTTATTTTGAATTTTCGACATCAAATTATATCTCAAGGTCGAATGGCTTATGAACGGAGCACCGCTTTCTGAAGATGGAAGACGTCTTCAAATTACTTCCACCGCCGTCAAAACATCTATGAGCATCGCTAATGCCATTCGCTCCGATACTGGTGTCTATACTCTCAAAGTTACATCTGAAGCTGGAGAAGACAATTTCGATATGTTGGTCAAGGTAATTGAACCACCAGGAGTGCCAGGAAGGCCTATTATTTCAGATTAGGTGCCGAAAATATATTGTTTTATATCTGAAATCAGGGATTCATGTAAAATAATGGTTTCAAACGGAAACCCTCAGGAGAAAATGTGGCGCGCTATTAAGCAATACCCCTTTATTACACTTTGCTTAGAATGCGTAGCCACAACGTTAAAATCACACGTTAAAAGGAGTAGTGGCTACGCATTCCTAGCAAAGTGTAATAAAGGGATGCACAACTATAAGTGCTTACCCCCACTACACGCTCATTGTACAGAATTGTACAGGCACTTTAAAAAAATCCTAAAATAACTTTCACACATCCTATTTTGAAGTTAAGACCAGGAAACACAGTTAAAACAAATATCTTCAAATTTTTGGTTTAAAAATAGTACATAAATAGTACAAAATAGTACATGTAATATATTGATTTCAAAGGGCTCAAAACCGACACTCCTTCAATGATAAAAGTGACATTTTCGATATATCTGTCTATAAATTAAAACCTAGACATTTTCAAATTATGCATTTTAATCACATATTAATCATTGAATAATTATCTAACCACATATATCTCTTATCAGTTTTTTAAATTAAAAGGTTGAAAATATATTTACTGGTACAATACTTTTGTAAATGATAATTACTTATTTTTGAATATAATAATAAGTTAATTTTCGCATCAAAATTTCAGAACTTACCGGTGAAACCTGTCGTGCCGATTGGACACCCGCTCAAGACGACGGAGGTTGTGAAATGCGAGGTTACATCATCGAGCGAAAAAAAATCCGCGCCACAAGATGGATCCGATTAAACGGAGAAATGGTCGAAATGCACAACTACAACGTTCGCCGATTAGTCGACGGAAATACTTATCATTTACGAGTAAGCGCCGTCAATATTTGCGGAGTCGGAGAACCCTCAGAAGTCTCTGAAAATTTCACGCCAATTGCGCCTACGTCAGAGGTCACCTCTTTCAGATTAGGGTGTCTGAGAATATCAAAAAAATTTTGGTAGTTTTTGTATTTTTAAGTAACTTGTTATTAACTTCAAATTAATTTATTAATTTAGATTAAAAAATTGTTGCTTAAAATGTCTCGACTTATTGGTCCAAATTTCGACCAATGTTGATTTCAATGTAGAGGAAGTTTTATTATTTTAATTGTTACATTTAAAAAAACATGTGTTTCTGATTGAAAAATAAATCACGTGAGCGAAATAGATTCAAGGCGCTAGAGATCAATTAAGCTAAAATTTGGCCTTTTCCAGCAATTTCAAAAATAAAAACGCCATAAAATACAAAACTTGATAATGATGATACATTAGTAACCAAAGATTAATCGCCGTGCGTACATTAGCCTTAACATGGCGCTATTATGATAGATTCTATTGGGTAATCTTTGCGTAGGTTAGAAAAAACGCTCAAAGGGCGAGAGATCCAAGATTGGTATAGTACAATACTAATCTTGGAACAGAACGTTTGTTGCGGAATTTTTAGACCAATGAGCGTAATTCGAGGACAAAAGCTGTTAGCCAATGACGGACGCTCATCGGTCTAAAAATTCCCCAGCGAACTTTCTACTCATCTCATAGATTAAAAAAACAACCGCTGGGCGATGTTCCCAAGATTAGTATTGTATCGAAATACATATTTTTGAAATTAAAAAAATTATACAGCTGAGTTGAGGTGTTGCCCAGATTTATACCCACTATGGAGTATAATTGCTATCTCAAAGTGTAGACGATTTGAAATAAGAAATTTCAAAAATAAAAAATCGGTTTAATGTGTTTAAGCTATCTTGTAGAGAATTTTTTTTGGTCATTTTAAGACGTGGGATTTTCTTTTGTTCTTCAAAAATTTTTCAAAAAAAATCGATTTTTTGGTCAATTTTTCGTGATTTTACAGGTAGTTTCCAACCCGGTTCTGGAGAAGCCGTATGAAGTGCTAGAAGGCTGATTTTTGGCCAGTGAAAATTAGGCGTTTTTCGGTTAGCAATTTTTTTTGATTGAGGGTCGGCGACCAATATTTGACCTCTAATGACCGGTCAAAATTCAAGGTCAATCTTGAAAGATCGACTTTTTGATGAACGTATTAGCAACTATGGGTCAATAATGTACTGAAAGGTCGCTAGAGAGCAAAAACTCGTCACCACCCAAGGTCTCTACTTTTTGCTCTCTACCGACCTTTCAGTACATTATTGACCCATAGTTGCTAATACGTTCATCAGAAAGTCGACCCTTCTGATTCTTTTGGGGGTACTTTCAAGTTTATACGATGAACTTGAGATTGACCTTGAACTTTGTCATTAGAGGTCAAATATTGGTCGCCGACCCTCAATCAAAAAAACGGTTGGGGACGAAAAATTGACCGAAAAATCAATTTTTTTTGAAAAATTTTTGAAGAACAAAAAAAAATCCTACGTCGTAAAATGACCAGAAAAAAAATCTCTACAAGATAGCTTAAACACATTAAAACCGATTTTTTATTTTTGAAATTCCTTATTTCAAATCGTCTCTAATAAATTCGGGCAATACCTCAACTCAGCTGTAGGTTCATATTGGTTTTAATTTAAACCAATCAGAGTTGAGCCTTCATAAATATACAACATGTATTTTCGAAAATAAAGATTATTTTCGTCATAAACGTAAAATTTCACGTGAAATCTAAAGTTTGAAATTTTCGATCTTCAAAATTTGCTCTACTTCGAAGCCTGTTTTGAGTGACCTGTCTTGAGTGACCAAAATTTTGGGCATTCAAAGGCCCACTCTTATTTTCCACTGAAAAAGGCATTTTAAACCTCGGACATCCTATTTCAGATTAGGCAGAGTTACCGACGAATCCATTCAACTAAACTGGAGAAAGCCTGCAGATGTTGGAGCCGCTGGAATAAGTGGGTATAAAATCCAAATGCAAATTATCCCTGGAGACATGGGAAAGGCAGTCGCAGAAGATGCTTCCGAGGAAAACTGGGAAAATGCTAGAGATAAATTACTCGATGCAAACACCATAAAAATTGATTTGGAATCGTTGGATACGGGAAAAAATTATTTTTTCAGGATTTGTACGGTGAACAAAGCTGGTCAATCCAAATGGGTAACTGTAGGTCCCATTTGTTGTGCAGAGGCCATTGAAGAGCCAAGAATTAATATTCCTAGACTTTATAATAAACTTATCACGGTGCCAGTTGGGCAAAAACTTCATTTGAATATCCCCTTCCAGGGTCGACCAAAACCGACTATCAAATGGGAAAAAATTGTCATGTCTAAAAAAGCTGTAGTATCAGAAGAACCAGCTCTAAAACCGGACGTACCAGTTGAAACTGCACCGGAAGTCGAACCGGAAGCTGAACCGGAAGTTGAACCAGAAACTGCACCAGAAGAGGAACCTTTCGATATTGAAGAACACTTTGAACTTGTTGAAGAGGTCATTCCTGTACCAGATTATGTTACGATTCGAAATACTGTAGATAGTACTGTATTGTTTATAAGAGACGTGTGTAGAGAAGATACTGGTACATATAGATTGCATTTAACAGTTGGAGATAATGTTGTTTCTGCTGATATAAAGGTTGCGGTTGTAGACTTGCCGACTAAAGTTAGAAAGTTAACAATTGAAGGTCATCGGGGTGAATTGTATGTGCAATTGAATTACAATACTAATAGTTTTACTTTTTAGCGGAGAGTGTAGGCTACCCGCGCAAATTCAGATCTCGCGATGTATTTTTCAAATTGAGAAACGAAAAAGTTTGTTCAGAATTTTTTAAAGAAGACTTTATCCGATTATCGAAATTAAGCCTTCATTTTATTCGTCTCAATTTACTGAGTTTAATATAAAATCATTAATTAATATAATAAAATTCTAAAATAACCTTTTCAAAATGTTATAAGTTTGGAACTTTTTTAGACTCAAATTTTTTTTATTTATTACTTTAGCTCGTTGCCCGGCGGTCATTTGTGGTGTATAACGAGTCGTTATTAACGACCCGCGTGTGAACATAAATCGGCTAAACTAAATTTTTTGTTGGTTTTTATAGCGATTCTATGTAATTTGATATTCATGTTAAATTCTAGGGAGAATATCTACTCAATTTTTATAAAAATAATCAAAATCAGCTCGTCAAAATTAACGTAATTGTTTGAGGATGAAGTTTCATAAGAAATAAAATTAATCGGTCATGGACTGTAAGTTCCTGAGACGATTTGAAATAAGGAATTTCAAAAATAAAAAATCCGGTTTAAGGTTCAAGCATCTTATAAAGATTTTTTCCTGTCATTGTTAAGACGTAGGATTTTTTTTATGTAAAATTTTAAAAAAAAAATCGACTTTAAGGGGGTGGGTGTCGCTTTTTGGTACCTTTCAATCACGCCTCAGATCAAATCTAGGCAGTTGTAAAAAATCTGAGGATACTCGTTTGTAGATCTAGCCTTCGTCTAACATTACACAATCAAAGTTAACCTTTACATTCACACCACCAAGTGGTGAGTCTATTCTAGAGCACTAAACGGTTTTTTTAAATCTATCTTCTTTTAGACCCCACATACCAAAGCGTCCTCAAAATTTCACAAAGTAGGCGAATAAATGAGAACAAAAAAGTGATGAGAAGGAATTTTCGATTTTTGACTTTTTTTCTAGAATCTCACTATAAAAGCCGATTTTGCAAGTTTTCGACTTCAACTCTATCTCCTTTTAGACGAATGTTAGAATGAAGCCATTTTTTGACTAAGGTAGATAAATATAATGCGGTAAAAGTGATGAGAAGAATTTTGATAAAATCTAGGAATCTCTAGAAATATGGACTATAAGTGAAACCGGAAATGAAAAGTCCGAAAAAAAAGTTCGTCTGATCGAACAAAAAGTACCACCAAATTGAAGCTGAGATTTCACTGATCAAGAAATGCTTACAGCTAATCCAAATTTTTAAACCAATCGACGTCAAATTCGATAATTAGGTTAACATTTTGGCTTAAAATAATGAAAATTCTAGATTCGATTAAGACATTAACGATAATTTTAATGTCCATGCATCGTTTTCGGTGGGTCATATTCACCAATAAAAAATGTTCTGATCAGTGGGGATACCGGTTTAGTGCGGGTAAAGCAAAAAAAATATTTCGAATTTTGAAAATTCTGAGATTTGTTTCTAGATTGTTTTGAAAAAAATAATTGCACCATGAATTCCTTGGGCAACTTTAGTCATAACCGATATTAATGTATCATAAATTCATTCTATAAAGGGCTCAAAAAAACCGAACACCCACCCCCTTAAGGTCAATTTTTGTGATTTACAGTAGTATGTGATTCAGTTCTAGCGAAGCCGTATGGAAGTGCTAGAAGGCTGATTTTTTTGGCCAGTGAAAAATTAAGCGTTTTTCGGTTACCCGTTTTTTTGAATTGAGGGTCGGCGACCAATATTTGACTTCTAATGACCGGTCAAAGTTCAAGGTTCAAATCTCAAGTTCATCGTATAGACTTGAAGTACCCCCAAAAGAATCGAAGGGTCGACTTCTCCAATGCCTTTTTTGCCAGTTTTGCTCTCTAGGCGACCTTTCAGTACATTATTGACCCATAGTTGCTAATACGTTTATCAAAAAATCGACCCTTCCGATTCTTTTGGGGGTACTTCAAGTCTATACGATGAACTTGAGATTGACCTTGAACTTTGACCGGTCAAATATTGGTCGCCGACCCTCAATCAAAAAAATGGTAACCGAAAAACGCTTAATGTTCACGGCCAAAAAAATCAGCCTTCTAGCAACTTCATACGGCTTTGCTAGAACTGGATCACATACACCTGTAAAATCACGAAAAATTGACCTTAAAATCGATTTTTTTTGAAAATTTTTCATAAACAAAAAATCCTTAGTCTTAAAATGACCAGAAAAAAATCTCTACAAGATAGCTTAACACATTAAACCGATTTTTTATTTTTGAAATTCCTTATTTTCAAATCGTCTGAAATGATCCCTTAACGCCTACTGGCGAAGATTTTTTTTTGGCTGACCGTGAGACCCCAGAGATTTTGTTGTGGTCGTTAATATCATCATATTACAGTATGTATTTTTTTTCGTACGAACAAAAACAAATATTCGGGAGAATTCTCCCAAATAATAGACAATTCTCCCGAATCATTATTTTTTGTTCACCAAAAAAAACACATACTGTATATATATCGAATTTATACCAAAATTTCCTAGAACACTATAAAGCTAAAGATTGTTATTCTTACTTTGTAAAATTATTTGATGTTTAATCGAACTCGAAAATAAGTTTAATCTTTAGAATATAAATAAGTATCGAAAGTTGAAAACATAATGCTTTTATAATCTGAAAATATTCAGTCGAATCTAACAGATTTTTTTTTTTTGCTTTATTTCTACTTTTTTCATCAATAAGTTGAGATAACTAAAGTTCACCGATTATAAATTAACCCTTAGTTAAAAATTTGTAAATTTCGGAAATAAAATCTAGACTCCTGGTGGCGACAAAGAGAATTTTATTAATTTATTTTTTTTGAATTCATATTTCAAATTACAATTCATATAATTTGTTTTCAATATTATTAAAATTTTAATAAACTTTGTCCGTTAATTTTTATCTTGATTTTTTTCACCCTGTACTCGAGAGTCATTGGATCATCGGTATCTTTGACTTGGAATCTCCAAAAGATGATAGGAAACACCTGAAATCGGTTATATTATTGAAAAACGAGATAAAAAGACTGGCGAAAGCTGATGGTCAGTGGTACTTATGTATTGAATAAATGTCGACACCGAAACTGCCAGATTACCGATCTTATCATGGGAATTCTTATCAATTCAGGGTTCGAGCTTTAATGAAGTCGGAATGGTGCCAGAATCGTTCACAGCAGAGTTTGCCGAAATTACAAAGATTTATCCCTCTGGGTGAAGCCAGAAGTTACGACTAAAAATATTGATTTCAAGCAGAATTACTACTGGAATCAAATAGCAGAAATCTGGTGCAAGGCTACAATGGAGTTTTAACTTGTGCCGTCAAAGGAGGGTTACATTTTTCAGCTATATTTTTCAGATACATTGGGATGATGGAGACTTTATAAAAGCTTTTATAAATTAAATTGAAAATAGGTGAAAACAAAGTTTTGCGACAACATACTCTGACCTTAATCTCAAATAAAAAAATTATGTGAAAAAAAAAATTTTTACCATAAAACTAATTTATTTCAAAAGACTTATTTTTCAAAAATATTTTTTATTAAATTGTGATCAAATATGTGATCGATGGTAGGTCTGGCTAGTGTGTCCGCAGTCAGATCCAGCTCATTTTTTACATGCGTAGAACGTCGGGATTAAGCTCTTTAGGTGAGAAGATGAAACGAACAAAAAAATTTCACTATAGAAAATTTTAATTTTGACCGCAAGGTGGCCAAATCTTATGTTTAAACCTTATTTTCGCTCTAGCGCCTCGAATATATGTTGGGCCGTGAGATATTATTGCACAATATTTTTTTTCTGCATCTTTCTAAAATAAAATGAGAACAATAAATTTGTATGAACAACGAGATTCTCATTGGTTAAATTTTAAGCCAATCAGAATTCCAAGGCTTTGTATTATTTTTTCAAAATAAAGTTCATTTCGTCATTCACTGTAAAATTCTACGTAAAATGTATTTTTTGAAAATATGGTTGATCTCAAAATTTTTCTCGACTGTGGCCACCCTAGGTCTGACATCCCGAAGCACGTTTTTCATAATATGACCCAAGTCAGGTCAAATTTCATTGAACTTTACCTTGCCAATGCTTTGACACCAAACTTTCAAAATACTGGCAAAATAAATTATCTACAGTCCACCATATTCCAGAAATCGCCATTAATTTCTAAGCAAATCGTTAACCGGTTAATACTGGTTACACCGGTCGAAATTGAAGAAAAATGAGCCATGCACTCATCATTACTTCATTATTTTCTCATATAATGTTTCAAGCTAACATGATCACTAAAGACGTGAAATGTTCGAACTGCCTGAAAATAGCAATAAGTGTCACGAGCGATTAGGCAAAACGACTAATTTGCTCCAGAAAAAATTCGACTAAAAATGCTGGGCAATGTAGCGTAGCTGGTTAACACGCTATAATCGTGATGATAAAGCCCGGGGTTCGAGCTCCGACTTGACTATTCCTCTTTTTCAGTTTTTATGATCCTGACATAAGTAATGCAACATTTTGCGCATGCGGGGGTTAATAATAAAAATCAAGGCAAACAAATTCGCTGACTAAGTCATGTTCTCACGCTGATTTCTTAGATTCCTAACGTTTTTCTTAGGCAAAATAAAAAAAACAGTGAAAATTTATCCTCTTTCTTAGCACAACCACGTCCAAAAATCCGATGGTATAAAAACATGATGGAAGTGACCGATAGTTCCAAATTCAAAATGACCACTATGCAAGGAATTGTCCAATTAGAAATTATGCGATCAAGAACTGACGATACTGGAACGTATAAAGTCGTAGCTCAAAATGATTTAGGAAAAACTGACATGGAAGCCATTGTTATCGTGAGAATGCCACAAGAAAAAATTATAGAAGAGAAGAAAAAAGTCAAGGAAGAAATTTTAGCAGAATAACACTATCTAAATTCATATGTACAAATAGAGCTGATTTACAATTATACATTTCTAATAAATTAAAGACAACAATTGAAAAAAGACTTTATTCGCGTTTTATATTGTTATATCTCATAAGAACGCTCACCAAATAAGTCTCGCGCGACTATTTTTTTCTTTCTTTTCTCTGTAATGTTGCGTAAATTGGATCTTCTTGTCTCATTTCCTATACAATCTGTGACCAGTTTAAATTTTAAAAGTCAATTGTAGCTTTGAGCCACCCACGCTTATTGAGCCACGGCCCAAAAGTCAAAAGATACCTGCTTGTTATCATGAGGTATTGTCAAATATCTCTAGTAGTGATTCACTACACTTATGATTAACCGCATAAAATTTATAACTTAAACTGAAGTAAAATTACAGACATTTTCAAAATGCTCCCGGTCATTCAAATTTCAGAAAATAAATTTACTTGCTTTATTTCCCGTCATCCTGAAGCTTTGCGACGCTTCTGCGACGCTCTGAATATAATTCATAACTGTTTTAAGACCAATATTTTAAATTAAAAAAAGGAGTCGTGTTATTCAGAAGCATCATCGTAATCCATTTGTCGCCTGATTTTTTTACAGACACATTTTTAAAAGGATCATAACGTCACAATTGATGTTCTGAAGCAACTCTCCTAAAATAAGAAAACAAATCACTATTCTTTGAGAGTCGCCTTAATTTTTAATGAAAATAAATATAATCTATCTTTTAGAATGAGTGCCTTTCGATATTCGTGTGAAATTTGTGAAAAGAAATACAACCACAAATCAAGTTTAGAAAGACATAAAAGACGCCACACAGGCGAGAAACCCTACAAATGTCCAAATTGCGAAAAATTATTTGCTTCGTGGGATATCTGGAATTATCACAAAGAAAAATGCATTTCACCCAAATTATTTGAATGTGATTATGAGGGACATGAAGGTGAAACGTGCGACTATTCGACACCGATTAAAAGACACTTGATTTCACACAAGGTTAATTATAATCCTTATTTTATGATCTAACCAATCACATGTAAGTTTTGAATGTTTGAAGGCCAATTCGCTTCGAAACCGTTTTCTTGAAAATTATTAAAAAAAAATCTCTAGGAAACGATTTTGCATCATATATTTTTTTTATTATTGAGAACTCGATTAAAATTTATTTTTGTAAAATCGAAATAGACTCAGAGTTGTTAAGTGAAAATTTCATTTTTTTGGTCAAATTTTCTAATTTTAGGAGAAATATTTTTTTTTCAAGAATGTGCATTTCAAAAATTAGCAAAAATTACTTAAATATTAATTTTCTAAACAAACTAACAAAAATACAAGCAAATATCTTTTCAAAAATCGCGAAGTAAAAGTAGAGCGTGTACTCAGAGGTATCATTTGATTTACATTGGATAGTAAAACTTACCGCCGTCTTTTTTTTCCTATGCAATGTGAAGAAAAGTGCACCCACTCCCTAGTATACTCTCTTCTTTTACTTACTTGGTGACTCTGAAAGAGATATCAACGATCATGATTGGCATTTAAAATCGAGTAAAATCTTGAACTTTCCGAATATTTCTAATCGAGAGAATTTTTGTAAAACGTATGTTGTGTGTGATTTTTTTCAAATCTAAAAGTCATTTTTTAGTTCTTATGTTTAAATTATTTCAGTTTAGCAACAAAAACATGATAAAATGTTTATGCACTGTTCCCTTTGTGGCTACAAATCAAAATGTCCTTTAGCCATGGAAAAGCATAGAATCGATCGTCATAAATCCGATTCAGATCGACTTGATTTCTCCACAATTTTCGTTTCTGATGTACAAAATCGCCGTCTAGCAGAACCTGTTCTCAGCCGAAGTTCAAGCCAGGGATCGGAATCGCTAATTATCGCTGACAAAACTAATTTTTAGTGATTTTCGTTCAACGAATAAGTTTGAAGATTTAAAAAAATGACAAAATTATATGAAATTCGCTAAATTTTCATAAAAATTGCAATTTTTCTAGAAATTTGATAAAATTAGGAAAATTGCAAAATCTAAGAAAAATTTCAAACATAATAAAATTTCCTTTTTTTTAATTGATTTCCAAAAAATTATTTTTTTTTGATTTCGAAATTTGAAGAACAAAAATTAATGAAATTAATATTCTGGAAATTTTGAGCCCAAAACGATCCTGTATCGATCTTTTTTCAGTATATCAATGGATCGAACAAATTCTATCGTATCGGATGGTTATTTTACTGACTCAAGTTCAATTTTTTCAAAAGATCAGTCTTCATTAATGGATGTTGAAGAATGTGAAAGTCCTGATATTGATGTTACGGGTCCCTACGGCCCCTTCAGCGAAGTTCATGCGTTCAAAGTTGGTTTGATCACTAATCATTCAATTCAATTAAAATGGAAAAAACCGATCGATCTTGGAAATGAAATTTTACAAGAATATAATATTCAATTTGCTAAGCATACTTCTAATTGTCTTATACCAGTAAGTTTACGCACAATTTTGAAGTTTATTGGTTAATATTGAACCGTTCATTCTTTGATGAAAACAAAAAGAGCTATAATAACAATTTGTAAAAAATTTTGAATTCTAGAAAATAATTCTACGTCCAAAAATTTACGAAAAAGTTTCTTATAAATTTCAATAAGTAATTTAGTTTCGAAACTAGGGTACTAATTACAATTTTAGAGAAGATGTAATATGATTTTTTTAAGTTTCATTAATAAAAACAAATATTGTTAACTCCTACAATCCGGAACAATTTCTGGACTCACAGTCTTTAGAATCCACCGGTCACGCAGTGACCATGGTGTTTATAAATCAAACGTATAACCTTCGGTTCATTATCAACATATATTTTTCACTTAACTCCCGTAGTGGCCGACCATCTCTGACCCGTAGTGCAGGCTTGTAAAAGGATGGGATAGATAGGGATGGGGATGCATCCCTTGGGATGTGGAGGATGGGTGGGGATGGGGATGGATTCTCCAGGGATGGGCCATCCCCATTATTCCCTACTATCCTAAAGCCATCCCTTCATCCCCACGCATTCCCCACTTTTATCCCCATTTTCATCCCCATTATATCCCTTTTTTATCCCTAATTCAAATGAAATTTTCGATTAATTTAAGGTGGTTATATGCGGCATCAATTTAATTTATAAAATACAAATCATAGATAAGATGTGGCATATAAACGGACAACCATTTTGTTAAAAACGAAAAATTGATGGAAATTAACTTTTTCATAAAAAACTTTACAATTTTATAAGGACAAGTCTGTTTTTGTCATTTACAAAGAATAATTTGTTTCGGCGAGTAATTAAAGTATCAGGAAAAGAAACGCTGCAAACGTTTTTTGAAGAGTTTTTTGTAAATAGAAAATTTGTTAAAATCTGGTACCATCGGTTCCGAGAGCTTTAAGTTTTTTTTTTTAAATCGCAGAAAATTTAAGGAAAGAACATTGCGAAATCCCCCGAAACTTCTATTTCGGGGTGTTTTCCTAAAATTATGTTTTTCTTTCACCGATACAGCCGTATAACGTATCTTCGAAATTTAATTTCCTATCTTGAAACTGACTTTTCACTCTTTTTTAAAAATAAATTAACTGACTGGATATTTAGCGATCAAACATATCGTTTAATATTAAACGCGATTTTTTAAAAAGGACGCGAGCGCAAAACTTCGCGTCCTGGTAAAATCTCTCTACTGTACTCACTTAGGGCCGGCTACGCCATATCTCACATATTGCATTAATATATGATTATCAAGTTTTATTTATTCGGTTTTGGGAAATATCAAAGACGCTTAAAAATTATGAATTTTTGAAGTCGGAAATTTTAGATAAACTTTTACATGAAATTGTACGCTGTTGCCGACACAAAACATTTATTTTTTAAAACCAATTGATGAAAGCTTGATAGTGATTTGTTGAAAACTTGAAATAAATCAAAAATACGAAAAATTTGTCCTAATTTTTTCACCTTGTTCTTAGTTTATTATCAAATTATAAATCAATATTATCATTTTTATCAATTATGTATTTTTGAGTGACGCTTTTAAGTTGACCAAAAATTGGTCACATTAAAGGCGCGCGCTTTAAGTGACAAAAATTGGCACTTAAAGCGGCGCTTCAAGTGACCAAAAAGTGGGCACTTAAAGCGTTGCGCTTGAGTTGACCAATTTTTCGTCACTCGGTAATTTATAACTTTGGTTTTTGATTTGAACTTTTGCGAACTCTAGTTATGACGCATCATATTAAAAAAGTTCAAATTGTGGGGCAACTAAAATCAAAATCCAAATAATTGGTAATCAAAAAATTCTCTAGAGTTCAACTTGATTGGTACTTTAGAGCTTCCAATCAAAATCGTTAAAAGTCTAACCGATAATTTTCAAGTCTTCATAAAAGAGACGATTTAAATCGAAAATATTTCCCTCGAAAATATTTCCCTTATCAAAAATGGCTTGGGAAAAAAATGCAGGCTGTAAAATGGGGTCAAGCACGGCGAACAAATTTTGGTCACTGAGATACCCCCAAGCAATGATGTGTCATACTAGAGTTCGCAAAAAAGTTCAAATTAAAAATCAAAGTTATAAATTACGAGTGACCAAAAAATTGGTCACTAAAGCGCGCGCTTTGAGTGACCAATTTATTAAGGCTTGAGAATGAGAGAATATTGGTCAGTTAAAGCGCGCGCTCTAAGTGACCCAAAATAAAATTTCCCCTATCAAAATGGCTTAGAAAAAAATGACAGATGTGAAATGGGTCAGCAGGGAAATGTTTGCGTCACTTAAAGCACCCCGTATTTTTTAGATTTTTAAGAATAGCTGCAAATGCCAAATCGCCAATATTGAGGGTTTTCATCATTATATCGACTCATAAAATAATGGGTGGATTGTTCTGAAATTTCTTGGGGTTAATAATATGAAGAAATGGAAAAAAAAATTGAAACTCTGGTGTCCGTTGACTCGCATTTGTTTTTTCGTTCTTTAAATATCCTGCCCTCGGTATTTTTGGGATCCGCAGATGCAAAAAGAATTAAGAAAAAAACAAAAAAAAAAAAAAACGCGCAGTCTCACTCTGCAGCAAGTTCGGAAAAAAATTAATAAATATCGACATTTGAAAAAAATTAAAATTTTCGAAATTATGATTTCAAAAAATAATACAAAAATAAAATGCTATGGAAAATATTTTATTATTCAAATTAACCGCCTTGTTGAACTAGTTTATGTACAGTTTTTTTGTACATATATCTCAAATAGATGGTGTCATATTACACTTTTTAACAAATTTTTGATTTTTTTCAAAGTATTTTTTTAAAACCGGAAAAAAAATTTTTTGCAGACGTTTCAGACATTTAAAAAAATGAAATAATTACGAAAAAAAAAATTTTTTGAAGGGGAGGATTTTTATTGTTTAAAATTTAAGTTGTTGAAAATGATCCTCAAATTCGGCCTAAGGCCGATAAAGGGGATATATATTTTTAATTTTTTTTTTGAATTTGAAATTCTGAATCTTCAAAAATCTTATTGAAATTTTTTGAATTCAAAAAAACTTTCTTCGAATTTCATAATTTCGCAACAAAATTAATTTTTATTGTAAAATTTTTTCAAAACAATTACAATTTTTCCAAATTTGACAATTTTCCCAAACCTCGACAAATTTTCATAAATTTGACAATTAATTTTAAATTACTCAATTTTCTCTAAAGATTTGACAATTTTTCCATTCAATTTAAACATATTTCCCCTTTATCGCCTCCGGCCGTTTGGGGCTATTTTCCAACAAAATTAAATTAAAATATAATTACCCCTTTTCGGCCTTCGCCGATTTGTGGCTCATTTTTCAAAAAAATTAAATTGAAAAATGTTATATCCTCTTAGTCGGCCTTCGACCGATTTTGTGCTCTATTTTTAACAAATTTGAATAAAAAACACAAGAATCCCTTTTATCGGCTTTTGGCCGATGAAGGGTTCATTTTTTAACAAATTTCAAGCGTCAAAAACTACCTAGATCAAAAGTTTTCAAAGTCAGAAGCCTTTAATTTATTATGGAAAATATTTTTTGATCATTTTGAGAGATCTTTTAAATGTTTGTGATTTTCTGCATGAATATAGAGCAACGTTTAATTTTTCGAATGTTTTTTGGATTTTTTTGAAATTTTAATTGATATTCTTTTATTAATTTTTTGTCATATTTTTTCAAAATTTTATTTTTTTATAATTTTAATCAAAATTACCGAACGAATCAAATGACAGAGGTATTTGTACGCCTATTCGGCCAAAAATACGATTTTCGAAACTAAATTATCATTTTTTTTTTTAAAAAAAATGGATTTTTGAACAAAATATTCATACCAAAAGACGCGCAATAAAATTTCACAACAAACCAGTATATTTGGAAAATCAACTCTAAGTGGTCGATTTTTTGCCGAAAATGATTGGTGGAACACTACCTAATATTACTCACGTATATAAACTTATTTATGACATAAATGACATTAAACATATAATATGGGGATGCATCCTGGGTCATCTCCTAGGTGATGCATCCCTTTTTGGGATAGATTGGGATAAAAAGGGATGGGATGCATCCATCCCAAATTGGGGATAAAAATGGGCGATGGGGATAGGATGGAAAAAATCGGCTAGGGATGCATCCCTTTACCAAGCTGCCGGTAGTGTCTTTGCGCCATCGATGCGCAGCGCTTTAATTGAGCATTATAACCGAACATTCATTATCAACATATATTTTTTCAATGCATAATCATATTATTCAAAGAATTCTCTACAGTCCTATAAAACATTTGTTAGAAAAAAATTAATAAAAAGTCATCAAATTGAAGAAGAAAATTAAAAATTCTCTCATTTTTGCCGATTCTCAGAACCAAGTTCTTAAATACACGAATTTAGGGTTAATTTGACATTTCATTTCACATTATTAAACCGCCAAACAATTTGGGTTGTAGCTGCAAAAAATGGAATGTTTTCATCACCATTCTCATGTAAATATTATTCTTTAAAACTATGCGATTATCTCGCGAATGAAAATAATTTATCAATTTCGAAGTAAAAATTCTAGAAAAAGTTCTCGATAGACTAGGGGGGATCTCAACAATAGAAAAAAAAAACATTCGTGATATAAACCAATCCAATTAACGTTTATTATTGATTAAAAAAAATGGTGAAAAAATAATCACTGAATCGTTTACTGAGATAAAGATAAAAATGACTGACGCCACGCCGAACTAATGCTGGGTGCAAATGCAACAGGCTCTTGATGGATTTTAAGGTTCACCGGAATCTCTTTTTGAACTATGCCATTCTTCGTGAATTCTTTTTTCGAATTCTAGACGTAGTTTTGAAAAAGGGTATTTTATGGCAAATGATTAAAACTTGTTTATACGGTCAGTGATTATTTCGGGCTAAACTGTAATGTTAAAAGTCTTAGAAATCGTGACATATTTTAATGGTCTTTCACATGATTTGAGAACTTTTTTGAAAAAAAGGATAGTACGGATTTCGATGTAATTGTCAGTTTGACAGCTAATACAGTGATCTTGGTCGAAAATTTGCAATTTTTCAACGATAAAAATAGCAATCAAGTTTTTTTTTCAATAAATTTATTTTTCAGCCAAAGCCTTAAATGTTGTTTCTTTTCGTTTCAAGTCCAAATAAGGTCATTTCGATTATATTTGAAAATTTGGATTTTGAAAAATTTTGAAAAAATCTCGCCACATATCCACACCACCTTAAAATTATTTTTTCGAAATTTCTTGCAAAAAATCATCAGGAATGCTTCTCCTCGGATTTGTGATCCCCCCCTTCGCCTCGATTTTAGCCTCGATAGGTAACGGCCTTACGGTCTACAGTAATTTGAAAAAGTACTCAAATTACGTCAAAAAAATTCAGGGTCAACTTCAAGTGTTTTTAAGACTTTTTTCTCATCAACTCAAAGTCCGAATAAAATCACGTGACGAAATAATTCAAAAATAAGGTTGAAATATGTCATAAATAATCCTTATTTCTCGAAAATAAGATCACTACGTGTTTGGAAAATTTATTATGTTCAAAACTCTTAAATCATGTGTTATTTGCCCTAAAAAATTTTCGGCGTAATCTTGATCACTATTGTTTTACTTCTCATAAAACCTTATTCCTATTGTGAAGGTCACGTGATCGTTTTGGTTCTTTGTTGTAATGAGAAAAGTCTTAAAACTTCTAAAAAACCACTTCACTTCTTTTCAAAAATTTATTTAAGTAATTTTTGAAAAAAAACAGTACTATTTTGGCCAACCTATTCCTTGAATATACGGTCACGTGATCACTTTGGGCCGTATGGTGGTAATGAGAAAAAGTCTTAGAATTTTTTCCGGTCCCGCGCAAAGGCTTTTTTTGATGATTTAAATTTTTTTTGCAAAAAAAATGTACTGTAATACAGTAAATTTTCGAAAAAAAAAACGCACAAACGTAAATTATTTAAATAGTCGATCGATCACTTTGTAAATTTCCAATCATACATGATTAAGGGTCCTAATGCGATTAAGCCCTTGCGCCATCGATGGGCGCAAAAGACACTACGGGAGTGTAATTATATGGAATTCTGATAATTTGCTACAATCGTATCAAAAATGGGAAGAAAAGTAATTTAAAGGCATCAAATGGCGATAAGAAAATATAAAAATCTCTCTTTTTAGCACGATTCACACAATTAAGGGCATAATTGATACGCATTAAGGCTAATTTGACATTTTCAAATTTGCAGTATTTAACCGTCATCAATTGAGGCTAAAACTGCAAAAAAAATGCATGTTTTATAAAAATTTTACAAAATCAGCTCCTTAAAAATAAAAAAAGAACTATTTTTAATTACAAAGTTCAAGGCCAATTTCAAGTTCATCGTAGAAGCTTGTAAGTACCTCAAAAGAATCGGAGAGGTCGATTTCATAATGAAAATATTAGCAACTATGGGTGAATTATGTCTAAACGATTACTAAAGAGCAAAAAATAGTCAAAATTTGAGATTTCACAAGAGATTGTTGCTCTCTGGCGACCTTTCAGTACATAACTGACCCATAGTTGCTAATATTTCATCAAGTCGACTTTTCCGATTCTTTTGAGGGTAACGAGTTTCTACGAGTCTCTACCTCTGAAATTAACGGTAATTGGTATACGGTATACACATATACGGTATTTTGAAAAAGTACTCAAATTACGCCAAACATCCAGGGTCAACTTAAGGGGATTGTGGTGCTTCCAGTAATGTGCTGGGGAAAATAAGGCGTTTTAAAACTCAAATATCTTTAGTGAGAATTGGTGAACGTTATTTTCCAATTGTATATTGTAGTCCGTAACCTTGAGAAGTCAAAAACTATTCATTTTAGAAAATATTATCACATCAACCTTTAAATGCAAAAAACCTATAATTGCTGTATTTCTTTCATTGAAGTATACGTCAATCCACGTATCCAAATCACATAATGCCGATATTATTATCAGAAAAAAAATTCTCTACAATATTAACACAGCATATTTATTAAATTCATCTTAATCGCCGAAAATTATTTTGAAAATTCCTTGCTATAGTTAAATATAGGCAAAATGAAGATTATTTTGCAAAAAAAAGTATACCTCACGAACGGCACATGCGATTTCTTTTCTCTTTTTCATAATTTTTCTCTATTATCTTGTTAAACTTTTAACCAAGCAAATTTTAATATTTTTTTTTATATTTCTCGCAATAACTATTTCATGCTGATTGAATGCGCGCCATTATACATTGATTAGGCTAAAAATTGAAATTGAAAAGAGTGCAAAAATCTGAACAACTATTATATTGAATACTTTCATTTAGATCAACTTTTCTTGCGAGTTGATTTTTTTATATTTTGAAATGATACCATATCTAGAATTATTTCCGTTTTTATGCAAGTCCGAAACGAATTTTTTGAAATTTTCTAGAATATTGGTCAAAAGTTTCCAATTTTATTTTGTCTGAATCTCCGTGAAAATTGCTCACTAATGGGTTATTTTGTTTTGATCATCTGTCATTATTCGGGCTTCAGTGAGCAAGCGATTTCAATGTTCTAGAAAAAAATATCCAGAAATAATTTTTGGTGTCTTTTTTTATATGCAAACCATTTCTGAGTGCTGGGATGATCAGGTGCAATTGAAAAAATACCGAATTTGCGACCGTGGTCGAAAATAACTACTGCACCCACAATCCCTTAAAACGTTTTCAAGACGTTTTTCTCATCACGGTACAGTCAAATATCACGTGAACGAATAATTCAAAAATAAAGTCTGAAATATGTTCATATATTTATCCTATTCTTGAAAAATAAGATCACGTAACCTTTTGAAGATACCATTATGTTCAAAACTCTAAATAAGCGTGTTTATTACCCACAAAATTTTTCGGCTGCAATTTTACTACTATTTATGTACTTGACCAAAACCTTATTTCTTGATTTAAAGTCACGTGTCGTTTTTGGTCTTTGTGTAACGGAGAAAAAGTCTTAAAAACTTTTAAAAACCACTTCACGTGTTTTTCAAAATTGATTTAAGTAATTTTTGAAAAAAAACAGTACTATTTTTGCCAGCCTTATTCTTTGAATATACGGTCATGTGATCATTTTCGCGCTATGGTGTAATGGGAAAAAAGTCTCAGAATTTTTTTTTGATTCTGCTCCAAGTCTTTTTTTGATGATTTAAATTTTTTTTTTGCAAAAAATAAGTACTGTAATACAGTAAAAATTTCTAAAAAAAAACGCACAAACGTCAATTATTTAAATAGTTGATCTATCACTTTGTAAATGTTTCATAATGAATGATTAAGGGTCCTTAATTGCAATTAAACGAGTCATGGTCACGCGTGACCGTAAAAAGACTATGGGAGTTAGATTAAAAAAAAACGATAAAATTTTTATTGCACCATTCTTAAAAATTTCTTCATTGTTTTTTTGACAATTTCAAATAAAATATATTTCAAAAGACCTATTTTTTTTTACATGTGTCACATACAGACTGTATGATACAGTATGTACACATAAATTTTGTGAGTTATCATTAACCAGGTTGACCAGGTCAATTTGACCTGTAACTTTCGAAACGTTAATTTTTGTAGTTTTTTCCTTTTGGAAACCGTACATGAAATTTCGGTGAATCAAGAAATTTGAATGGCAAAAATGATAAAAAAAACTCACAAAATGAATGCTTTAAATGATCAAAAACGGAAAATTACTAGGGAGTTATAAAAATGATACTGTATAATAATAAACCCTGCACTTTCTACGTAAAATTATTTATGACGTAAATTCGGGACTCCTGGACGATAAATAGTCGATAATTGTTCCAAAGGGCGGCTCCGGATTTAAAGGGATTACTGTTTTTTGCTTGGGTTCAAATTTTTGTGTCACGTGATCAAAATGTAGTTTTTGGTGAAGGTGGTGAAGAGGAAGTAGCGAGTTCTGAGAAAATTGAATGAGTCTTTTTTCCAACATTTTGGATTTTCATTTTTGAATGGAGAACCCGAAAAGACTTATCCAATTTATTCAGAACTCGCTACTTCCTCTTCACCAAAAACTAAATTTTCATCACCCGACACAAAAATGTGAACCTAAGCATAAAAGCAGTAATCCCAATTAATCCCTAGCCGCCCTTTGGAAGTATTATCGTCCAGGATTCTCGAATGTAAGATATTATCCAAAAAAACATTAAAATCAAACCGAGAATTTTTTGGTGTGGGCTTTGATTAGCGACGACCACCACTTGAAAAGGACATCTCAAATTGAGATTCTCAATCTTTATTTTTAGGAAGATTCTTGGATTGATTTGACTAAACCATCTTTTCATGAGCTTGAAATGACAATAAATGGTTTAGTTTACAATTCAATTTACCACTTCCGAATCAGTGGTACTACAAACAGTGGTCGAACCAACTGGGTAACAATTGGGCCAATTACATGCCTCAAAATGGTTGATCGACCTCAAATCAAACTCCCAAAAATCCTAAATCGACCAGTTAAAATTCGAGTTGGGCGAAAATTACATCTGAAAATTCCGTTTGAGGCCGGTCCTAGGGCGACCTTAAAATGGCAAAAGATTGAGAAGAAAGCTGAAATTGACCTGGAATCGCACGTGAAAATTCACACGGTTAACGACGTGACAATTTTGTTCATTTCAAGTTGTCAGCTGTGGGATTCTGGAAAATATAAAATTTTACTTCAAGATGGAGACATGGAATTTGTAGCATTTGTAAATGTTTTCGTTCTAGATTTTCCTTCAAAACCTATAAATCTTAAAATTACTGAAATAACTACATCAAGTACTCAATTAAGTTGGGATCCGCCACAATCTAATGGGAATTCAGAAGTTCATGCTTATCAGATTGAGAAACGGGATAAAAGATCCTCGGACTGGTTTGTTGTTTATGATAAAGTTAAGGTATCTAAAATAATGTTAACCCTCTGGCGCAAAATGATTAAAAAGTGAGCCTGATTTTTTCAATGATAAAAATAAAAGAGAGGGCTACAGTGCCAATTAAAGTCGAAGTGAGCTCGCAGGTTAATCGTATATGATTTTAGATGACATTTGGTTTTTACCAATTTGATGGATTACAGATTGTTGAAAAAATTTTATTATTTTTTGAAAACCGCCCTGCGTGAAATTGTATTTATTTTCCGCATCTCTATGACTGTTAACTGATTTCCAATTGATTTTTTTCAATTTAAACTTATCTGGGTTTTTCAATGAGTATTAATTTCTACTATAGCCTATAATTTAATTTGCTATCCGATAAGCATAATTTTAGGATTAAGCAGGCATGAGCACCTACTTCAATCGTCCATTTAAACAATAAAATGCCATTATACATTATACATATAAACGTTTCGAAAAAAAAAAATTCAAAAAATTCTCTCAAAAAATCTGCACAAGTCACTCATCACTAATCGTCAATAAACTAATTAGTTTAAAAGTCGATTTTCGGCCCGGTACTGACCCTACCTATAGGGCAAAATCATAAATTTACTAAAATTCACTTTGAATTTATTTACGTATTTTTTTCAATTTTACTTACCTTATAAAAAGTTCGTCATTCTCAATGTAGCTGTGGAGGACTGATTTTTGCTAATGATTATCAATTTCGAATAAAAGCTATCAACGAAATCGGCTTGGGTGACGGTCTAATAAGTGAATTTGTGACAATTCCAAAGCCTCAAACACCCTATGAAAGACAGTCCTGGCCTCAATTTCAGAATTCTGAAATTTCGATGAAACCTGAATTTACGACGCCGTTAAATGGTCGAACACTGGTTATGGGATATAATGGGACGTTAACATGTGCCATTCGTGGCATTCCGCGTCCAAGGGTTAAATGGTTCAAGGAAGGGTCAGCATATTTTATCAAAACAATCGGGTCAGGGAGTTTTATTTAGTGACATTGTTTTGTCCATCTGTTTTTCCAAAAGAAAAATTCTGCATATTTTTCCCAATTTTCCAATAAGGCTTTAAAATAAAGTTCGGAAAAATTATCAAACAAAAAAAAGGGTTTATTTGAAAATAGTATGAAGAATAAGGTTTAGAAAATAAAAAGTCAGATTAGCAAAAACAGCAATATTTTTTTATTAACTTGAAAATTTCCTGATTTAAATAGCTAACAATGCAGGTGAATCCGGAAGAGAAAATGTTGTCACAAGAAACATTTTTTTTTGACGGAAGTTTTAAGGACCCAAACTGATCTATTGATCCATAACAAATAACAGCATTGTTAATAAATTACTGAGTCAATCAAAGTCAGTTTACTTCTGAATAAAAAGTCCTAAATAATTTCGAATAAAAATACGGGATGTTCTATTTTTTTGGGGATCGTTACCTTACGACGACATGGGTACTTTCAACAAGCGAGCACTGTGATTGGCAAAAATAATGGCTTGATTTTAAGAAGAATATATCGTTCAAAACAAAGCATTTTCATTAGCTGATTTTCATACCGTCGGAAGGAAACGATCCTCAAAAAATGGCACATCCTATATTTTCAAATTAGAAATTGTGATTTTGTTGAAAAATAAATTAAAGTTGAAATTTTAAGTGTGTTATAACTAAAACTGCCACGGAGATTTTAAAAATGTTTAAGAAATTTCTCACCGACTCGAGAAAGCCAAAACAAAAATTTCATATTTTTCAAAATGTGCGCAAGTGCGCCCAGTCAACATTTTAAAAATGCGTCAACATTGTATATTGGCGGAAATGTTTTGTGGAGATTTTCATAGCTGCAATTTAATAAAAAAACATTCGATGGACACTTGGAAAACTCAGCTTGTGTCTCATCTACACAATTATTAGTTGCACTTCAAATTTTTAAATAAATATCGAAAAAATAGCGATCTAGACAAAGGTTAGGAAAATTGAACCGTTTTTATAATTCTTAAATACAAAGTTATTAGCGTTTCAAAATGCAAATATTTTATTTAGAGATAAAAATGCCATTTTGCCCATCTTCAAATATATTTTTTCAAATAAGTCGACCCTTCTGCTCAGAATCAGATCGAAATAACCAAACATTCAAAATATAGAACAACGTGGGGTCAGGGAATAATTCAGCTAGAAATATTGAGGGCAGAAATCTCAGATGCTGGGACTTATACTTGTTTAGCATCAAATGAACTCGGAGAAGCAGCCGTTACTGCAGATGTCTTCGTCAGAGATCCAACAATCAAAACTAATAATATTTTGTTCGATAATATTTAATAAACTTACTATTTAATTGTTGTCGTCGTATTTCAGAAAATTTTTAAGCTTGCAAATTTTTTTTTAAATAGAAAAACGGAAAAATAGTATTTTTTTTGTGCAAAAATGTCTAAAAGATGCCGAAAAGTAGCATTTTTGCTATTTTGGTCACAGAACGTATTTATTTAAATGTTGAATACTAAATTATTTCACCATGAACTACGTACACGTTTTCAAGTGAATTAAAACGAAAATGGAATCACACGAATTAACGATTTCATTTTTTTTTGACTTCCAGGATCACGACTTGAAAAAGGACATTTTGAATCGTTCTGAACGATTTTAAAGTACAATTTTTCTCAAAACGGTTAAACAAACGTATAAACAAATGATCGGTCGTAAGGGGGGGGTTCCTACATTTTCTGCTGTTTTTATATCATAAAAATGCACAATATCGATGTTGCATTTTAGGAATGTACAATTTGTTTTTAGAATAGCTGTTGTCTTTGAAAAATTAAATCAATGAATCAGAACGTTACAAAGTTCTGTACATACAATATTACGAAAAAAATTTGCGATTATAGCTTCAATTTTTTTTCGATAATAATATAACTTTATTTTCAAAAGATTTGCACAAAAAATGGTACATTAAGGATAAAATTTTAATCGTAGATAAACCTCTTTTAAGGTTTTCGAGACTAGGTGAAAGCAGAAATGTACGAGACTCAATTTGATTTGTAGAAAGTACTGTATGGACTATATGCTTATCGAAAGATGCATAGTGTTTTTAGGTAGTTTCAGTCAAAAGGCAGTCGGGGATTGCTGAGATCTTAAAAAAAATAAAACCCAGTATTTTACTGGGTGAGAATTTTAGATGCCGAAGAAGACTCAGATTTGATTTCCGAGTTACTTATCAATAATTGTAAAACTCACCAGCATTTGTTTATAAATAATAAATTGAACTAAAAATTGACACGCGAAAAGATAGAAAGTTTTAAATTTTGATTGATTTTTGATAAACGAAGGGGTCCTTGTCAAAACTTTGTGGAAACGAAAATTGTTCAATTTTAAGATGCACAAGGAAATTTTTTGAGGTTTTTGTTCTAAATGTAAAAAGAACGACAAAAAAAGAAGTGTGAGTGGTTAAGGATCGAACCCCTGAGGTCAAGGGCAGGGCAGGAGAAGTGAAACGCAGGAGTTAACTTTGAATCATTTTAAACTTAAATTTTGTCTCAACATTTATGGTGCTTATACATCTGAATTCATGCTACATTTGAAACATGTGCATATTTTGAACCCATAGCTTGATGACGTAATTGGTAAAGGTTTCGTATCTAGAAGTGTATTCATACAAAAAATTGACATATTTTTTTTGCAAACTTAAGACTTGATCTACAAATTGGCTACACCAAATAGTATCTCAAAAGTCCTGTTTGACTTATATTTCATCGGGAATAAGTCAATTTAGGAACCACCACCCCTCAAACTATAAAGCACCAAATATTCTTTTTTTCGACACTTAAAAAAATTCATTTTTTTTTCGGAAATTTATGGAATTTTTAATGATTTATCCTTGGGACTTGTACTTGTTTAGCATCAGATGAACTTGGAGAAGAGGCAGTTACTTTGTCAGAGACCCAACAATCAAAACTAATAATATTTTATTCGATAATATTTAATTAATATTCGATATTTAATAAACTAACTTTTTAATTGTTTTACATTGAAGTTTAATTAGTTCTGGAGAAATCACAATTAAATCATAATAATTGAAATTAAGTTCATTAACCTCATCACACTAACGAGAAACCCGTCGGCATTTTTGGCAACCATTTTGAATCTCAAAGTTTTATCCTTTAAGTACACTGTACTTTTTTTGCGGTTTCAAAATAAGTGGACCGATGAAAAAAAATGTGTCATGAGTCATGACCAACTAACCGACTACGGTCATCTCAAACTTATTATACGCAGTTATAAATTCAAAATCTTTTGAAATGAAGAAAAATATTCTGTGATAATTATTTATCAGATAATTTTGCCTCATACGCCCAGGCCCCAGCATCCGCGCGTGGGTGGTTTCCAATAGAGAAAAGAGGTGAAGACCCTTACTTACCTGTTAATTTATGTTTGAACTCTCCTTGAAAACTCCGACAAAATTAAATTACGACACACGGTTTTACTGTAAATCACAAAGATTCATGAAATATTTTTTCCTCCTTTTTTATGATCTTTGTCATACAGTGTAATTTCAAAACTCAAATAATAACTATTTCTTATTTCAATAACAACGTTTTGTAGAAGATCAAAATGTGATACTTTATACAAAATAATTTGTTTGGGCAAAATATTTTTTATAAATAGAACCTTATGGCCTTATACACAACAAATGGTCCGTGGGAGATAGTTTTTGTCTCTCAGGTGTGTTTGAGAGAAGTATATGAAAGACGAAATATTTAGACAATGAGTCGCGTGGGTCAGTTGCGGTCTCCTTCACACTTCTATTCATACAATCATCTGCTCAAACTAACCCACTTTCGAAAAATTAATATTTATCTATACTGAAACAATAAAAGATGGGTACATTCGATGAAAAAAGCCACAAAAGTTCCATTTAAAATTAAACACAGATTTAAATAAACATGGTTGGACTTATTTATTTGTTAATCATGTCACATAAGTTATGTGATTTCTAAAAAATGTATGAATTTCGCCAATTGTTGCAAAAGTAGAAATCGTTTGACCAAATTTAACCTCTCTCTGATATATTTGATTAAAATCTTGCATACAAAAAAAATCGAAAGTGACGCATGGCTCGTTCAATCAGAAACGTGCTTACAAATCTGACGGAATTTTTAGGATCCGCCCAACCGTTCCCGCCGGCCTCAAAAACTGCTATTTGACTACGGCTCGAAACTTCGAACACACAAAAAAGTCAGCCAAGAGCTCCCTGGGTTAGCTACCTCACTTAGCAGATGTATCAAACTTCGCCGGCGATCGTTTTCGACAGATTTACGTTTTAAGGAATCTCCTACTTTGGGGATATCCTATTTTTTGAAACATGTGTTTAAGAACAGATTTTTTTTATTTATTTAGCTTTCATTCAATTTCATTCAAAACTTCCATGAATCTGCAGCTGAAAAGTCAGTGCAGACTAAAATAGAGAGTTTTCTCCGAATTTCTCTCTCAGTTTTCCAAAAATCGTGTTTTGATTTTCCAAAAATCAAGAAATTTCAACTTATTTTATCCAAAATATTTTTGAAGCCATCAAAAAGTGCCTTTCTGACCATGTATCAAAATAAAACGAGTACCAAAATGCTTGTAATTGTCAATATTTTCATAAAAAAGCTATTCCAATATACATGTAATAGTGAAAATTTGTTTCTAGAGCCTCATTTTGCGACGATCACCCCCTTAATGAGATTTTGCGTGTAAAAGGTTCAATTATACCGCAATGAACGGCTTCGAGTTAATCGAATCAAGTAGATCTGATATTTTTTTCAAAAACAATTTTTAAACTATTGTGCCAAATGGCACAAACGTTGTTTTTTTACGTTTTTTGGTATGATTAACTCTATTTAAAATACACATTTTGGTTATTAACTATATTTAAAATTTATCATTCAAAAATTGTGCCTTCCGCAGCTGCGCGCAGCTAAGGTTTAAGGGGGTAGGTGTCGGTTTTTTTTTAGCCCTTTTATAGAATTAAATTTATGATACATTAATATCGGTTATGACTAAAGTTGACCAAGGCATCTCATGGTGCAATTATATTTTTTCAAAACAATCTAGAACAAAATCTAGAATTTTCAAAATTCGAATATTTTTTTGCTTTAACCCGCATAAAACCGGTATTCCACCATGATATGAACATTTTTTATTGGTGAATATGACCACACGAAAACGATGCATGACATTAAAATTATCGGAAATGTCTTATCGAATTCTAGAAATTTCAATTATTTTAAGTCAAAATGTTAAACCTAAATTATCGAATTTGACGCTGATGGTTAAAAAATTTTGATTTAGCTGTAAGCCAACTTTTTGATCAGTAAATCTCAGCTTCAATTTGGTGGTACTTTTGTTCCGATCAGACGAAACTTTTTTTTTCGAACTTTTCATTTCCGGTTTACTAATAGTCATTATTCTTGAATTCTAGGGTGAAATTTCAAAAATCCGAGCCAACATATTGACGACACTATATTCATCTACCTGAGTCGAAAAAACCGTCTTATTCTGAACATCCGTCTAGGAGAAGTATCACTTTGAAGACGAAAAAATTGTGAAAATCGGCGTTCAAAAGTGCTTCTAGAAATTCAAGAGCGAAATTCAAAAAATGGCTCCAACATATTAGTAACCTCACTCTTCCCGTACTCTGTGTAAATTTTCAGACGCTTTGTATGTGGGGTCTAAAAAAAGATCGATTTTAAAAAACCGTTTAGTGCTCTAAATAGACTCACCACCTGGTGGTGTGATGTAACAGGTTGACTTTGAGATGTGTAATCGTTAGACGAAGCTAGATCTACAAACGAGTATCCTTCAGAATTTTTACAACTGCCCTGATTTGTTCTGAGGCGTGATTGAAACGGTACCAAAAAGCGACACCTACCCCCTTAACTACGCTGAAGTTAATGTGGTTTTCAATTTGTTTGAATCATAATCTAAATTTCTACAAAACTTCCTGCTTTGAAAAGTGAGTATACATGGATAAAGTTTTGATTTATTTTATTTTTAAAATAAAGAAATAAATATAAATTAATTAACAGAATATGCAAATAATTTACTGTAAAATACACATAAAATTCATCTTTTTTTGTATTTCACTCATTTTAACTCAGCACTCATTTGAAGCTAGTTTTTGCAGTTTGACAATTTTGTAGCTTTAAATAAGTACTTGGTGTACAATGCTGATTTTGTAAAACTGTGAGAACTCACGATATGAATAAGCCCCACGTTTAAGAAATTGATGAAGCATTTAAAATTTCCGTTCTGAGAAACGTTCTAAAAAAATTCGCGATAAAACTGCGAAAATGTTCACGAATTTATCTAAGGCTTAGTGAAGAATTAAAAAAATGTACATTATTATTTAATGGTTTAGACATGAGTGACAGAACGCTGCTTGGACATGAAAAATATGTTGCTCTGTGGGAGATTGCTCTGCGGGAGGTAATCGTGTTGAATTGTGGTATCATCCCAAATAACCGTAAGTTTGCTTTTTGACAAATCGGCGGATTCTAGACCGGAATCTAAGCTGATGGGATGGGAAGCTGGTATGCTAGAGGTATCCTAAAAAATAAAGAAAAATTAGTATAATTTATCGATAATTTCACATTAATAAAAGTAAAAAGATGATTTTAAGGGGGTTCTATAGGCCAGAAGACTTTTTAAGGGGCTCATAACTTTGTGTTCTTGCATAAAAATACCAAAGAAATTTCTGGAATGATAGTTCGTAATCTCTTAAACCAACCGGTAAATGAGGTTAACCGGGAGCAAGAATTTTGTCTTAAAAGTCGTATTTTTTATTCGTCCTATGTCAGAAAAAAAATCTAACTCGCACATAATTTGAGGAATGAAAAATCAAAAAAATTGTTGTTGTCTTTTTTCGATTTCGATCCTAAAAATGTTTTAAAGATGCCAAAAAAGACCGTTTTTTGCTATTTTGGCCACAGAAAATCGTATTTTTTCCACATGTGCCATGCAAAACATGTGCCATGCAAAACTATTACCCCCTTAAATTGACTTAAAAAATCATATTCCGCGGTCAGGGTTGACTTAAAAAAACAAGGCTCCTACAAAAAATTTGGCTAGTTTTGGGCTGGATTTTACCAAAATTTGAGCGAATTCCAAAATCAAACCTAGGCAGAGATAGATTTTCCGACGACTAATGCCTCAAAACGGTGATTTATTGCATATTCTAGAACACAATTAGCGTTCAATCAAAGACGCTCATACAATTCACTCAAAGGTTACCGCTTATTTTACGCAAACGATTCGTCATTTTTTCCTATCATATTGAAGCGACAGCCAAACAGAGCCCCCCCATTTTTTCCACGCTTTTAGCGGTGCGCTCTGAGTTGGTAGTACAAACGTTTGGCCTACTAGTTTTTCATGTTATGGTAAAATTTCAACTCATTTCAAAAAAATAGATTATGTTNTGTAAAAAAATTGTTCGAGACCAAAAGCTCCAATTTCCTCTGGATTGAAAGTAATTCTCCTGCCAATTATAGGTTTTGATCCAAAGAAATTTCCCTTGTTGGTCTCCAACAATTTTTTTACATACTGTATAATTTTACAAATCACGTAGATGATTTGACAGTGGTGGAGTTGAACTAATTTAATTAGGCAAATTGCCTAAGGCAATAGAAAAAAAACTATTTTTGCTAAGGATGATTCTTGAAATCCGTTTTACTCCAAGAGGAAGTGACGGTTTTACGCGAGCTAATCCGAGGTTTTTACAGAAGAGACAAAACTTGTTGAAAATTAAAACCGGACCTGATTATAGTTACTATTTTTGCGCAGTTTTCGAAATATATACATGTAGACGAAAAAATTTAAGCGAGAACATAAATTTGACGACAAATCCAAAAAACCTTACCACTATCAAGAAGGAAGCTCCTGCGTTTCAAATGGTCCACTTTCGGACGATTTTTGAAATAAAAGAATGTAAAAATCCGGATAAACGTTTGTCGCAAACTATTAGTCATATTTTCCTATCATGTTAATGGGACAGCCAATCAGAGCCCCCCATGTTGTCCACGCTTGTAGCGGTTCCCTCTAAGTTGATTGTATGACATGTCATGACAGTTAAAGTCTGGATGCCCGTTAAAATAAAAACAAGTTGTCGTAAAATTCGAATATCAAACAAAAAATCCGGTTTCAAATCAATGAGTGATTTTTCCTACATCATTTCTCCTGTATAGGTAATTTTTTATTTTTCCATCAGAGTTTCATTTGAATTTCTAAAAAGTTTTTTGAATAACTATTTTTGAGACTATAATCTAGGAGACTATTTCTCACATTTGGAAAAGTTTTACTGATAATGTAAGATCAGAAATTTATAAATTAATCGGGCTCGAGGTAAAAGTTGAGAAAATAGTATTTTTAGTTAATAGATTTATAACGAGCATCATAAATTATGATTCATAAACCATAATTTGGAATCCAATTTTTGCATTATTATATTTCTTATTCCAAATAATCTTGGCCGATCAGAAAGTTCAAAAATTTTAATTATAATTTGTTTATTTTTCCTTATCCTACACGAACTCATTGTACCGTAAAAAATGGAGATTTGACAGTGGTAGCGTTAAACGAATTTAGAAAAAACTAAATATACCATCTTTTACAGTTAACCTCTTCCATAATCCCTTTTAGGCTCGAGGAAGTAACGGTTTTACACGAGCTAATCTGAGGTTTGTACAGTCAGCTTATAGTAGGTCTAACCATCTCCACTGGATTAAAACGTACTTGAAGCTCATTTTTAATTATAATAAGCTAGTAATCAAACATTATACAGGATGTCACGTTTTAACTGGAAATTTCATTTTTGGCCTACGAGTAATCGCAAGAGCTGATTGGGCAATTTCGTGTCGGATTAATTCCTTCCCAATCAGCGCGCGCGATTTCTTGTTACTTCGGAAATGAAATTTTTGGTATAAACGTGACATCCATATTCATAGAAAGTAAATAAATCATAATCCTGGAATTTTTCCGGCCAATATTTATAATTTTGCATATACAAAACATCGTTCTTTGAACATTTATGTTCAAGGTTTTTGACAAAAAAGTTTGAGAAAAAATTCATGAAAAGAACTTATAAATTACTGAAAAATTACAGTATGTCACATTTTTGCTCGCGATCTGAGTTTTATGCTGAAACCTGATTGACACCGATGATTGGTCTATGTGCTTTTAAATTTTTTAAACACCTACGTCTTTTTGAATTCAAATGTTTCGATTGGCGCAGGTTAGATCCAGCAAAACCTAAGATCAGAAGCAAAAATGTGACATGCTGTACGGTTTTTGATGAATTATAGATAAGATCATTCTAGCTACTTTTATTTCAGCTAGTGCTCTAGCTAAAAGTTTTATTTGAAACGTACCTTTTTGTCTGACCCCGAAGAAACTGTGCTATAACCATCATCTTGTGTATTCCTGGATCTATTCGTTGTTACAGAACTTGCATTTTGCGTCTCGATTTGATTCTCCATACCTATTTTAGAAAGTTTAATTATAAAATCTAAATTGTTCGGACTTGATAGAGTAAACCTAGTGAAATTGAGCTTATTTAAAATTCCGAAAATGGACTTATTACGCATAGAAAGCACCCGTGACACCACCGCAATATAATTCAATTTTACCAAAAAGCGTTTTGTTTAAATTAAAAATTATGGCAACACGTTTTGTATCATCAGAAACAGTTTTTTGACAAAAATGTATTAAAAAATAAAAATTAGTTTGGTCTGTTTTTATATTTTTAATTTTTTCCGTAGAATACCAAAGTTATTAAAATTATACGGCATGAATTTTTTTTTATGGGACTACTTATATCCTTTTCGGAACGGAACTCCATCTCAAAAACGCTTACTATCTCTTATAGCACGTGTTCAATCCCACTAATGTTGTCTTAGTGATTATATTGAATATTATATAGGCAAGGGTCTGATAATGGAACCGCTAAATTTTATTGGTGTGTAATCACTCAAGCAATCACTAAGACAATCACTTAGAACATCATGGGGATTCGAACACGCGCTGTAGAGATAGTAAGCGTTTTTGAGATGGAGTTCCGTTCCGAAAAGGATATGCTTTACTGTATTTTTTTCAATTTAAATTACGTTGATAATTTGAAATGAAACTCACGAGTATTGAATAGGGGAAAAGGGAGAGACGGAGCTAAAGTAAACCTTCAAAAAAGCTAAAATCGATATTTCAGACCAGTAAAACTACCTTTTAATGTCAATTGGTTTATTTTTTCAAAAAATTTCAGCTAAATATCTCCCAGATACTTGATTTCATGCCCTTTTCATCCTTCAACTGTATTCGGACATGACAAAAAATCATTGAAGAAGTTCAAAAATAAAATTTACCTTTCAAATTTAAGTTTTTCGAAACATTCGAAAGTGATTTGATAGAATGCTCTGGAAGCGTTTTCTCTCCATTTTCTTCTATCAGTAAAAACGGCCTCGAGATTATAATAGGTTTAGTTTCTGTTAACTGTTGAAAATTGTCATCGCGGTTTGAAGCTACTTTTCCACTCAGTTCTCCAACACATCCGGAAGAGTGCCCATTCTAAAGTTAAAATTTGAAAGTTTCACGTTCACTTCCAAAACTTCACTCAAAGTTTTTTTCAAAAAATATTTATATTAAACATTTTCTTGAATTTAAAAAAATTCCATTATTAATATCTTAAAATATTCTCGAAAGATAAGAAAAGATTTTCAAAAATTCCAAAAAAAAATAATTGTTGAAAACAACGTAAAATGGAAAAAATTGTAAAAGTTATCAAAAAGTTAAAGAAATACTAATTGGCTCGTGATAAAATTCATTAAATCAGCTATTTAGTGGGAGATGTATATCCCCTTAGGAAGTAGATTGTTAAATTCTGGTTTGGTAGTACATTATGTACGTTAAGTAGTACCAATGTACTAGACCAAACCAGAATTTAACAATCTACTTCCTAAGGGATATGGATAAAGAGGCCCTCAGTTGACATATCGTGATTGAATGATACAAACGCGTGCTAGCACCCAATCAAAACCCTGGATTGCAGAATAGGCCGATTTCATAGGTCAGATTTGGGCAGATCCAGCCAATAAAAGGCTCGGATTCCGCATTTTTCGAATAGTCACGATCAGTCGGTGAAGGACCAATAATCCATGTTTTGCGTAAATTTTCTGTTGATTTCAAAATAACATAAAAGACACAAAAAAATCAAATTGTTTTATTTTACCAATATTTTTCGATAACCTTTTTTGGAAATTTTTTCGATTCGAACAATTTATAGGGACTCTAAATATGCACTTTATCTCTTTTAAAGGACTCAAAGGTAAACCAAATTAGAAGAGTTCATACAACAAAGTATTAGGTAATTGGCCCACAAAATTGGTTTTTATTATCGAACCACGTCTTTATTTCCATAATAACTGTAGACATATCTAATTAGATGGCAATATTGCATTTTTTATCTTTTAATTTTATGCACACAATATATGATTCTCTGAGGTGTAATCATTATGTAAAATTTGTTTGCATAACACGAAAAGAGCCTTTGGATTCACACAAAATAGGTCAGGAATTATTTACTTGAGCTGAAATTTTTCTGCAAATAACTGATTTGTTTGTTGACTCACCTCTGAAAATTTTCTAGTGGCTGGTAGACGGAAAAAATGAAGTTTAATGAATGCTGCAGCCATCAAAATAAGGGCAACAAATAATACAGCAGCGACGATCCCAATTTTAGCAGAAGATGGAAGTCCTTAAAATTTAATTGTAAAATATCGGTTTTATTGATTTTGTCTGATGAAAAATTCTCGAAAATACCTGTTGATTGTCTCATTTCTTGTGAGCCAAACAGCTACGAAAAATTATACAGTATGTCACATTTTTGCTTGCGTATTAGCATTCAAATTTGGTTAACACCTACGTGTTTGTAAATTGATACTTCTTGATTGGAGCAAAAATGTGACACACTGTATATTGAGCGCTTATTGGCTAAGGCTTGATGACGCATCGCAACAAAAATTTAAAGTTTAAGACAAAAATACGAATAAAATTTCTTAACTGTTGAGAAAAATTAAGTAAAAATTTTAAGTGAAGGTGATCTGAGGTCAGAAAAATTATTCAAAGCGACTTAGCGGTGTTATTACCACTTTGAATATATAAATTCGATAGAATCGGGTCAGCCATGAGAGTGGTACCAAAATGTAATTAAGCCACAAACCAAATAATTTATTTTCTCATCACGTTCGCCGCAGGTGATATGGTGGTCGCGGCAGGGGATACAAATATCAGCTCGTGGTTAAGAGGGTAGTTATGGTGTGGTACTTTTTAGCTAACCGTCTTATATGATATCAAGAGTTTGGAAAACTACAAAATAGGGTCATAGTGAAATTACTGAAAATTAAATTTCTGTATCTACCAAGATGGCATCAAGACTTATTTATTGAGATTTTTAGTTCAATTAATTAATTTTTTGGGAGACCCAAATATTTAAAACGGTAATTAACCCCCACCTGCGCCGTTGTGTTTTGAACACACAGATCATAAATTGTATGGCGTGAATTTTTTCGGTTCCTCCAATTGTGACTGTCTACCAGCCAGTCAAAAAAACATTGGAAGAATTGATAAAAATAACGCTGTATGTTTATTATTTTTGGAGTCAAAAGTGTTTCAAAACATCAACGAGTTAAAAAAAATTAACCGATCAGATTAGAAATACAAATTCGAAAAAAACATTCGAAAAAATTTGAAATATTAAAAAATTCGAAAAAAATCAAAAAATACTAAAAATAATCGGAAAAACATTTCCGAAAATTTGAAAAACAAATGCCATGTTTGAGCAAAAAAATAATAATCGTCAAGAAATTTCGCATTAATTTTGCAAAAAAATGATTTAAAATTTTCGAATATTTTTTAGTTATTTGTATTCTTTTTTTTCTTTTGTATTTATTTTATACGAATAATTTATAATGTATATATCAGATATATTATTTTTAATATTTCAATGCTTTTTCAATTTATTAATTATTATTATTGTAAATTTTTCTATTTTTTAATTTCGATTCTCTAATAAAAATTGGCAAATTGTTCAACTACGATTTATCTGGGAAATTAAAACTTAACATTTTCCTTACCGTTTGGTGTGACTCGAATCAGACTCTTTGTCGTCCCAAATTTATTCGTCACTTGACATTCATACAAACTGGGTGAAAGTTCTGATTCGACTGAGTAATTCGGTAAATCTTGACTTTCCAACATATATGTCGCGAAAACAATGGTCGAGGTCGAAATATCCATAATTTGAACCGCTTCTGGGGCTGGTTCAGACATAAAATCACAAGAAAATTGACCAGATTGTTCTTTTTTCGAAGTGATCATAGGTGGACCTCTGACATAAATTGTAACTTTTGAAATGTCTACACCCATTTCCGACTCAGCTTCACATGTATATTCTCCTGCATTTTCTGTTTCGACAGCATCAAGTTTTAGTAGCGCAGAATTTGATACCAAAATTGAATTATGAAACCATTCAACTTGGGGCAAAGGGTTACCAAATGTGCCACATTCGAGGATTATATTTTCTGATGGATCGACAATTAAATCTTCTATACTTTCGATTTTTGGGGAGACTAAAAAAATATTAGTTAATTTTATTAGTAACACCGCCGTTTGAAATGAAGAGCCGGCCGTGAAATTGTAGAAGCTTGATCGTTTTTACTAATTTTTTTTCAATATATAGACAACACTTTATCAAAATAATTATTTAGTAATGAAATATTTATGCAAGACGGTCTCAGTATTTATTCAAGACGGTTTCAGTCAGTATTATTTACGTAAAGTTTCTGAAAACTTTCTGTCCAGATTATTTTTGCTATAAAGTCACAGAATAAATGCAATTTTTAAATTCAAAATCTTTTCTTTTTTCTTGTGAATGTCGTTTGACCTAACTTTTACGTTTACTTATTTGTTTTAACTTCTGTATGTCGATTTGACCTAACTTTAATATTTGTTTTATATATATGTTGCTGTGACTACAATTGTACTTTTTTTTAATTTTTGAGTTGAAATTAATTGAAATCTGAGGCAATTTTTGAAAATTAGTTTTTTCGTTTTGAATAGTTAGAAATTTAGAAAACAAAATATTTTGAAAGTTGAAGATTTTTTGCCCTCACTTTTGCGAGTATTCAGAATATTCTGTATATTCTGTAATTTTGATGTTAGCAGAAAAGTAATTATATCGAATGTTAATATTTTTAGACAAATTTGCTTTCTGACCTAATTTCTATTTTTGTTCTTCTGTTTTTTGTAACAAAAAATCTACAAAAATAAATAAAGATCTTGATAAAAATACATTTTTTACGATTTTTCAAAAATCTAGATAAAAACTTAACAAAAGTTACTCTAAACAATTGTAAAGTTGTTTTAGGAAAGTGCCAACTGTAACACTTAATCCGGCCGCAAATAGCTTAAAAAAGCACCGCTGTTTTTTGAAGGGGTACACTTTTGTAATATCAGACATTTTTTGTAGTCATAGCGGATCACTTTGTTTGTGCCGTTATCGTAATAAACATACCCCAGAGCCTAAATAGATACCCCTTTTTCTTTGTTTAGAATTTAACTCTTTATTTGCTGATGGATTGTGGTGTTACATAAATTTTTTCGGTTCTCTTTCATAGTAAAAAAATTCAATTTTCTCAAAATAGACTATAATCTCACAAAACTTCGGTGTTTTTAAGCCAAGAAATTCCCCAAAAACAAAAATTAATGTCAAAAAAAAACTTTGTTCTAACAATGACCAGAAAAAAATTTTATTGATAATAATTTTTGACTTTTCAAATTCCTTACTTCAAATCGTCTGTAATATTTCAATTTCGAATAGTTTTTGAAATTTTAAATAATTTCCAAAAAGTCACATCATAGTGAAAAACTTACACAAAACGTTCATCGTGATTTCTTCAGTATCGTTACCTGCGGCATTAATAGCCGTGCAGCTAAGTGTTCTACCGTTGTAATCCCTGGGAAGATCATCAATTGATAAATAAGCACTTTGTTCTTCCAAAATTTCAAAATCTAATTTCCAAATAAACTCGGAGACCGTCGGCTTTGCATTTTCTACATGGCAAACAGCAGCTAATGACGCTCCTTCGATGAGCTTATTATTATCAATAATCAAGGTGGCAAATGGTATGGCTAAAATTTTAGTTAATTTCAAATATTTTTTAAAAAGTTATAAAAATACAAAAAAAAATTAATTTCGAAAAAATTTTGATACCATAAATTGTTCTGTTTGTGATAATTTGGTAGACACTTTTTTTGCACAAACATTCACAGTCTGATGTATTTATTTTGAAAAAACTTTCGAAAAATATTTTTTATCTGCGTAGATATTGAAAATAAAAAAGAAAAATGCTCAGGTTTTCCGTGGGCTTACGCGTAATTTTTCAGAATTAAAAACATAATTTCTTAAAACTGATTTAGGCAAGTGTAGGAGTAATTTACTACCTTCACATGTAAATACATTTAATTAAAAGACGAACTATTCTTTTCTCCATAAATAAATGGGTAAAGTTCATATCTGAGGCCTCTGATTAATGTGGGAAAACATGTGCTTTTGTGGTGACATTTTATAAGAAAATAATAATCTTTTTAGAAAATTATCAAAAAGCTAAAGGCCGTGACTGGAATTTTGGATACTATTACCCGCAAAAAAACAGTTCATATCTTTCCGGCATTTCAAAAACAGGTGAAATGTTATCTCTAAGTACTTAGAGCCCATAATGGGAGAGCTTAGAAGCCTTTTAATTAGAAAAATTACACCACCCTAATTTGGGGATTTTATCAAGAAAATCGATATTTTTATGCAAATAGCAGCCCTGCTCTGAAGTACTTTGTAAGATTTTTGGCAAGGGTACAGACGTAAAATACATTAATTTTACAGCTATGTTTTATTATGTTTGACTATCAAATATAAGTTTTTTCAGTACAAGTATCCTTCCAAAATTCATAAGGTCGGTCTTTCCGACATTAAATTGACTTATTGATATTTTTGATGCACTATTACATTGTATTTTTTTACATAATTTTCAAAATTTTAAATCATTCAAAAATCTAACTTGACTTTCAAAATGTGAAATAATTTTCAAAATGACACGTTACTATTTATCAATCAAAGTCTTTCCTGTTCTCGCGTGTAGTAGTTTTTACTTTACGTTTAGTAAATTTCTATATATGAAATAGACCCAAGGCGGTGGTTTCACAGTGGTAACTACCATTATAGAGAACCATAACCATAACGAGATCAGGAAAGACTTTGGTTGGATAAAAAAAAGTTATCAAATTTTGTCATAATCACGTTTTTATCATTTTGAGTCATCTTAATTCAAAATTTATTCTTTATCTAAAATCTATTATTTTAGATCTTACCACTATTTTTTTTTGAACTTCGATGCACTCACTCTGCGTTAATTCGAAGTTAAACTTTATAACATTTTTCGGTATTTCGCCTAGCCATAAGCTGTAAATTACTGCAATTTGGTAGACAACATACCGAAAAGCAGTAATTTTTAGAAAATACATACTGAGATTGCTTTCACCTGATGATATACTGTGGTAACTATTCAGAAGTCAGAAATTCTGCAATTTAGCTAAAAAAATTAAGTGTTTTTTTATATTTTCAAATGCCCAAATAGGCATAACTCGGTATGCCTAAATATATATTTTCTAAATTTACGAGAAATGAAGTTTAAAAGTTGGTCAGTTTTCTGGATTTTGATTTGTTTAAATTTCCAACCAGAATTCAGCTTTTAAAAAAAATTAAAATAAAGTTCATTTTCGTAATCAGCGTAACATTTTAATTTTGAAAATTTTCGATCTGCGAATTTTGCTTGTTCAGCATTTTGAGAATATCAGTAGTGCCTAAACGACAACCTCCTTAAAATACTCCGTGATTCAATAAATTATCTGGGTCAAGGATTGATAATCCAAATTATTGGTTCCATATATTCCATATATTCATGATTTAATTTTTTTTTATGGTTAATCACTTACACAAAACATTTATTGTTAGTGAAAATAACAAATGTGTTTCCAAAGCTGGATGATTTGTTAGGCATTCTATCCTTTTTCCATTATCCTTTCTTTTTGGTAAAAATTGAAGTTCTGTCGTAGTATTCACCAATAAACTTCCGGCTGTTTTTTCGATTCCAACAATTTCAAAGGGTTGCGATATGATCGAAAGGGATTCTTAAATATATGGTGAATAATCTCTTAAAAAGGTGAATAATATTTTTAGGGTGGGATTAAATAGGGTACCGACATGAAATCATATTGATCATCTCCCCGGTCGAAACATCGGATTATTTTTTTAAAGGGGATGCGCGTTTAACGTATTTCCTGGTATTATTTTGGTTATTTTTATGTCGTTTTATCACCGGAGATCTTTTTACACATTTTTTTGAAATTATATTGTGAGAAAATTAATATGCCAAAGTCAGTGAATTTAAAGAATGTCACAAATTTTTTTTAAATGTTACATAACTTTCAAAATATAGCATAAATTCCAAAAAAATTCAATAATTTTTCATATTTCACAAAATAAAACATAGTTTTTTAAACTTTTTGCATAATTTAGATGATAAAATAGATGTGTCAAATGTAACAAAATTTTGAAAATGTCCAATAATTTTAAAAATGTCACATAAATTTGAAAATGAAACATAATTTTCAAAATATCAGAAAAGATTATTATCAAATTAACCCGAAATTTTAAAAATTCCCCGCATAATCGAAATATCTTATAATTTTCAAAATATAACATGATTTTTAGAATGTCACTGTGGCATTGTCACGTAAATATCTGAAAGTTATACTTATTTAGTCAAAACATTTTTGAAAATACTACTTGTTTAATCAAAACATTTTAATTAACTAATAGATTTCCAATGTGTGATCAAAAACTACCGCCGTCAAATCATATTGATCATCTCCCCAGGTATAAACATACGTTTATTTTCATAGGGGGTGATGACTCAAAAAGTGTCCTAGTTTGCTCTAATCAAAATGTCTTTGATTATGATTATTGACAGTTCGGAAGTATGGGATAGAATCAATCACACATATAAGTTTTGGCAGGCACCCAGAATTTTCCGGATCCTTAATTCCTATCCGTAATCGATGATAAATTGAATATACAATTTTTTTGTCAAAGCTGGCTTTTTTAGCCCACTTTGTTTCTGAATATTTCGTCAAAAAGTTCAGTCCTGAACTTGACAAAAAACGCTATATATTTTACGGGAATTAAGATAATCGTTAAATTTTTGGGAGCATTTCCAATGTACCGACTACCCGGGAAAAGTTTTTTGATCGGCCGCGGTTTGTTTTTTTATGAGATTTTAAATACCTAATATAAAAAGTATTTACATGAGAAAATATGTAATAAAAATGACGGCAATTCAAAATTCAAGATGACAGTCCTTCATCTTTCCGAAAAGTTTGATTTGCGAAATTATCGTCATTTGCGTAATTTTTTCCGAATGCCAAAAACATCTTTTTATTAATTTGATTTTAGAAATTATTTTTGCTCGTTAGATAAAAAAAATAATCAAATAGTGCACATAAACAATTGCGTACAAATTGTCAACTAAAGTCCAACGAAGTTTACTAAAAGTATTAAAAGTGTCTTCTTTTTGAAACTAACATGGCGTAAGGTTTACTCAGCCATTTTTTGATATTTTGACCAGTCACATCAAAAATTAGTTAAAATTGTTTGAAAATTAAAATTTTCAATCATTTTGAGCAAAATTCTTTAAGTTTGTGCGTAAAAAATTTATCTTATCAACTTTTCTCGAGATTAATTATATTGTGAAGAAATTAATGTGTCAAACCTCAGATAATTTCCAGAATGTCACATAATTTTCAAAATGTCACATAATTATCAAAATGTGACAAAACAGCTATTTTTAACCAAAATTGCCTAAGATTTACTGAACCATTTCATTGAAATATTTTGATTGGTCACATCAGAAAATTAGTTAATATATTCTCTCAATTAACATTTTCAAGAATTTTGAGGAGGATTCTTTAAGTACTGGCCCAGAAAATTTATCAAATCGAATTTTCTCAAGATAAATTGCACATACCTTCATATTGCCAATCAATTTGTGTAGCTGGTTTTGATTGATAAGAAATACACTGAATAGTTTTCATTTCTCCCTCAATAACATCAATATATCCCATATTTTCCATCAAAAAGCCGTCCAAATTGTTAGATTTTTCAATAATTTGCGTTTTCCTTGGAGGGACCAAAGTCACCAATTTAGCTACTTTTGATTGAATTCCCTTTGAGGTTATTTGACAAGTGTAATTGTCGTCATCCGCCGGTTGAACATCTTCAATAATCAGCGAATAATTTTTTGGTCCATTTGATTGGCTAAACCGAGATCTTTGTGGAGGAAAGCCAAGTGCCAAAGTTCCCTTTGCCCATTGAACGAGAAAATTATCAGAATTTTTTTCGGGTTCTAGAATACATTCAAGGACGACTGTAGATCCTTGATTTGATATCGAATCATTTGGTTCTTTGATAAAATATTCACAACCGTTAAAAACCTAAAAATAAAAAATGATTTAAAAATTTGATTTTTTATCAGTCGCTTGTTTTTTTTCTTTAAAAATGCTTACAATATAAATAGAAAGGGGTTGACAATATCATATTTGAAAACTTGACCCGAACAAATGAAGTGCTTGAATGATGCGATTTTAGCCCCCTGGAGTACCAGCGGAAATTGAGCCTTGGCGCATTTGGTCATAAATTTGACTCAAAAACTTTAACGCAACATTTTTCTAAAAAAAATTTGTGACAAAAACACTAAGCTAAACATTAAAACAAGTCCGTTACAGAAAATTTTTTTGATGACTACAATACTAATTAATTAGTCTTAAATATTTGAAAGGCTCAAAACTAAAAAAATCTGAGCCAATAAGGGCCAAAAATTGCATCATTAAAGCGTTAAATTTTGGTTCACCAAGAGTGATAATCGATATAAATGACCGTCGAACTTTTCCGCTTATCACTTAGTGATAATGACGAGAGTTAAGATTTAAATTTTGAACTTTTGGACGACTTATTCATTTTTGTTGATTTTCTTAGTAAAAAACGGAAAACGGTTTAGTTCCGCCCGTCCCCTTATCGATAATCCCGGTTTTTTCTCCAAACTTTCAAATTGCATTTTGCATAAAACATCTGTCATTCGCAAGCTCCCTGATAGCGATCTCAATTTCGTCTCAATTTTCGAGCTTTTTCGCGATAAAAAAGTCAAAAAAATCTAATAATTTTCGTAATTCTACCATGTCAAATTCACTTCAAATTTATTTCCTGTGATTATGGCAACTGGCATTATCTGCCTATTATTTTAATTGACAATTTCAACCACAAATAACGCTCAAATTAACGATCTTATGCTTATAAAAAAGTACAAGTGAAATCAATTTTTCTAAACAAGTCGGATTTGGCACCTTATTTAATCCGGTTTATCTCCGCGTCCTTATTAACAGGGATAATAGGGGATTAAAAACTTTCGATCATTTTCGTCCCCTAATTTTATAATTGACGACTAAAAACTGGCATATTCTGTAGTTTTTACAAGTAATTCGAATCGAATTTATCTCGAACATATCCATGATAGCATTTTTGACGATATTTAAGCTTTTCTGGGTTGACCTAGATTGTTTTTCTTTCAAATTATATTGTGAGAAAATTTACGTGTCGAATATCACATGATTTTCGAATGTCCCATAGTTTTCAAAATGTCACATTATTTTCAAGATGTCACATTATTTGAAAGAATGTAACGTAGTCTCATTACCTATAGTTTTAAATGTCACATAATTTTCTATATTTCACAAAATTATCAAAATGAAACATAATTTAAAAAAAATTGCATTATTTTTTTGAAATATCTCATAGTTTTTCAAAATATCGCATAATTTTCTCAAAATTTTAAATTCGAGGAAAAATCTAAGCCTTTAAATTTTATTGATATTTTTTTATAAAATTTTTCTTAAAAACTAAGCCACAATTTAATCTTTAAGGCCTTAATCTTAAGGCCTATTTTTTTACTATCAGTATTGATTTTGCAATCAAAAAAAAGGTTCAAAGCTATTTATATACCAAAATTAAAATCGGAATTAGAACAGTATTTCCACTTCCGATCTATTATTTGCTCGTCTGTTGAGATATATTTGCCGAAGAAACTTTTGACCGGGAAACTGTGCAAATATTTTATTGTAACTTAGACAAAAGGCAGAAAAACTATCGTGGAATAGTAACTTGTGTTAAAATTTTAATAAAAGGAAGCTTATTTCGGGGGGGACTCTTTAGTAACAATTGGAAATTTTCCATTTTTTATAAGAAAGCTATATTTAAAAAATGACATTTTTAAGTGTTATATCAAATACAGATTCAGATCCAGCTCGTTAATCACAACGAAAAACTATCAATTCGTTCCTATTTGTATGGAGTGTATTTTTTCCTGCAATATAATTTTTTCTAATTTATTTTTGAAAAGCTAGCTTTTTGACCTTTTACTGCCAATCTCAAAAAGATGGCTATAGAATTATATTTTTTGATCATAAACTGCAAGGTTCCGCAACTTCAGCAGAAAAACTCAGCCGTGTAATTTTGTGTTATTTGTTCAAATAATGAATCAATAGGACATAAATCACAAACAATTTTCGGGGTTGGTTTAGCTAAGAATTGTTAATAAAAAAAATGTTACATGCCAGCTGAAGTAACCATGTATTTTAAGTAAATTTTGAATATTTACGTCAAAAATTTCTACTTGGAAACTGCATTGATTCGCCAGCATATAAATTTTGCAATTTTGAATTCGTAAATATAAATTAGACAGGTGTAAATAAGAGCTTTTTGGTCCTTAACTTTTTCTTATCATACATTTTCTTAAAACAAATTTTGTACCTTATTTTTTTTATTAGAAAGTGTTTTATCCCCTTATCGATTCGCATCCAGCCGGAAATTTTTTAAATCTGGATTTTTTGACTAGATTTGCGGTCTGGGAATAGAGCCTGAATAAAAATGCATCTTGTGTTTACCAAACGCCGCTTTATCCCTAATGTGTTCAATCACTCATAAAATCTATCCATAAGGGGTTTCAAAGGCGACAGATTAATTTATGAATAAATTTCGCATTTTTTATTGGATGAAAATTTCGTGAAGCGTGAATGACACAGAAATTATTCGAAATTGTCAATCATCATGTCTAATTTTTTTTATTCGTATACGTGGATAGTTATACCGAATATAGCATAGTAGAAACCAAAATTAAAAATATTGATCTTTCTTCTTAAAAAATCATCCAGGGCTTATGAGGATGTAGACCGTATTTTCATAAAACAAAGTTAATTAAGAACAAAGTTATCAGATTAATTTGCCTTGAACTAGGAGGTTATTTTCTCTGTGTTTGGAAAGCGATAAGAAAAACATTTCAAATGTTACATAATTTTTCAAAATGTCACATAATTTAGAAAAAGTCGCATAATTCACTAAATGTCACATAATTAAAAAAATGTCATATAATTTACAAAATTTCACTTATTTTCAAAATTATTACATTATTTATAATTATTCTATATAATTTACATAATCTTTGAAATAATAAAGTTTTATAATTATCGAAAAAAACGCATAACTTTTAGAATCTCGAATAATTTTCAGAATGTCTCATACACATTTCAGCATCCTACTTGTTCAATCAAAATATTGGGTTTTACCTAATAGATTTCCGATATGTGATTAAAATAAGGGCTGTAGACTGTATTTCCCAAGAATATAGCCTATAGTTTGATTTAAAACACAATCATCGGATATGTTTGCCCTGTTTTAGACGGTTATTTTTTCATGCCTTGAAGGCTAAATGATAGGAATTGAAAACAAAAAAGAAACTTTCAATCGTAGTACAAATCTTGTTTCTCATTAAATTTAAACTCCCTGCAAAAACGCACTGGTTATTTTTACTTAACCAATGAGCGCTAAGGATCGACTAGAATGACTGACTTATCCGGTAAAAGTGATATTCCTTAACATTATCCGACTTGCCTGGAATTTATGCGCTTTTACGCATACTATTGTATTATTAAAACGATAGAATTTTTTTTTAAATAATGTTTTTTCCCCGATAAAAAATCAATTCAGGGCTTATGGGGCCACAATGAGCTGATAAATTTGCACTGTTTGCCAAAAAACGTACTTTAAATTAATTCGTAGTAAAAATACTACAAGAATAAAATTTATTCTTATAAGGAGAAAATGCTTAAATAACCTTAAGGGCCTCGGTGCATTTTGACAAATTACGGCATATCCGCGGATATTGGCGCTCTTGATGAAAAACTTTTACTGGGTTATATATTCTCTTCAATGTACCATCAAAATGAATGTTTCATAATCCAGGCAACTACAGAATTTTTCGAATTATTGCTTTTAAAGAAAATTTAGAGTTCGAATTAAACTTTTTCGAATTCGACAAATTAATGAGAAATTTTTGAAAAAAGTTCCGAACATTATCAAAAAAATGCCTTATTTGTGTTCAAATATTTTTTGCATTATTTTTTTCAAGATCAACGAAAAAAACTCTTCAATATGGCTATTTAAACTTTTGGCGTAGGTGACCACATATTTTTTATATGCTATTTGAAAATCATCATGACACTTTTTTGAGATTTTTGGTCGAAACTTTTTTGGAAATATTTCGAAAATTTTCCTCATTTCTGGTGAAAATTGTTCAAACTAATTTTCTGAAACTTAGCTGAAAATATTAGAATGCTTACTTTCACTATATTGAAACATGTCTACGTTTTGTTTCTTCGCTCTTGTTTATACTCTGAATCATACTTTTTTGAATGAAAATACGGTTTGCGCGAAATCTTAGTTAAGCCCTCTTTAATCAAGAATTAAAAAAAATATCACCGAGACTTGCCTCATTTGTAAGCCAACCTGTCGAACATTTCAAATTAAAAAAAAATATTTCTTTCGATGTGCTAAAATTTTGATTTTTTTCGTCTTTTTTCAGAAATTTAATTTCGATTTTGACTTAAAATCGTAAAATTTAAAATAAATAAATTTTCGATGGTCGACAAGACCGTATTTCGGGTTCCAAATTAATAAAAAAAAATTTTTACTGTAATTTAGACACCTAAAGCAGCAAACGCGCGTTTTTTTATGTTGTTGTTTCAAAAGCGAATTTATAAAGTAAAAAATAATTAATTGAAGAAATTTCAGATTATACAAAGTAAGCTCAAAAGTGGAAACTTTTATTCAAAAAAGTTTTTATACGAAAATTTTCGAAAAGTTTCCCATCAAGACAAGAAAAATTGAAAAAATGCAAATCTGTCACAATGCACCGAGGCCCTTAATCACCTACGTTCAATCTTTCAAAATACGCAACAAATCGCAAAAATCTCTCTAGCTACTTTGATGTTATTTAACATTAAAATTATTGCAAAACTCACGTGCCATTTCTTCGACGCCAATCAGCGCTTAGAAAATTGACAGATGAAAGCAGGCTACTGAAAAGAATGGGGAAAATTTGGTCTAGGATGAGTTTTTTGAGAATTTTGTCGTGAACCCATAATTTTCACAGATCTGGTAAAAACTTTTTGATACCGACCAAAAAATATAGTTATTTTTATTAAAATTTATCATAAAACATAATTATAAATATTAGATTCTTACCTATAACATACTGTATGAAAATTAGTCTCATTTTTGTCAAGTGCTTTCTCTACAACTTTTGTATAATTCAATTTTCGTAATTCTTTCTCTTTGTGAACGTTAGTTTATTTTTCTATTTTTCTTTTGAATAAAATGAACTACATTTACGCCGAGGTGAGTAGTAGCATCGGTGGACACGCAAAGCGAGGCGTCAAAGAGCACTTTCATCAGGGTGCTGCTTAGCGCCCTCGGAGGACCCCCAGCAAAAATGTTACTACATTCTGACCAAAATTGAGTAGGTTTTATCGTTCTATCGACTCATCCCTTCTTAGGGAACAACAATATCTGACAAAGGATCATCATTGAGTCATGCCGAGCTTATCAGTGAGTATGACGATATTCATCAAAAAATCAGTATTATCAGTCCAAATCATAACAAAGTGAATAATTAGGAGGAAATATTATAATTATCGTCATCAGGTTTTAGAGGGCGTTTTCGAAGTTCAAATTGAGATTTTCTACTTTAAATGTACTACAGTATTTTTCAGTTGTATATATTTGTTTCGAATATATTATCATTATTCGAAATTAACATTATGTGAATTATTTAACATTAGTTGAATTAACATTATGTCACTTATTAGCCATCAGTTGAATTCAAATTGTATTAATCACATTTCAAAAAACCGTAGATCACAGTATCTGCAAAAATATTGCCAATTTTAAGTTTAAAAAGAGAACAAAATGAAAAAAACATTCCAATGTGAGAATTATCTTACCTCCGCGCGGGCCCTGCAGGGGTTGAAACGATTTCATTATTTTTGAAATATTTGTTTAGATTTTGTTTTGAAACTACAGTTTGTCACATTTTTGCTCGTAATTTTCGATTTTTGCAGAAACCTGATCGACACCGCTGATTGGTCAATAAGCATTTAAATCTGTAAAGCACCTACGTGTTTATAGATTTAAACGTTTTGATTGGTTTAGGTTAGCTCCTGCAAAAAAGAAAGATTATTAGCAAAAATTTGACATGCTGTATATTATCACAAATTTCGAATTAGTATTTCAACGTGAAAATTTAATGCTTGAGCATTTCTCATCCAAATTGGACAGTACTTTTCTATTTCATACCTTTTAAGATATTATCTGTGCTTGAGAAAATTAATTAAAATTTATTTATTGATGATTTTTCGAGAGAAGTCGAAAGTAAAAACTCGATTACTTTAAATATTTACAGTCTTCTCATCTAAAATATTATTGTTAAAAGCTTTTTATTTTTTGGACACAGATTGTTAAATTATTAATTCAAAATTTGTCTTTTAAACGACAAAATCTTTCTTGAGGTTCCACATAATTTTCAAGTTTATTGTAATTACCCTTATCAGTTATTTTTTAGGGGATACTATACCCTGAAAGCTGGTTGAAAGGAACTAGCAATTTAAATTTATTTAAATTTAGTTAATATATTTTGATCAAAAGCCGATTTTTTAACGATTTTAAGTCAATAAATCCCACAGAACTAAAATCTAAAAGACAGGGAATTATTCTCTGATAGTTGAACGACCGCTAGCAATTGTTCAAAATTTTCATAAGTTTTCAAAAGATTACGCAAAATTTATATTTTTATCAGCGAAAAAATTCAAATTTGCCTAAAAAAATCAAAAATATCTTAGTAGGCAAATATCTGAGTAAAAATTAAGTTTTTAAAAATATCGCGAATATTACATGTAAATTATGATTTTTTAATTAAAATATTTCAAAATTACACTAAAATTGTTTAACTTCTAATTTGTACTAAAATTTTATCAATTTCAAAAATTTCTTACAACAAATATGCTGTCTTATATCCTTAAAATCGAATTACGGTTTTTAAAAAACTCAACAGAAGTCATGCTTCTTGAAAATGAATAGACTAACAATATTAGGCTAAAATCCAGATTTTTATTTACACTCATACATTCATACGAATAATAGAGTCAGGATAAGTTACCGTTCTTTAGTGAATCAGATCTGACTCATATTACTTCTGCACGACTAAGTACCTAATAACTACGTTTGACGGAGTTGTGTCTTCGAGGGCGAAAAAATTAGGTAAATCTTAAATGAGAAATAAATGCAAATTTCTTTTGTTATATAAAAAGTAACATTCTGCGAAGCACGCATATTTTAAATATGAGATTTAGTTTTTGAACAATTTTTTATTTTCCCACCTTAATTCTATTACATTAGAGCGTCTTGAACTCATTTGATTTTTACTGATTGACGGAGTTTTGAAAATAAATGATACGGTATTAGTAGGAACAATTCCTGAGCGGATTTTGAGAAAAAATGCCTCGAAATATTTCTCTGTTCGCCTTGATAGTTTGAGGTCTTGAAGAGAATCGGCTAAAAATTTCGAAAAAAAGTTAAAAATTTATTCAACTTCCGGCTTTCGGTATATCCGGTTTTAAAATGTTTGATACAATACAAATGGGAAATAGGTTGCATTTAGCGATTTTCTGCCGTGAGCGCAGCTATGTGTTTTGTATAACCGGCCAATGAGTGACGCGCATTGTAAACACACAACCCCGCAAACCCCTGATGCCTATTGTATTTGGATAGGGAAAAAATTCGAGAATTTAAATTTTCGAGAATAATTTGTAACAGGTGTGGTCTTAGGTATTAGTGACCGTATTTAACATTTTTAGGATTGAAGCCGAAATGCCATACGAAATGATACTTAGGCTTTAATCTTTAATTAATTATTTATTATTCATTTTAAAAATTTTATTTTTATGAGGTCAAACGTAACAAATAATGGAGTCAGAATGTATTGATTATTAGTTAAATGAATAAAAAATTCTCACTTGGTCTTGAGTAGCTTTATGTTGTCTATATCAGGTCCATAAGTTAATTTAGACTTACATATTTGAATACTTTGATGCGAAAATAAAGTCATATCTGAAGTGGTTTTGAATCTAGGTACTCGAAATTAACAGCTTGAAATTGTTTTATGTTCGATTCTACATTTTTTTTCTAATTTTTCAGCCACAAAAATATTCTGCTGAAGTTTTGGAACTAGGCTGAATTGGTCAAAAAATAACAATGAGCTGGGTCTCACATTTTTGGACCTCAAGTTAGCTCTGTAGCTGAATGTCACTGAAAATTCATATCCTTCTCAAAAATACATCGGATCTTATTTTCTGGCTAAGGATTTATCAATGTACAGTACATTATGTACTCTGGAATCCATTCTCTGTCAAAATTTTATCTATGAGAACTACAGTGGATAATCCTAAAATAATCTGAAGGTCAATTTCCCTGCATCAATACAAAAATATCCCCAGATGCTTTTCCATAGTACACTTTCTAATGACGGTATGACCAACCATTGGTCAATAATGTTCACACAGGGCGTTCTATGCTGAAAAAACTTTGGCTTTCTCATACGAAAATAATTTCAAGGATTCAAAGGCATAAAACGATAAAAATGATTTTTAAGACAGGTCGTGTTGCTCGTCACAAACGAACAAGGTCCTATTTATTTATTTTATATATGTTACTCATAATAATGTTATGGCGGATGACCCATCCGGGATGGGGGATCGAGATAATTAGGGATAGGCAGAATTAGATCGGATTCAATCAAAATTATTGGATCGGATCATTTTTTCCGATTCGATCCGATATAGTCGTAATTTTGGTATCAGTTGATCCGATCCGATTAAAAATGATGGATCAGTCGATCTGATATCATAATAATTTTCTTTATGCCTATCCTTGTGCTCCGCACGGTGCTCAACTTTACGCTGAAGCCAAAACGACCCTTTAATTATGTTAAAATCGGCTGAAATTTCGGCTGTGGGCTTTAAATGAAAAATGAGCCAATTTGAATCGAGCTCCGGTGCAGTCGGTGAATTTCCTCGGCTACTATTTTGACACATTATCATGACGATGAGTTTTTCACAATAAGTTTTTTAAGACCCAGTTAGGTACACTAAGCACCACCGAAAAAACTTATATCTAAATTAACTCCTGATATTAAACTTTATCTATAAATTCGAATTTTTACGACTTTCGATCATATAATTTAGAAAAAAACATTTGAAAATTTTACCAATAGAAATTAAGTTAACAATTTTTTCAAATTCACCATAAATAAAGGTCTTAGCAATAAAATTTGAAGTCAACTTTGGATTATTTATGCGATTTATTTTATCTTTTTGGAGACTATCCAGATTTTCTCACCTCTCCAGGAAAGTCCAAGCTTAGTCCGATTTCCTAAAAAGATTTTTGTGTCCTTAAATTATCACCAAAATCCCGCCGATTAGATTACAAATCTTAAAAAATACTAAAAATATAGATTATGTGTAGACTAAAAATATACATAATAGGCTGTTTGAAGGGTCAGCGCGTTTCGCGGAGAGATGAAAGTTTTTGTTTCGAAAGTAGACTGGGGCAACTGACACTCTTTTTTTTGTACTTTTCAACTCACTCAATTTCAAACAGAAACCGATTAGTGTTGCAAATTAGAGGGCACCAGCTGGGGGTCAGGTACTTCAGTCTATTTCCGAGTAAATAATTTTTGATGCATTTAAAAAGAAAATTAGACCAGAAAAGTACTTTGGGCCTTTATGCACTTTCGTCGTCAGCTAAGGTACCTCGGATATTTAGTTTTTTATAAACAATATCTATCACGGTACGTGCTGGAGCTTTTATGTCACTTTGTAGCCAAAATTTTTATATAATTCGGCTTTTGAAAACGACTCATTCGATTAAGTTTTTTGATAATTCAAACTAAGCACATATATCCAATGAATAATAAAATAATAAAGAATTGGTCGGAATCGGACTATTTTTACATTTTTTTCTGAGATTACTGAAATTGTTTAATTATCAGTTTTTGTTAAAAAAAATGGAAACAATGGTCAGATTCGGATCATTTTTTTTGTCAATTAATTTTTCTTTAAATATTTGTTCTCAGTTTGAGCTATCTGAGAACTCAATCGGATAAGTCGTTTTCAACAGCAGAATTAAATTAAAATGTTGGCTGAAAAAGTGGCATGAAAGCCCCTGCAATTACCGTTATAGATATGTTTTATGTTTTATTTTGTGTTTTAATTTTTTGGCATGGAAATTTATGTACAATACTAATAATATTTTGCGAATGTATGAAACTTTCAAAAACATAAATTTTCAAAAGAACGAATCGTTCTGAACGATTATGAACAGAATAATATGGGAAATATTTTGAAAATTAAAAACACTTCAATATTTTATGAATTTTACGAAAAAAAAATTAGAAAAACATTTTAAGGCTTTTTCGATTTTTTTTTTTTTCGATTTTTTAATTGGTCTAAATTTAATTCATAATTTTCGGTAAATTATTCGTGTAAATTTTTGTGTAAATTATTGTGTAAATTTTGTGTATAAAGAGAAACTAGTGTTCTTGAAAAATTTATTTTTTATGTTTCTTGTTCGAAATTTCAAGATTTTTTAAATGTTTTTTCAACTTAAAAATTAATAAATCAATAAATATTTTAAGGTGTTATGTAATGAAACAAATTTTATGTGAAAGAAGATTGGAGTTTACTAGCAAAGTATTAATCAGGTCATAGGTCGTTTAAATTTGAATAACTTATTCATTTCGCGATTTTTAAAAATCACCAAAATTTGAAGAGGCCATGACTTTAATTAGTTAATAATTTATCAAAACCTTGATACATTTCATAGCAGAATAATTTATTGAAACTTGCAATTTGAATGCATAACTAAGAGTATTTATAAAGCATATATTTTTGATAAAATTAAATGAAATATTGAAAAGACAATAAGTGTGACAATATCGCAATGACATCAGCTAGACAGGTTTTTTAATAATGTTTAAGCTTTAATTTTAACATCTTACTGTACTAAAACTAAGGCGATTAAGATTAACTAACTTCTTTCTATAGCCCTTAGGCTGGACTTTGTCAGCCCTACTGATTCCTCCTGAACAATACAGCAACTGCTGTACTTACAATTATGATTCGCCTAATTTTATGACAGGTAGCCAGTGCTTCTTAATTTATATTTTCTTCGATAAAAATAGGGAAAAGATTCACAAAAATATATGTAAACTAAACTCATAATCATTTTAACCATTAAAGGCTCCAAACTGATCAATCGGCTAAAAAAAATTCTTAAAACTATATAATATCGAAATTCTGAGGAAGCAAGTTTTTTAGTGAAAGTATTTGAGGATTTTTTTGATTTTAATTTATTTTTATCTGCAGTCTCTACGCAAGAATAATTTTTTCACAAGTGATTTTTATGAAACTCAAAATAACGAAAAAAATAGTATTCAAAAATTATTTTTCGAAAGATGAACGCAATTTAACCCAAATAGAGCCGACAAAGCCAAATCGATCAAATATGAAACATAAGGTGGTACTGATTTGAGTTTCAGCTGATTAGCAATATTTTTTCACATTTTACTGCAGTATATTCGACGCGCGGCGATATGAATAATTTTTTGTAACCTCTCTTTTCTTTCGCAGTTATCTAGTTTACAAATTCGAAATTTAAAAATGTTACGTGTTGTTCACTTAATTGTATCCTTGATCTCAATCAAGTGACAATAAGTAAAATTTGATATCTTTCCCAGTTTTCTCGTGATAAGCGCTCAAAGTATCGCCTTTAGATAGGCTTTTGGGTGTGAGGCAAAGTTCTCGTTTCTGGGTGTGAGGAGGTTAAGTAAGTTTTGAAAATTTTTTTTAGTTTTTCATAATTATTATTTTTTTCATTAGCCGATCTGATCGGCTCGATCAAGATTATTTTAAATCTACATGTCAAAAAAAATTTAAATTCCTGATCAACCAAAAATTTTCTCAAAAATATGATTGATCTTTCTGGCGGATAGTGTTCAGACAAAAGTTAGAGCTAGGCAGAAGATTAAGATACAAATGTTAGGGACTTAAAACTGGGTTAATTTCACCAAAAATACATTTCCTCAAAACATAAAAAAATCAGCGAAAAAAATTTAAGGAATTCTGCGCATTTTGATAGTTAATTTAAGAATGACACTTTACGATAATTATAAAAACAACGAAGTTTCCGATTAAACCTTTAGAACCATTCAGCGGCCGGAAGACCGGCCACTTTAATTTTCTATAAATCGTATGATAATCATTCTATGATTGAGGAGCCTTTCAAATTTTCAAATGAAAATTTATACTTCCGAAATAAAAAAAAAGTGTCGCACTTTTAAAGATCAATTATCCAGATCGACAGTTACACATCAACACTTTGAAATATAGACTTTCAAAAATCTTGTCATCAAAAATGAAAAAAATTCAAAAAATCAGATTTTTTTGAACGCTTATAAAATTCAATAAATTGAATACAATTTTCAGGGATCTAGGTGAAAAATGAAAAAAACTGAGATACTTATACATGAATAAGTTTTTTATAATTATTAATTTTTTTTTAAATTGTTGGAGAAAATTGTCGATGAAAAACAAGCAGAAATCGGAGACATTTTGAAAAACCTCAGGTCAAATTTCATAAATAAATTAACCTGTTTTATCCTCAGTTAATGAACAGATCAGTTATAAAGTTATGCGATTAACTTGAAGACAAAAATTGACGTTTGTGCGTTTTTTTTTTGGAAAATTTTTACTGGTATTTACAGTACTATATTTTTTTTGCAAAAATTTTTTAAATCACAAATTAAAACCTTTCATCGTGATGCAAAAAAATTTCTAAGACATTTTTTCCATGTACATCATAGCCCGAAAATGATCACCTGACCGTATATTTGAAGAAATCAGGTTGGGATAAAAGTAGTACTTGTTTTTTCCAAAAAATTGCTTAAATCATTTTTGAAAAGAAAGTTGAAGTGGTTCTTTATAGAAGTTTTTGGAAGGACTTTTTTTCCTCATACAACGCAAATCCCAAAAGCGATCACTACCTTCAAATTAGGAAATAAGGCTTTTGGTGAAAGTAAACAAATAGTGATCAATTACGCCTTTTGGAACAGTAATAATATTTTTCCAAACACGTCAGTGAATCTTATTTTTTCAAAGAAATAAGGATTTATTTATGAACATATTTTAAACCTTATTTTTGGATTATTTTTCGTCACGTGATTTTATTCAGATTTCATTAATGAAGAAAAAGTTTAAAAAACTTTGAAGTTTACCCTGGAATTTTTTTTGACGTAATTTGAGTACTTTTCAAATAAATACTGTTATATTGGATACTATATATTGTTTTTTCAAAAGTACTCAAATCATGCGGAAGAACCCCCCTTAAAGAAATCGTAACGAATTTCTTAAGACTTCCATTAGCATTACAGTATGGCCTCCGGTTAAAAAGAGCATTTCTCAAAGTCAAAACTTTGAGAAAGAAAATCGATAATATGAGACGCCTACGTGATCACGTAGCGCGATTCGGCAATGAAGGATTCCATACTTCACAACACATTATATTTCACAAACAAATTTAAGAGAGGGATTTACTAGGCAGAATTTGCTAGAAAAACATATAATTATGTTTAGACAGGACGATAGAAAAATCATCTTGAAGTTTTATGAGGGTAATTGCAATATTAAATTAAGGTTTAATTTCATCTCATATTGCACTTTGTATAGTCGAGTAAATAGTAAATTTCGCAACTTTTTTTTTCTATCCTTATTAAATGCCTTTAAATTCTGTTGAGAAATTTATTTGTGTTATTTCATTTGTATTAGCAAATTGGCTTGAATATTATTTAGGCTATTGAAAAAATGAATGTGATAATGAAACTTTGCTAATAATGGCGATTTAAAGTGAGGCAACTAGTTGGCTTAAAATCGAGTCCTGGGGTACAATTCATGTCTAAAGTCTAGCGAGTTAATTTAGACAATTAATAAAACACATACTGTATAACGTATTAATAAAGCTTTAGGATAACGATA
>SCLH01000231.1:0-18405 GCA_004367855.1 Oikopleura vanhoeffeni
GGTTGGAATAGTGTGAGGGTTTGTTATAATTCCCCGCCGAAAATGATGGAAGGACAAGACCGGGGCTTGAATCTGGAGCTCTATTATATTGATTCAAGTTGGTTGACCACTACATACAGATTGGCCTGAATGTTCACAGAAGCTTGTTAGTTTATAAATTAGTATGATAGAATAAATTCCGCGTATATGCTTTCGGCCAATTTAGGCCGTATTTTTCAATTAATTCAAATGAAGAAACATGAGGCCCCATACCATCGCCTTCAAGACAATTAATGATATTGCTCACTAACAAAATTGAACATAGATTACGTTATCGCACGTTAGCCGATTCGACCACCGGGTATCATTTTTGTTTATACATTGACGACGCTTAACAGACCGATACAATTAAATTTACTCGTTCTTTCTGGCTTTGGCCGATTTTGAGCTTCATTGTCTCAAAATTGAAAGAAGAGTAATTTTCTTTTGTCGGCTTCGAGCTCATTTATCCTAACAAAAATCAGAAACTTTTTTAAACCGCCTGTCGAACCGATTTGAGTGGTTGATTTTTTTCCAAGCTTGAATTTGATAAAACTATTAAAATAAAATATATCAAATTTGTAATTCAAAATCACTGAAAAAATCTTCAAAAAGCATTAATTAATTATCGATTCTGATGGTTCAAATTCGACCAATTTGAATACATCATTTCTTCCATTATAGTGAAATAATAATTATATCTTCACGACCACCGTCATTCTCGCGGCGGCTAGAAACTTTTAAAGCTAAAATCAACAATTGTTAAGGTGTTCGACGACAGTTTTAAAGTCAAAAAGACATTTTTTTAAAAACATATAAAAAATATATATTTGGAAATCAGCAAAAAAGTACGATCAGACAGTTTAGGCAAATATTGATTCTGATTGGGCAAATTTCGACCAATGAGAAATTTCGACCCATGAGATGTACATTTCAAAAAAAAAATATGATAATAAGCAAATTGGAAGCGTGAGAGCAATTTACGTCAAAATCAGCAAATTAAAAAAAATTATAAGATATTTACTTTCGCTCTAGCGGCATTTGTGGTGACAATAGACTTATAGACTAAGTTATAGTTCATAATTTTTTCCAGGAAAAAGTTCAATGTGCGCATCTTTTGGTATTACTTTTATAGTCGATTCTAGTTGGTCCAATTTTGACCAATGAGAATCTCAATGTGCGGAAACTTGTAGTTTTCTCATTTTATTCTTAAAGAATCAGAAAACAATATTGCGAATGAAAATAATAACTCGGCTCAACATATGTGAGGCGTTAAAATTGTCAGCGATATTAGCAAATTCGGCGATGATTGGCAAATTCGGCAATATGGCACATTCAGCGCTAATGAGAAAGAATAAAATATTACCGTCAAAAAATTAAAAGGCGTGTAGGCCGTGAAATGACGTCATGTGCCGATTTATTTTGTAGGAGTTTTTTAGTAGGTTTAATGAAGTGTATACCATTACGTAGAATTAAGTACTCTAATCAAACGCAATCATATAAAAGTTGAAAAAAGTAAATTTGGGAATTCACTCATGAAAATGCCGTAATTCATGAGCGTTCACAACATAGTTTGAATATATAAATCTTCGAAAATTTGGCAGACATTGGGGCAAGTTCGGCAATATCGGCCACATTCAGCGATATTGAGACTCGAATATAAGCTAGAAATCGTGAAATTGCGTAGTTTTTTCGACGAAATCGGGCCTCCCCTGTTTGGGGAAACTTCCAAAAACTTTTAAGATATTATTAAATTCGAAATAAAAATTTCAACTCCGTGATAGAAATAAAACGCCTTATTTGCAATATTTGTGTAAACGTAATTGAAATTATTTGTTAGATTTTAAAGTAAATTATCCGTCATTCTTCCTGAACATAATATTTAAATCAGTAATAATATATCCTTTCATTAAATTTAGTGATAACAAAAAGACGCCTTAAAGAGGTATTGATCTTTATTTTAGCTTCACGGGGCAAAAAGTATCGATCCGACACCTCCATATCGATCAGATCGGACATTTTGTGATCCGGCATTGATGGAATCGGACTCTGACGCAATCTCAAGAGCATCATTCAAAATTTGAATATGGAATCGGATCAGAAGATTTGAAAAAAGTGATCGGATCGGATCGGGAAAAGACCGATCTGATCGGTTAGCTCGGGACCTCGGTATTTCCGAGCATATATTAGGCGACTCGGACGCCATCCCTGGTAAAACAGCTCATTTGAGAGCCTCACACAACAAAAGCTACTCCTCCTTGAAAATATTTAGAAAATTTTCAAATTTCTGCATTCAAATTCACCGCAATGCCTGGTTTGTTGCCATCTTCTAGCCTTTTTATTTACCTTTTTGTAAGTCTTAAAAACGACTAGTCAATTTTTTGTTTGAAAAAATTGTGAGCTCAATTTCAAATTGAAAAAATGAAAGTAATTGTTTTGAGCAGTAATACTGCTGCAGTATATCGAACTTAAAAATAGAGTCTTCATTTCAATTGGTTGACGTAATTAAACTTTTAAATATTGAAACATTTAGTTCGAATCTTAATTTTTAAAATTATGTTGATTGTCAGCATAAAATATTTGTTTCTCTGGACCGATTATATCCTTTATGACCTTTTGCATGATCTAAGAGATGTGGGTTGGGGAGCACAATCCTACCACTACTCCTAGACCCCTTCTAGCACGTCAGAGGCGCTCTCCTTCTTTTCAGCCCACATCTCTTAGATCATGCAAAAGGTCATAAAGGATATTTGAAAAAAATCGGAAAGATGCGTATGAATTTCGAATTATATTGATGATTTGATCGGAATATATGTAATTAAGTAGACAATTTACAACAATGTGATGCAACTTTGATTGCCACTTAAGTCGTAATGAAATCGAACATAACACCGCCTTAAGGGGGTTCTGGTCAACGGTTTATAATGCTCTGGGGCGATAAAATCCTCCAAAATCACCTGAGTGATAACAAAGTGTTATACCCGGCCAAATCTTCTTTTTTCTGAGTATTTTCATCAAAATGAACTTGAAAAATTCGATGATTTTTTTCTCCAAAAATTGTTTAACTTGGCCTGGCCTTAAAAAATCTTTATTTTGAGTTTGAGGTCGAGATTTCAAAAGAACGCTCTAAAAAGAGTTTCAATTTGTTCTGTGCTAGTGATTGTTAGAATTTGGGTAAATGTCAAAATATAACCTTGAAGAACATGGATTTTTGATGAGATAAATCTTTTAAAATCGCGAAAATAAATTTATTTAAAAAGGGCTTTGAGAGGATCTTAGTTTATAAATCACACGGGGTTTGTCAATAATCGAGCTGATTTCAAAATGAACCCTTGGAGTTGATTGATTTTTAAATTTGGTTTAGGGACACCTTTTACTGGTTAATATTTCAGAGTGTATCAAAACAAAAAGTAATTGACTACTACTGTTGACAATATTAAGGGTAGATCTGCAATATGGCTGCATATATCATCCAGAAAAGTCAATTCCAGCAATCAGTATCCTCTTAACTTCTAGAAAATTTCATTGTCTTGTCGAAATTGCTATAAAAACTTCCAAATCGGGATTAAAATTTCATTTTTGTGACTAATGAGAATAAAAAACAGCTCATCTACTTTTTTTGGCCAAATTTCCAGAACTGAAATGATGAAACTTTATGTTTGAGTCTGTACGAAGATACGACTTGTACTCTTTTAATAAATTGTTCAAGATTGTGTTTTACCAAATATCAACCTGAGTGCCGCAAAGGATGGAACTTATTTTAAGTATCCATCGGGAGATGAAAATTCTTCATGGTTCACCAGAAATGACACGTTGATCCGACAAGAAACAACAACTGAACCAGAAGAATGGTATCTGGGATTTTTCGATAGACAGGAAAATAACGTATTGCATTATGTTGATGGCGACAAGTGTAGCGATGGAACAACTAGAGTCAGGGTTGTAAAAAGTATTGCTTTTGCATGAGTTTTCCATCCCCTTTTTGCGTGGATTTAAGCAAAAAAAGTAAAAAATTGAAGATGAGCAGAAAAACCCGGCAGGAAATGCTCTTTTTCACAACCCTGGATTTATCAACCGCCAAAATAACCATCGAATGTGGTCTCGAAACGTCACTGGTCTCGATTTCAGAATACGAAGAATGTGTTTATGACTTAAAAGCAATTATTAAATGTCCAGAGTGTAGTGAGTTTAGCTTGAGAGGGTGATCAGGGTTCTTATATTTATTATTTATAATTTTTATCATCGTTTGTGAGAAAACTAGATATGAAAAATCGAAAAACTTTTCTAATCTCAGATAATTCTTTAGATGGTTTTTTAGCTGTTTTAAATGTTGAGTTATCTACACTTTCAAGATTGTGTGAAATATATTGTGTCTTCAAATATCCTAATTAAGTTATTTTTTTCTACTGATTTTAAATCATTAAATAAATGCAATTAAACACAAAAAAGAACTAAAATAAGAAATCTATATTTAATTAGGGTTGGAGAGAAATGAAAAAAAAATAAACCATCTTTATTTTTTATTCAGAGTTCAAGGATCAACGATATTTTCATTTTTTCTGCTTTATTTGATAGTCGGACAAACATATTTAACGTAAATTGTTAAATTTCCGAATTCCAACGTTTTTTTGAATTACCGAATTAACCATCAATTTTCAAGTATGCTAGCTGTTTTTTTAATTTCAAGATGAATGTTGAATTTCATAAATATTTAATTTAAAGCTGACTTTAAGTGGGTGGTGGTTCCTACATTTTTTGCATTTATCATGACATAAAAATGCACCAAATTAATCGTTTTAAAAGCGTGAAACAACCCAAACAACAGAAAAAAATCGAAATTTTTGCGTTTTTTGGACTTTTTTTAAGTAATTTTTTCGAAATTAAGTTCAAAAAAAATGTTTCTTACAATTTGACCACTAAAACTTTAAAATATCGGGTTTGTATTCAGTGTTTCCTCAGCTTTCTTTTCGGCATACCTTTCAAAACATCGAAGCCCATTTTTTTCGAGAATTTTTTCACGTGACCTTAAAAAATTCATATTTTGAGTATGATATTTAAATTGAAGCGACCATAAGTTTTTGTTTGTTTTCGGCTAGCTTTTGCAAAAATTTGACCAAATTTTAAATTAAAGGACAAAGATTTTCCGATGACAAATTTTCAAAAACCAGTTGTTTTTTGCATATTTTATGACAAATACAGCAAATATTTTAAAAAACCGACCATAAAAAGTGTCGCCTACTAATTATTCACGTTATCTTTAAATTTGAGTTTATTTCGAAATAAAACCAAGGAGAAAATAGATTTTTCGTTTGGATAGGAAGTCTCGTAGAGGTTACGTCTCTAGAAGTGTACTCATACAAAAAGTTTTGACATATGGATCACCGGACCTCAGAGTACAAATCCTAAATATTTGAAGGATAAAAACAACGCAAGATATTAGCACCCAATCAAAACCTTTGATTGCGGAATAGGCCGATTTCATTGGTCAGGTTAAGAAAGGATCAACCAATCAAATGCTAAGATTTCGCATTTTTCAAATATTTAGTATTTGTACTCTGAGGTCCGGTTATCCATATTTATTTCGCAAGTTAAAGGCTAGTTCTACAAATCCGATAATAAAAATAGCATCCTGAAAGCCCTGCTCGGCTTATTTTGAATCGGCAATATGTCAATTTAGGAACCACCACCCCCTTAATTTAAATGAATCTCCGACAAAAATTACATAACATGTATATATTTTATTAACAAATATATAAACCGTCGAAAACGATGCATTAAATTCAAACTTTCAAAACTCTCAAATTGAAATTTTTAGAATTTCATCCAAGCGAAAAATTTTTTGTTGTAATTAATGGCTTAACGTTTTTAACATCGATCGATTTAATTAAAAAATTTCAAGAGAAATATATACTACCTAAGTGCTATTATATATTTTTTATAGTGCCCTTATAAGTTAGTGTTATTATTGGGCTGACGTTTTAAGTCAGGCAGAAGTCGCTCCGTGTAAATACCCTAGCTGTATACTCAATAGCCACAATATAAAAGTTTGAAAAAATCCATCTTGTAAGCAAATGTTTTGTAGATAATTGTCGACACACATTTTCATCTTTTGATGATTGATTCAATCAAATCTTGCCAAAAATCTCACTTATGACCCATAGATATCAAAAGGAGAAACAAACGTGCATACTATCAGAGAATTTCCTCCGAACGGTTTTTCGTATTTTTTTTGCACTTTATTTACTCGCTCACCCAAAATCATGTTTTCAAGATTGAAAAATATTTCTGACCAAATTTTGAAAGTGTTATTCGAGTTGAAATATTTAATTTTGGAATTTGGTATTACGAAATGAAATGATCCACATTCCTTACTTCACCCAGATATCTGATAGTTTAAAAAATTCACAGCGGTCGACAAATACCTGTGACAGTCTATATGTAGGGTCATACCCAAGAGAGCTGTCTTCAAAACTCAACCCGTCAGCAGGGATTCTTCAAATTTCTGGGGTTAAACGGTCTCAATAAAAAAAATAACTGTTAATTTTACTGTACAATTGGTCCAACAAGCATGAGTTCTTTGAAATGGTAACTAGAACATGACTACAATACTAATTGTGGAGAGCGCGCCAAATTGATGACTGATCGGCGTCGGTTTAGGTGATTTAATAAAAGAAAAAAACTTTCTCGAAGCCCTCAAACCTCTTCCGACTATTGTCATGTATAATCACTGTTTTGACAGCAATTAGTTTCATTTTAGAAAAATGAGACATCAAAAATAGGCGATTTCAAATGTCAACTGACGTATTTGATTTCATGAGATATACTGACTCAGTATCAGTCAGTATTACTGAGTGCAAAAAGAAGTATTTAAATTATTCTTCAAGTCACACTGAGTGACACACTCGATTCAGTATAGTTTTATACACTTACTGGCGACTTCGAGTACTTTTGAAACCCAAATTTATCCTTTATTGGAGTTATTGAGTTAAGTTTGTGCATTTCGGTGAATTAAATGAATTTGAAGGACATAATTAGAATATTAAACAGTGCTAAAATAAATTTGGGCTTAAGATAAGCTATAAATTGTAGCCTATAATTATTAACGATGTTGAATCATTTGTATATTCAAGGTACAACACCAACTCATGCATATTTTGAGTATGAAATCGAAATTGAAGCAACATCAGAAACAACTCCAACAACTACAACAAACTCAACAATTACAACAACTCAAACAACTACAACAAGTGAGTTTTCAACGTTTATTTCAAACTACAATAAGTGTATAACATAAATGTAGAAAAATGAAAGCTTCAGAGAGTAATGGTTGCTGGCTTTATTAGGTCTAAGAGCCTTTGAAAATGTTTGATTTGACTAGAGGTTGTTTAAACACGAAGTGACTATTGAATCGCGTAAAAACAATCTCGAAGTTTTCGCGTTTTTTCTATTTTCTTCTGGTAATTTTTTCCAAAATGAACGTAAAAATAAGCTTTGTTAAAGTTAATTATCAAAGCTTCAACATATCGGGTTGACGTGCGCAAATTTTCTGATCAGTGGCTTGCTTTTAAGTCCACTTTCAAAAAAATTAAAGAATTTTTTAATTGAATTTTTCCGATTTTCTAAAAATAATTCAAAGTTTTGTTTTCAAGTTTTGTTTTTATGTAAACTAGCGTTGAAAAAATTAAATAAATTTTATAATTTTCCTAAATACGAGATAGTTTTTGCGATTAATAATTGGCAAACAGTTTGAAAAACTGATTAACTGAAGGTCAGCCTACCACTTTCACAAGTTATGTTTAAAGTTTAGCTATTTTCGAAAAAATTCCTGAAATGAGATAGTTTAACAATTTCCAAAAACAAACTGAAATTTTTTCTACATGTTTAAGGGGGTAGGTGTCGTTTTTTTATAGCCCTTTATAAAATTAATTTATGATAAATTAATATCGGTTGTAACGAATATTATTTTGCTTTAACCCGCATAAAACTGATTTTCCATCATTATACATGAACATTTTTCATTCGTGAATATGACCCGCCTAAAACAATGCATGACATTAAAATTATCAAAAATGTCTTAATCGAATTCTAGAAATTTCAATTATTTTTAAGCAAAAATGTTAAACCCAATTATCGAATTTGACGCTGATTGGTTAAAAATTTCGATTAACTGTTAGTAGATTTTTTGATCAGTCTCAGCTTCAATTTCGTGGTACTTTTGTTCCGATCAACCGACCTTTTTTTCTAACTTTTAATTTTTGGTTCACTTAGTCATATTTCTAGAATTCTAGGATAAAATTCAAAAATCCGAGCCAAACATATTGACCACACTATATTTATCTACCTGAGTCGAAAAAACGGTCTTATTCTGAACATCCGTCTAGGAGAAGTATCACTTTGAAGACAGAAAATTGTAAAAATCGGCGTTCAAAAGTGATTTAGAAAATACAAGAGCGAAATTCAAAAAAATGGGCCAAACATATTAGTGACCTCACTCGTTCCGTACTCTGTGTAAATTTTCAGACGCTTTGTATGTTGGGCCTAATAGAAGTATAACTTTGAAAAAACGCTTGGGTGTTCTAGAATTGACTCAGCACCTGGTGGTGTGATGTAACAATTTCGAATTTGAGATGTGTTATCGTTAGACGAAGGATAGATCTACGAACAAGTATTCTCAGATTTGTCACAGCTGCCCTAGAATTGTTCTGAGGCGTGATTGAAAGGTACCATAAAGCGACACTTACCCCCTTAAGAACAATTTTACAAAATGGTTTATATTTTTCGTTTGTGTTGTGACATTGGTTTTAATGAAACTTCAATATTAAACTTGATTTTTTTTAACGTTTTCTATTTTTATTAAATCATCTTCAGAATGAGAACAAAATGATATTAGTCGCAGAAAATTCGATCGAAATAATTTGACAATTGGGCTCTCAGATGATTGCCAAATATAAGCTCAATTGTGATAAAAATGAATACAAACTCGCTGTCAACATCACTTACTAAGAAACGTCATATTTTTATGCTCATGTTGCTTGTTTATAGACGGTTTATTTAAAGTGATATAAATACCTCCAAACACTTTTCGGTGATATGTGTTGTAAAGGTCTTTTTTCCAAAATTTTGTAGTGTTCATGTAAGAACGAACGTAACTGTTCAGTGGGACCGTTGTCTGGATCAAAAAAAAATTTGTAACGGAATTCTTCTTTATATTAAAGACAGCTATTAGTATGAGTGTGTACTTGAGAAGATTTGGTGGTTCTATGCTGCAAAATATTTATATGGCTAGTATTCTCACAGCCTTTTTTGGCTTATTTTTATCAAAAAAATTTGATTCTAGAGATCAGTACCACCGGTCGCTGGAATTGATTTTTCTCGATAAAATATTAGCCAACCAGAGCGTCGGTGATATTATTGAGATTAGCCAGTTTGTAGAACTAGCCTTTAGCTTGCGTGCAAGATGTGCCAAATTTTTTTTGTATGCAATCACTCCCCCACACATAAGCAAAACAAGAGGACTCAAGCCAAAATGGTTAAACTATCTCCTCCTAGGTTTTATGTTGCAATTGGCTGAAATTTTGACATAACTTGTAAAAGTGGTAGACCAAAAATAAACTCGACCAGTTTTTCTAATTTCGCTCTAGTTTTTCTAGAATGTGAGAAAAACCAGCGTTTTTTGGAAATAATTTGTTGGAAAACTAATTCCTCCTAGAAAAAATTTTAAAATTCATTCATTTTTTTTACTAAGCTAGCTTATACAAATAAAAATAATAAACTTGAGCTCTTTTTGCGATTTCGACCATAACTTCGAAATATGATTTTTTCAAGGACCAACGAGAAATTTTTTGAAAAAAAGGGATTTGTTTGTAAGTAGGCTCAAAAGAAAGCTACTGAAACCTTGATCAGAAAGTTGTCTTGCGTCAAGGTGATATTTTGAAGTTTTAGTGGTTAAATTAAAGCAAACGTTATTTTTGAACTAATTTTTGAAAAACATCAAATAAAAAATTTCGAAAAAAATTTTTTGATGATTTGGTCGGTTTTTCACTTGGTTATCACCCCGGGTCATTTTGGAGCATTTATATTGCCCCTAAGGCCTCATAAAATCAGCGACCAGTACCCCCTTAAGGGTAGCAGTTAAAGTTTGCCCACTAAAAGTCGTCAAAGTGCTCAATTTTCATTTAAACAAGGGCATCTCTTAAATTTTATCGGGTGATATTTTTTACGCATGAAATAAAGAAGATATGCTCAAATTTATTAAGTTATTTATCTCAAGTCTCATTCAATCGTTTTGAAATATATTAGGGGATAAATGGTAGGACAAAATTTTGCTTACCAGCTTTATATGAACATTGATTATATATTATTCACAGTTCCGCCGTGAAAAATTAAACTCCGAATATTTTCATATTAGTTTCGAAGCGATCGCATGTCATTTGAGATGTAGTACTCCATAATGTTCAATATATCGTCTACTTCAAAAGTTAAAGTTGTTTTGTCTCAATTCATTCAGATAATTGTTTTCATCAGATTTAGTCTTAACATTTTCAAATAAGCAACAACAATCGAACAAACCACAAACACAACAACAAAGAAGCCAACAATAACCATTACAACTCCCGATATGAAAACAGGAGGAAGCGTCGTTGTGAGCTCAATAGCACCGATCATTATCTTTGTTTATGTTGCAGTAGGCTATTAATTTAAGTGACTCATTCTTTAAAAAAATACTAGGAAACACACTTTTCATCTTAAAATTATGCCTTCAAATTATTCTGACTCTTTGAACTTATCCGAAACTTTGTTATTTGATCAACATTTGAAAATGCACTAAACACGTTTTATAAGAGCATGCATTGTTTCAAGCCAAATTTTTGAGGAATTTCTAGATCTTTTTTAGTTAAATGTTTAATGTTTTTGCTTATATTATTTTTAATCTTGAAAATGATAATAAATCGAAACGAAGATATATCATGAGTTGTTAGTATAACAATGAATTAACATATTTTTCTCTGGGTATACTGTGCCGGAATTTAGTTTTTTCTGTTAATTATGCAGGAGCATATCTTTTGGCCAAGTCGTAAAATTTTTTCTGCGAAATATTTTATAAATAATTAAACAAGAATTTGTCATTTTGCCGAAACTACAATAAAGCATTATTATCATGTGTGAAAATATCCTTTGACCAGGTTGTTGAAATTGTTTGTCTGTTAGACTGTTTCTGAATAATAAAACAAGAATTTAACTTTTAAGTACAACTAAAATAAACGGCTCCGTATAAGTGAACACGACTCTATTATTTCGAGCGAAAAAGTTGAACGGTAAGATGGCGCTAAGTGAGACCACAAACCATGTACTACACTCTTAAAAACCTTGAAAGTGACTTTACTTTTTCACAGGTGTAATCAATTAACAAGATGACCCCATAAGCTCTACGGGATATCATATCCGATCCTTATGAGATTATTTGAACAGACAAACATTTGTCAGGTGGTTTAAACGACGTGAGTTTCACCAAAGATAGGCCACAAGAGCTTGAAAAAATTGATATATAGCATATGATTAAAAGGTTGCGAGATATATTATTATATTTAATTAATAGAAACGTACATTTTTTTAATAGCTTTCGATTTTCAATCATCTTCGAATGTGGGAATAAAGTGAAAAGTATTTGTTGAGGTGAGAATTTTTCGCGGTTGACAGCATTTTAATTTGGCAATGAGTAGGCCATCGAAATTGCAAATTAAACTCAGTCCGTGGAGAGTGATTAATAAAAAATTTCAAAAATAAAAAAATAGAAGGGTTTTGGAACCTAAGCCTTATAAACAAATTAGAGAAACGACAGATTAATAATCCGGACTTTAAATTTAATTACTATCCTTAGCCTACCACAAGTCACATGTGCCAGTAAAATCGCGTCTAATTGAAAAAAATGGTACAAAAAAAATACACACCTAAATTACAGACTTAATGTATTTTTAAGACAATCACCTTCGGAAATGTAATACTACGACTAGACTTAAAACCTACTAAACCACTTCAGTTAACTCGATAGTGTGTATTTATTTACTGTGACTGTTAACCGCAAACGTATGTGTCAAACTTTTAAATATACTTGAAAAAGTTGAGTTTGGGCAACACCGGGTCATATAATAATTCACATATACATGGACATATCACTATATTGTACACACTATTAAAGAAAGCTCTTGAAAACGCTGCTATGTATCGATCCGAACGATACCTACACGTCGACAATTCTTATTAAACCAGTTTAAATGTTTAAAGTCAAGTTCAAAAATCTTATATATTCTGTATTTGACTCGAACTCGATAAGTGGTATTTTTAGAGTCCTTACTTCCCCCGAAAGTACTATTCTAGAAAGTAGTTTTTTTTTGTTGGCAGTTTGATTTTGACTTTTGAAGCTCAATTTTTCGACTCAGAAATGGGGTCACAATAAGATGTATTTCTTTCATACTATTATAGATACTTAATTGTGTGAGAATGGAAACTTTTATTTCAGATAAAATCAAAAAAAACGTTCTCACATTTTTTCTTCATACAGGGGAGGGCCAATATCGCCGGCCCGATATTTCCGAATTTGCCAATATCGCCGATTTTGTTTGAGGTTTCAATCACAAATTACTTTCCATACTGAATTTTCCAAATTAACACCTTTCAACCTTTATGATTGCGTTCGATGAAGAACTCAATTCCACATATTTTGGTACTCCGACTTTTTGTAAAATTTTGTATAAAATTTTTTTTCGAAAAACTAACGACGATCCCCCTGTTTATCGTTCTGAAAAAAATTTAAAAACAACCACACTTATGCCACTCTTGACCTCTTCTCAATTTTTATATCAAAAACATTTGATTCACTTCAATTCGCAAGAAAAAGTAAACGAAGAAAACTGTTATGTTTTACTTTTCTTCAAATAAATGTATATAGAAATTCCAAAGTACAATAGCAAAAAAATTGCAACCAAAAGAAAAAATGATCCTAGTTTTTTATAAAAATAACAGACATGAATTGAAACATAATCTTCAGTTTTGAAAATACCGTTACATGAAATAATCATAATGACTAGTTTCAAGCGGTATATTATGCTTTAATCATAACAATAACCAAAAGAAATAAGTAATCAACTGCTGATGAGAATTACCGATTGCAGCAATAATTTTTGTCAGATAAATTCTAAATGATTTCTACCAGATCAAAAGTTTGAAATGACGAACAATTTTATTCAATTTGTATAATTAATTTTTAAACTTGAAGTTAGTATTCTTTCTTGAGAACGGTAATGTGAATAACGTTTATGTCCGAGAAAAAAAAATTCTTCAGACGTTGCAATAAAGAAAATAGATCATATTATTTTGCAAAACTAATTCATTTATAGCAAAAGGTGAATTATAATTTTGGGTAAAAATTCAAGCTTTTCTTGCGACCACTTTTAACTACGAGACCTATTGAAAACTAAATAACAATTGTGTGAAAAAGAGACAAAGTATTTTTATCTTCATGAAACTTCATAAATTGTGGCAAAATAAGGCAATGGTAATGTTAACATTTAGTCTTCATCAGTAAACAGTGTGAATATTAAATTTTCCTGAAAAATAGTTTTCAGTACCACAAAAAATAGTGGGCCTTAGGCTTCCAAAAGGGGAAAGGGATGCACCTATCCAGGATAGGCTATTCTCCTCATTGAGGAAAGAGGGGAAACAGCTTATCCCTGATAAGGGTAAGATAGAGATGAAAAATTTCAGGTATAGTTTTTTCCCCCTTATCCTTTTTCTATCCTCTTCCATCAACTTTATATTCGCTTTTCTCCCCCTTTAAAAAAAACAATTGCAAGTTTTTTTTTGCTCGACGAACTTCTCAACAAGAAACAAGCAAAAAACTTCGTAGAACTGGTTTTCAAAACGATGCGACATTCGTAAATACCGAGGAAATTTTAAAAATTCGGAGTTAATTCTTTGCTACAGACAAGTATTTTTTAAGTAACATAACATAGGAACCTTATGGTTCCTTTATTTTCGTATTCAATAAACTACTTTAATAAGATATACCATCATTTTTTTTTGATCACCTTAATTATGTCGGAGGATTGCGTTTCTTATAATCCAATTTCTTTTAGTATCACAAAAGTCGCCCAACTGTTCTAAAATTTTTTATTTGAACTCGCGGCAAATTCGTGTCGAGGCAGTAGAGAGTATACTTTTGCACTGTTTTTGTGATTTGCCGACCCAGACCTACGAACTGATTTTGAGAGCCCTGTCGTTTTGTGACCATTACTTACCCTCTACGTATTCAGCTGTTTTCAGTGGAGTATACGTTCCTTCTTCATTTGTCAATTAACTCCCGGAACCAAAAAATCTGACTAGAACAATCTGTGTCACAAAATATAATGATAGCAAATCAAGTCTAAATTTCCGTGTGTCAACCGATGAGAGGGTCAAACGAGTATCATTTTTAAACTTTTAATGAAATTTACACTAGTTTTTTGTGACATCGCTTTATTCCATTTGACACTCAATTTCAACCAAAATAATTGCGCAAACAAATTCTGATAGATCTTGAGTTGTACTCGGCGTCATCTATTTTGATAAACAGGACATTTTTAAATAATTAAACGCAAATGAAGGGCTTTTTTTCAAAAAGGCTGTTTTCCCTATTTTTGATAATTTTTTGCATAGAAAAAACATTGATATTCAGGAAATTATTTGATGTGCAGAATTCTTTACCCACTTTTTAGCGAAGTTCAACCGAAAATGCCTCAATTTAATTAATTTCGTTATTAAAAAATCTTACATCGTGTATACAGTATACACATTCAGAAGGTGGCATAAGTCTGGCAGATTGATACATTTTTCAGAGGGATATCTCTGAAATTATACTGGCTGGTCTCGAAGAAATTTGACGTCAGAGACCTTAAGAAATTGAGCGTCGATTATTGGTCAAGAACCATGTTATTGTTGTGCTATTGACCAATCAAACACGGGCCTACCGTGTCGTGACGTCAATGTTTCACAAATACCAGCAAGTAATCCATTTTTATTTGAAAAAAAGGTGTATTTTTTTTATAGAAGTGATTAATTTTTGCAAACGTTTATACTTTTAATCTACCTAACCACCCCTCACACCGCAAACGCCAATTCGGGGACCGCGAGATTTTTTAAATCCCTTAAAACGAGATAGAAATAATGATTTAACAGACTTGTTAATTCAATCGTTCATAGAGCTCGCAAATTCCTTTTTCTAGTAATTTGGTTTTAAAAACATTTGATACGACTAGAATAGTTCAAAAAATATTTTTCCTACTTCTTTTTTAGGACTTTTTCGCGTGATTCTCATCCGCAAAAAAATTCTAGGCTAAAATACGACACAAATAATAATAAATTCTCTAGGAACCTCAAATTAGGAAATATTTGGCCGCTCTCCTGATAACTGATTTTTTTTCTCTGGCTCTTCCATGAGACGTTTTATTTTTTCCGAAGTATTTTCTCTATTAACAACCAAAACAACAACATAAAAAACCACATAATTGCCGAATCAATTATCTTTGAATTGAATCCGTTGATTGTTACGTTGAATTCGATGCAAGTCGACACAAAGACGCACAGTTTCTGAAGATATCTGCCGTTATCAAATTACTCAGTTTTGTTCTTTTTTTAGTGGCTGAACGAACTTGTCTAATAAACTTTTATTTTTCATTCTCAAAATTAGGTGCTCTACATTCCAAATCTATTTCTTTTTGCAGAGGAAAATAAGGATGATTCTATGTTCGTGTAACTATAACTAGATAGTATTAAATCAAGAACAATTCAAGCGGCCACGGTCTTGAGTATCAGGGTATTATCACAATTTGCGTATACGGTATTGTTGCTAGAAAAATCGTGTTTTTAAAAGAATAAAGTTCACTGTTTATGGGCCGTATCTTGATAAAAATAATTAACATTTTTTGGAAAACCTTTTTTATTTCATTCGCCAATTCATCTCGTGCGATGAGCCCTCAAATGTTCAAGTAACAAAAAATTTATATCAATTTGCTTCTGATTTCTTGTGCGTAGACAGGCGATACGAAAATTTTTTTTTCAGACTATTTAGATAACTATTTAAAATTCAAAGATCATATTTGAATAGCCAGTGTCTACTTAATCTTTTGTAATTCATATGTAATTTTGAAAAATGTATGGTTTTCCGAATGAATTACTGAAACCTAAACTCTATTTTCTCTTGCATTTATCGAGCAAACAGAATAAAAATTTTGAAAAAATTATTGGCCTCCAATTTAAATCTATCCTAGTATCTCGGGCCAGCAAAAATAATGAATATTCTATTGCATTTAATCTCCGCAATAACGCTCAAAGTGCGTCCCCGAATGGCGTTTTGGTGTGAGGGGGATTTCAATGGTTTTGGTGGTGTGAGGGGTTAACATAACATTAATATTTTTTAAAATATTAAAAAAAACTTTTCTAGGATTTCAATTTTGCGTATACTGTATACTTGAAAATTGAATCCCATGAAAAGTCTTTTTTTAATATTTTTAAAAAATATTTTAATGTTATGTTAACTTACCATTGTTACATTTTTAAGTACTTAAAAGTATATAACGTTTCGCAAAAATAATCACTTCTATAAAAAAAATACACCTTTTTTTCAAATAAAAGATACTTGCTGGTATCGCTAGAACATGACGTCACGACACGTCTGAAGGCCCGTTTGAATTGGTCAATACACAACAATAAATGTTATTGACCATAAAATCACGCAATTCTTAAGGTCTCTGACGTCAAATTTCTACGAGACCAACCAGTATAATTTCAGAGATATCACTCTGAAAAATCTATCAATCTGCCAGACTTATGCCACCTTCTGAATGTTGTGCCCAGCCTGGTCGACTTTATATCGGGAAACAAGTCAATTCTAATGCATTTAATGTTCGCAAAAAACTTCCAGGGAAAATATTTCCAGATAAAGCAATACATAAGTCTATTTGCCATTTACTTTTACCGTAAAACAATCAAATCATAGAGATTAGATAAGTGATAATCTCTCTCTGGTCTGATCTTTTAAAAAATAGTAAATTGTAAATGAGCAGTATAATTTATCACTCATCTGACAAACCCTTTGCACACTCTTTATAGTACTCGCTTATCACTGGAAAATAATCATTCAATTATTTTTCCGAAAAAACCCAGAGAAAGTTAATATACCAACGGAAATATGTATTCATATACAGGAGCGAAAATACAGAGCACTCAAAATTTATCGAAGAGATTTTGGAACTTACTTTTGACTTTTAAATTATTGCTGATGATTACCGTCTCAATTGCAATTATTTTAAATATAAGATGTGTTTCAATATAATTCATATTATATAAAGATTAATACAGCATTTATTATATTTTCAAAAAAATTAAAACTTTTTTCTGCCTAACCAATTTTAAAAAATATTAAACATTTAGATTAATCTTGAGTCTTGAAATTATTAAACTAATATCTTGAAACCCTGAAGGTGCTAACGAATGGTTTGTTAATTAAAATTATATTAATATAATAAATTCTCATATTTTTGTGCCACGTTTTCGAATTTATTAACTTTAGTAAATTAAGTATAAATTAATCTTTAGTAAATTATTCATTATCAAGCTGTTTTTACGATTAAAGTTAAATACAGTGAACTTCAGATTTATAAAAATATTAAAATCTAGAATCAGATTTATTTTGTTTTACAATTTGTAGCAAATTTGAGTGATTTTGAAAACTACCTAAAGAATCAGAGAAAATAAGGCTATTCTAAAAAAATTTTAAGAGCCCTAATTTTTGGGGATTTTTCGCATTTCAAATTAATTTGAAATATTTTTTGAGATTTCAGTTTGATCATTGAGATCCGGTCTGCGCATTCTATGTGATATGCTTCTGAGCGTAAACGTGATTTGTGATCTAAAATTTTTCTGAATTATTTGTAATATGTTTATAGTACTGTTTTTCAAGCTGAAGAGTTATTTTAAACGGGCTGGAAGTTTTTTGAATTCTTCATGTAAACTTCAAATTTGAATTGGTAACATTGAACAGTTTGTGATATGATTAAAATGCTTTTTGACAAAATGTGAAGTATATGGATCAACGGCCCTCAGAGTTCAAATCCTAATATTTGAATGATACAACAACGAAGAATAGACCAATACAAACCGTGATAAGGAATAATCCGATTTGATTGGTCAGATAGGAAATGATAACACAATCAAATGCTCAGATTGTTTTCAAAAGTTAGGATTTGTACTAGGCGGTTGATCCATATATTCCTTTCGGAACGGAACTCCATCTCAAAAGCTTACATTCTATTTATGCGCGGTTCGAATCCCACTGATTGTTGTAATTAGTGATTA
>SCLH01000231.1:18426-93789 GCA_004367855.1 Oikopleura vanhoeffeni
TATTTCTGAATTATTGTATATGTTTTATAGTACTGTTTTCAAGCTGAAAGTATTATTTTTACGGGCTGAGTTTTTTGAATTCTCATGTGTAAACTTAATTTGATTGGTAACATTGACAGTTGTGAATATGATAATCTATGTTTTTGACAAAAATGTGAATATATGGATCAACGGCCCTCAGAGTTCAATCCTAACTATTTGAATGATACAACAACGAAGATATTAGCCCAATCAAACCGTGATAAGGAATAATCCGATTTGATTGGTCAGATAGGAAATGATAAACCAAATCAAATGCTCAGATTTGATTTTCAATAGTTGGATTTGTCTAGCGGTTGATCCATATATCTTTCGGAAGGAACTCCATCTCAAAAAGCTTACAATCTCTATAGGCGCGGTTCGAATCCCACTGATTGTTGTTTTGTGATTATATTGAATATGATTATAGGCAAGGGTCTTGATAATGGAACCGCTAAATTTATTGGTGTGTATATCATCAAGCATCCTAAGACAATCACTTGACAAATCAGTGGGATTCGAAACGCGCTGTAGATAAGTAAGCGTTTTTTGAGATGGAGTTCCGTTCCGAAAAGGATATTAGTTATTGGACTTCGATTAATTTTCGACGACTTCGAAACTTATTTTTGTAAAACTTTAGCCCTGAAGATGCATAAGCAGCGTTGCCAAAAATAAATATAATAATATTTTATTTTAGTTTAGAGAACATATAAGTTTTGCACCCGTAGATTTACAACCTTTTGGGTGTTTTCAATTTCTGACAAATATGTCCTGAATATCTTAAGTATGGATGAGTTTTTTGTAAGCTCAGACATATCGGTCCGGCAGATTGCTACATTTTTCAGAGCGATATATATGAAAAAAATGTGAAAATTTATATTTTTATCGCCAATAAAAGTGTTCATTCATGCAAACGTATATATTTCTAATTTATTTAAATAACTAAGTGACTGTAAAAATATAAAAAAATTTCTTTTCATGGGAACTTCATTTTCAACTAAACCCGGTGTTAGAAAAAATTTTAAAACGATATTTATGAACTTCAGACATTTTCGGGTGTTATCTGCTTCAAAGTCTTGCTTTGCTTAAGCACATCAAAACTTTCCTAAATATAAAAGTTTTTTTCTATGAAACATGGTCAAAATGGCCAAAATTAGAGAAAACCAGCTTTTTGGGAATAAAATTGACCTTCAATTGCATTTTAATATCAAAAAATGTCCTGAGTACCAAAACAAATGACACCTTTGACACCCGAAATTTTAATGCAAACTTTTCACAAGAATAAAATTTTTCAAAATGGCACAAACCGGTGGTACAAAAAAGTGTTGTGCATTTCATCGATAGTTTAGAAATGATCATCGCGTGACCATGTCATAAGTTGACGTACGGAAACTTACTTGATACCAGAAAATTAAGTATTTGATTCTACCTGATTTTTCATGAAGAATTCGGAAAACAACGGATGTAAAATTTTGGAATTGATTTGCGAAAAATTTACATTGTATTTCTTAAGAAGTCGATAACAATGACAAATAAAAATTGTATGATTTTTCAAACAGCGGTCAGAAAATATGTATGCATCCATGAAAAAAATTTGAAATGCCTTTTTTGCTTTTTTTATCCAAAGATTCGAGTATAAAAATAAAATAAAATTGGACAAAAAATGCGGAAACTTTTTCAGAATGTTAAGATTTTTTTTTTAATTTTTACGAATTCAAAAATGAAAGTACTGACTCAAATCTTTCGTAAGATAAATCAAAAATGATTTTAATGAGCTGAAATAAAGTTATTCTGGTTGAACTAACGACAATAAACACAAAAAAACCCGGTACCCCTCACAAATTAAGGCTCAAACGAATCACAATTTCACAATTTCATTGTTATGGTTTTTTTCTGAAAGTATGGAGAATTTGAAACAAACTGGTTGTATTTTTGTCCCCATACTAAGTCAAGAAAGTACTTTTTTATTGTTTCGAAAATATATTGTATTGGTTTTAAGCATTTTAATGAAAATTTATGGATTTATAAAAATTCAAAGTATCTGTTTCGGGAAGAAAATTTTTTTTAGGTTTTTGATAGTAACAGGTCTCGGCCAACTCATGCGCTTTGCAATCATACAGGTTTCAAATATTTAACAAACAAATTTAGGGAAGATTAGGCTTTTACGTGAGACCCTCAAAATGAGCTCAGGATACCGTTTTTTGGCTATTTTGAAGCGAATTTACTTAAAATTTTCAAAACGTTAGTAACAGACTTGCGTAAGTATTTTGTGGTTAATAAAAGCTACAAACAATTTCCCTATCTTCAAAACTCACAGAGGAATAGGCTTTTTGCGAAAAAATATGACTTCATTTTGAAGCTGATTCCTCATCGGTAGAGCAATCAGTGATCGTTAATTATGTTTAAGGACGTAAGAAAACACAAAGGTTTGTTAATCTACGGGTGCTCAAATATATATTTTGTATTTCAGACGTCAAAAAATTACAGTGGAAGACGTCTATAGCCTATAGTCTATGACTATAGGTAATGAATGCAATTTGCAACACTGAGATCTATAGACTATAGGCAACACTTCATTTAAAAATAAATGAACATTCGAAAAATCATAGTTATTTTGCGAACGCTGTTTAAAGGGTTCGGCAATGGTAAGATAGTATTTCGGCTATATCACAGAACAATTGAAAGTTTTTGGACATTTCTAGAATTCTATAATTTTTATGAGGTTGAGCTTCCGGTTCATTAAAAACCATAAAATTTCTGATAAGATCATCAAAACAAGACCTTTCATGCATTTTTTTGTACCATAAATTGAACAATTAAATATCTCATATGCAATTTCGCCAACTTTGAGATAATTTTCTGATTTGAGATAAAAAATAATCTTTTTTGAAATAATTTTTTAAGACACATATCCGTTAGATGATATTTCTGCGTGATTCCCGCTACTCTCGTCCCCGAAAAATAAATAAAACTCTAGAAAATTTGATATTTAATTAATATAGCCGAAAAACTATATAGCCGAAATACTATCTTACCTCGGCAATATAAAGAAACCACCAAGCTTTGATCAAATCAGAAAATTGATCTGATCCGATTGATCTCTTATTGGCTCCAAAAATCGATTTGATCCAATGTTTTATATACTCGAAAAAGTACAAAATTTGAACTTGATCGGATCAAATCGGACTTGCAAAAAATTTTTCCGATCTTCTTCTGCGGTTCCCTGGTTTATTTCAAGCGCAAAACTCAGTCTAACTTTTTCGACATTTCGTACTTAATTAAACATTTTGTTTATGTTGAATTTTCAAACAACTATAAGTCAAATTGCAAAATGGGATTCATTAACAGAATCGGAAGTTACTTTTTATTACAGCTGTCTCCCAAGTCTTTTACTGACTTTTTGTCTAAGTCTGCTTGGTATCTCTGGTACTGTTATGGCGAATTCTGGCTTACTTCTCAGGTGATATTTTATAAGTCTAGTAGACATGGAAAACTATTCCAAACAAAGAAATGATATAGTTTTTTAGTTGATTATTAATTACTAGTATATGTCTTGTCTACTAGACCTTAAAGCATAAAAACGAAATAAACCTTATTTTTTCTAGCTTCAGTTTTCTGACGATGATGCTCAGCCGTGATATCCTAAATAATATCGTCATGTCTTGCAAATTGCTATTAGATAATCGAAACCAAATTGATTTTATTTACGGTAGAAATGTCCCAAAACGAAAACTTCGAGAAATTTGCTTCCCTCACGGTCAGTCAACAAAAATTCAGAACCCGTGCGTCCTTTGCTTTATTAAAGGGGAAGCCCGATATAACCCACCCAATATTTCCGAATTTGCCAATATCTTCTGCAATCTTACGATTTGCAGTTTTTATTCTTCCAGTGCCTAAATCAGTGTATGAGCCAATATCGCCGAAATTGTGTGGGCGTTTGAGCTTTATTTTAAATTACTCGGAGTGCGTCATAAATGACGTCATATTTGAAGATTGAATTTCCAAATCGTCTCTTTCGGAGTTTTCTTTGATAGTGTTTGGTGGCATACTTGTTTCTATATATTTTACTATTCTACTTTATTTGAACATCTTGTGAAACTCCTTATAAAATTGAAAAAAATTGTCAAATTATGACGTCATTTCTGACGCCCACGTATTTTAAATTTAAGAACAGAAAATTTAATTATTGTTTCCATATCGCCGAAATTTTAAAGCACAAAACTTACGGCGATATATTGATTTCCTCTCTGTAGTACAGAGATTCTGTACAACTATTTTCGAATATTTGACATTATTTATAAAAAACATCAATCTTTTAGAAAACTTGTGAAAAGATTAAAATACATTAATCATTTAAAAAGTCATTTTCAACGTTTTCCAAAGTTGTCAGGAGGAAATAAATTCAACGTGATATTTGAATTATTATGTTAAAGGAATAACCATAATAATGTAACGTTTAAGGGGGAGCAGCGTTGTGGCAGATTGGTACATTTTTTCGGAGTGATTTATGAAAAAAAAAATGTGAAATTTTTTTTTNTTTTTTTTTATCTTTAATAAAAGTGTTCATTCTTGCAAACGGTTATATTTTTAATTTCTCAACATACTTAAGATTCAGATGTATTCATATTTGATATTTAAAACACATTAAAAATCTATTTTGTAGAGAATTTTTTTCTGGTCATTTTAAGACCCAGGATTTTTTTTATGAAATTTTAAGCCATCTTTCTGATCAGTGTTTTCTTGGCTTTCTTTTGATACTCCTTTCAAAAAAATCAAAGTATAGTACCCCTTAAGGGGGTGGCCGTCGCAAAATGAGGCTCTAGAAGCAAATTCTCCCAATTTTATTATTATGTCTTTTCTATGAAAAAATGGAAAATTACAAGCATTTTGGTACTCGTTTTATTTTAATACATGGCTAGGAAAGCACTTTTCGATGATTTCAAAAATATTTCGTATGAAAAAAGTGAAAAAATTTTTGATTTTTGGAAATTTAAAACACGATTTACAAAAAAACGAGTCAGAAATTTAGACAAAACACAACTCGATTTTTTGCACGGACTCTTTAGCTGCACATTTATCTAGGTTTTTAATGTGTGACTTTTAAGTCCAGGGAGGAGATACATTTTGATTGAGACCCCTAAACAAGAGACAAAATACTGTTTTTTGGTGATACTGAGACCAAATTCAAGAATTTTCATAAAAACTCGACTTGATTTTATGCTCACGTCCTGTCCGGTCAATTTGAGTTATAAATCATTGTTGTACCCTAAAAACTCAGTAAGGAGATATATTTTTTCCCTTTTTTTTATTTTTATCCTTTTTTTATTTTTTTCCCTTTTTTCTCTTTATTCCCCTTTTTTCATTTTTTTTTTTTTTATGAAACTACTATGCTTTGATTTTTTTGAAAGTAGTATAAAAATAAAGCCAAGATGGCTTAAAATTTCATAAAAAAATCCTTGGTCTTAAAATAACCAGAAAAAAATTCTCTACAAAATAGATTTTTAATGTGTTTTAAATATTAAATATGAATACATCTGAATTCAACGCCACCTATCGTATTTCAATCATAGAAATAATCAGCTGAGTACGACAGACGCTTTATCATCTTGATATCCCGCCGAGTATTCATGCTCACAGGCGTTTGTTTGTTAACCCAGGTTTTTGATTCGATTTCCGACAGCTTTAATCAATCATTTGAAAATATTTTTTGTATGCTTAAAAAATTATTATTTTTCAAAGATCGTATCAAGTGTGAAAGTTAAGCTACGAGAAAACGGAAGAGATATATGAATAAGAAAGCAGGACTAGAAGCCAAGGTTTGCATTAGTTAGTTCAGGTTAAAAATATTTTTTGAAAATTTTCTGGTTTTTCATGGTAACCGTAACTAAAAACGTCTTTCCTGGCGCTGATTTTCCTTACTTTTTGGTCAAAAATTTTCAAATTTATTTAATTATTACAACAATTTGGGCCTTCGGCTTGAACTTGAGTCTAATAGGAGATAATTCGGATGTGTAGTTATCAAAATATAAGCACTTAAAATCGGACCAAAAAATCGGCTTTGGAGCCTACACCGATTTATTTGATTCTGAGCTTCCAAGGGTTAAATATTTTTTTTGGAAAACCTTGCCTACAGAAAGATATATTCACAGATTATATTTGGTAGCACGGAAAAATTTTTTCTTCCATGATCATGATATAAGAATATAAGTTTGCTTTCCATTGTTTTAGAATTTTTTTCAACTTTCAAATGTGAACCAGATCACCGCTTATCGTTCATACAGTTACTGTAATAATATAAATCATACTGAATCATTTATTAATTAATGATTATTTCAGCTATCTTTCTGACGTGCAATGTATTTATCATGCTCTTGGGTGTCGTGACAATTGTTATGATCATCAATTACATAAATTCACACAGTTATGGGCAAAACGAATCTGATTCTAAAAAAATTTTGATATAAAAGCTTTAATAGAAATTAGTTCCCCGTAAAAGAATCATTCAGTATTATAAACGTTCAAGATTGATTATGTTTATGAACATGAAATATTAAGCCTATATAAGTACACAAGAATTGCCAAAAGAAAACTCTCCTGTAACAGCAAGATCAGTGCCGTGGTTATCCAGAAATTTCTTTATCGATCGAATACGGTAAAAACTAAATATTTGTAGCCTGTCACTAGTTTGGTCATAATTTCCAGCATCATTCTCGCGAAACTTGCGAGCAAAAACTGTTGTTGTATTTTGCACGCGAGTTGCTCATTTGTGTAGAAAAACTCGTGGGCACTAGAATTTTTTGTTTGCCCGCGAGTTTTGCAAAAAACACCGGTTTTCACTATAAATCCGCGGACACAAACTTACTAGATAAAATTGACGATTGCTAAAATTATAGTTATTAAATATTTGTTCTTACTAATTTCAAATAAATGACTACTAATTAACGAGACTTTGTGGGACAATTTTTTTTACTCATGTAAAGTTTTTGTTTAGTTTTGGGCTAACTTTGATTGTTGATCGCGAGAGTATTTTCACTTCAAAATAATTTTCAGTCAGCGGAATTCAAATCGAAATAGCGAACGATTCCGAGATTCGATGAGAATTGACTCGATAAACGATTCCATTGGGCGTTTTGAAATTTGAAGATATTCGATTTATTTGTTTCTGGATTAACTGTTAGACAGTAACTGTACCTTAAAACTATTATAAATGCAACAGCATTTAGATTTGTCAATCATAAGATTTTGATTAAATTGTCTAGAGAAGACATGAAAATAGCTTCTACCAAAGTTGATAACGAACCCAGACGAATAAACTCATAAAAAAAGTAATTTAATTGTTGAGTTTTGTTTCGATGATCCGCCTTCGGTGTTTGCGGTTGCAACGAGTAGGTATATTAATCAAGGAGAGTCAACATCATTATTATTATATCATTATTTCTTTAAGTGGGTGGTGTGAGTGATTTCAGTCATTTTGGAGGCATGGTACGGCTAAACTGATGACGGTAGAACATTTCTCATCAATACATATGAAAGATCTATCCTTGATCTCGCGATTCCATTGGACATTTAGTACCACTCCCACAACCATTTGGTTACCGCGGTTTAACACGAGGAGTCCTTCAGCTTTTTTTCAAAGAAACAAAGATCCTAGAGCTTATATCGGAAAGTTTTGATATTTGATGAGAAGTGCCGGAAAATGTCTGAATTTAGTGTATAAGAGCTTTTTTTTTTTGATTTTTGCGCGGGGTCAGCAATTGGTTGAATATGTCGAAAAATGGTGGTTTTTCGACGTTTTGATACAAGGCTTTTTCCGTGGAAATGCCAGAAACGTATTTTCGGAATATAAACACCAAAGGTTGATGAAACATCGGGTAGGAAGTACTTTTTTTGAATTTCGGCCTGATTGGCTGTAAATCGACAAAAAGTGCGCGAATCAACAATTTTGAAACATAAAAGTGAAAATTAGATAATTTAAATGTCACCCAAAAGCATTCCTTGCATACAATTTTCTGGAACACGGATATCAGCACTATGGTCTCATTTTCAACACAGCTGATTCTAGAAAAAAATAGGTGTTCTTCATAAATATTTGTATTTGCTCTTAGACTGTTGTGTGTTGAAAAGATAGACCTAGTTGCTTATATCGTTTCAACAAATTGTATGCAGAATTTTGGTGACATTTAAATTTTCTAAATTTTCAGCTTTTATGTTTCATAATTGTCCGATTTCGCAGCCACTTTTTTGTCGATTCACAGCAATCGGCCGAAATTCAAAAATAACTGTTCCTATTTGTGCGAAATGTGTGTTTTCGCTGAGCTGCTTTCATAAATCATCGCACCCGCTCGGGCTTGTTCAATTTCCGAAAATGACGTTCTGGGATTCCACCGGAAAAAGGGCCCCTTTTTTTGGTTAAATTCCGGAAACTGTCCGAAAAAAAAACACCATTTTCGACGACATATCACCAGATTGCTGACCCCTGAGGCAAAAATCGAAAAAAACAGCTTCTATACACTAAAATTCAGACAATTTTCCAGATTCTCACCAAATCTCAAAACTTTCCGATATAAGCTTTAGGAGCCTTGTTTCTTTGAAAAAGGCTGAAGGACTCGTGTTTAACCGCGGTTAACCAGATGGTTGGTGAGAGTGGGACTAAATTGTCTTATGGAATCACGAGATCAAAGATAGATCTTTCATATGTATTGATGAGAAATGTTCTACTGTCATCAGTTTAGCCGTACTAAGCCTCCAAAATGTCAAAAATCATTCACACCACCCCCTTAAGTGTCTACCATGTGGCTATTGTAGTCAATGCAAAATGAGTTAATAATTTTTAGTCTTATTTGCCAGAAATAGCTATCCGACAAAACTAGTCTAATCAAAATTTCAAATTTTTTTATCCTATAAATTATAGGCTATAATAAAACCACCTAGACACATATTATTGACTCATTTTGCCTTGACTACAATAGCCACATGGTGAAGACTATAGGCTATAGACTATAGGCTATAGACTATAGGCTATAGTCTTGCCATGAAAATGAAAATACTTCGCTCCTGATTTTGCAATTAACACTTGCTTTCGTAGCTGCTACGACGTAGCATCAAAATAACCAAAATTTACTCTTGTACACATGAACCCAAAGTTGATATTCTTGATACTGCAAATCGTGTCTCCCATTTCCAATGTGAATGCCCTGAAAATTTAATTGGTCAAAGTAAACCTGAAAAGAAGCATTGAAAAAAATTGTTGTTATATTCTTGAATTGAAGTGATAGAAAACAATTCTGAAAAATATGATGCTTTGATTAGCTGTTTCCCTCTGCTGAGAAATAATATCAAATGAACCTATTTTCACTTATAAAAAGCAAAAATTAAAATTTTCAACAGTCAAAACATAAGGTTTCTTGAAAACTTCATACATTGCAAAACATGTTTGTTTGATCTTACTTAAAGCAAAATTGACCGAGTTGGAGCGAATTTCTTCTGACCCTTCGCCAAATCGCTTATGACCGCTAAAAACCCAAAGAGAATTTTTTTTTCAACGGCCAAAAATTCCTGTTTCTTGAAAACTTCATACTTTGCAGAAGTTTTTGATTTGATTTCATTCAAAGCAAAATTAAACGTCTAACGGTTTTTTCTAGTATCTGCCTTTGTTTCGATAAATATTGTTTTAACGAATTTTTTCCCCACTTCTCCACCATGTTCGGTAAAGTTTGGGTGATTCGATCTAGGCGTTTGCGGCTGTGACGGTCAGACACGGGAATCAAGGAAAGTTTTATGAACTATTAAAACTGAAAAATGTTTTTATGCGATTTTCTTACGTCACTTTTGTACAATCAACTAAGACGGCACCGCTTAAAACGTGAACGAAAACACGTCACTGATTAGCTCTGATTTTGCTTTCCCTTGAACATGATAAGAAAATATGACGAATTGTTTGCGTGAAATAAGCGGTGCCTTTTTAGTGAATTGTATCTGACGCCTTTTTCTAGCATCTGACTATGTTCGGATAATCGTTCTCAGAAGCTTTTTTGCTTCTGCTGTAATTTCAGCATATTGTGTTTGTATGTATATTATGCGAGATGTTTGAGAATGGCTTCGCTCTCGTTTATAAATATGAGGCTTCGTGGCGATAGAGTAATCACTAGACTCGATAAGCTTCGGGTGAGCCGAGACTGGGCTTTGTTTCTATTAAATAGTTTTGTAGGTAGTAAAATTTCTGATAAGCTTATCTTTATTAAAAGTCTTCATCGCGATTATTCGGGAGAGGTGAACGTATTTCTTGACAAGTCACTATTTGACAGAGATCATAAATTTATTTTTTCTGCATTAAAAAAGATTACAAAAATGTGCTGAACTTTGGAGTCAATAAATTCATTGAAATGAATAAACACAATGAAAAAAGGCATGTAATATATCATTTATTTAAGAAATATTGATAACTTAATTATGCAATCAATCGTGATATAGTTCCTTTTATAACTTAGCTGGATGCGTAGTGCAGTGATTTATATGTATTTTTATTGGATTCTCTATTTTGGTAGCATTCTAAGCAAGTGTGATTAAAGGATATTATATCTATACAAATGATTTTGGGTCAAATTCCATTCTGAGTTTATTTCTAAGCATATATGTGAAAATTTACGCGTGTCTTGATATTATTATTTTTTCATTTTTTTTTATATAAAAATGTGTTACTTACTTTGTTTTGGTGTATCAATGAGTTGAAAAAAAACTAATATTTGGCATGATTCTTTATTTAATTACTTAAAATTTGATTTTATTTGAGAGATGCTATAATTATAGGCTATGTTTTAGGGAGGAATACAGTGAGAAATTTGGTAATATGGGTAACTGAAGCGTTGGAGTTAAGAGTGAACTTCTGGATTTGATAGAGTTACCTGAGAAAAAATTGGGAAATATTTTTTTTCAAAGAAAATGAGCAAAATGGGCAGTCATGGGGGTTAAACGTTCGAAGGAGAGCACAGAATTGACGAATTTTAAGCGCGTTGGAGTGGAGCTGAAACTTTTTGACCAATAAGTTAACCGGAAAAATTTTGGGAAATAATTTTTTTTCTGAAATGAACCAAAGGTCATTGAGGGTTAAACGTTCGAAAACCCTCATGGAAACATAAAAAAGAAAAAAAAAGAAATTGGCGAATTTTACGCGTTGAGTTTGAGCTCTGAAAATTTCTTGGGGTAATAAGTTTATCCAGAGAAAAATTTTTGAGAAATATTTTTTTCTGGAATGAACCCAAAAACAGGTCATGGGGGTTAAACGTTGAAATTCTCAGAAATTTGGTCTTTTGCGGTTTGAATTGAGTTTCTTGTACTCTGGACTAAGTAAAGTCAACCTGAGAAATTTATGGTGATAATTTTTTCGAAAATGACAAAAAAGATCATGTGGGTTGAAAGTTCGAGAAATCTAAAAATTGACATTTAAATGAATATGAAGTAGCTATAATTTTTTAAAATGGCTGTGAGGGGTATATTGGCAGAGTTGACATTACTCATCGAAGATATATTCGAAAACTGAATAGCTTATGAAAAAATGAATGCTTTATTTGTAGATCTTATCTTATCTGCGAAAGGTAATCACAAATTATTTTTGACCACCGTATCGTAAGGTTGAGACTTTTTTCTAAACTGTAAATCTATCTTAGCTACGGTATTATAAATTCGAGCTAAAATTTTCACGATACGTATCGGTGAGTATGTAAGATCGTTAGTAAAAAGATTTTTTTGATCGGGATGACTGAAGATTCTGAGACGCAATAACCGACGATTTTTCACATTTCAGGTTCAAAATTATTCCTCGAGATATATTTGCAAAATAGATTAATTTTACCCAAGTATACCTCAGAATCATATGTAAAGAATGATCACAGAATTTTCGCATTTCCTGCTAAAACGAATATGATTTTTTGGTCATTTTCGAGAAAATTTCGAAAAAGTGTTCGAGTTTTCGAAAGTGGCTCAAAGAAGCCCGTGAAACGACTTTATGAGAAAGTCGAGGCTACGTCAATCGATATTTTGAAGTTTTTAGGTGGTCAAATTGAGCAAACTTATTTTTGACTTCTCGTTGAAAATACTACCTTAAGATTTTATTAATATCTACATACAAATTTTTAAAGTAGAGTTTAGTTGGAAAGGGATGATAAATGAAATATTTATGTTTTATTACAGGCACTCGTTATGTTTAAAATATGAAGTTTGCAAGATGAAAACTTTTATTGAAGAAAAAAAATATTTCACATTTATTTCTTTCAAATTGCTCTGAAAAATTCCACTAATAAATTTTAAAACGCCACAGATTGAATAATCACAGTAGGGGTAGCACAGATTTAAAATTGCTGTTTTGTCTAAGGCAGGCACTTTCCAATTTTTGATCCTGAATTAAGGTTATCTGGGATATACATTTTTGGTCGACAAAGATTTTGGAGCGATTTTTTCGCCTATTTTTACCTATGAATTTAAGATTATAAAAAACGTGTGCATTAAGCAAATTTTGATAATAACACACTGTTTTAGTGAAAAAATAGAATTTAATAAACATAAAGCATTGGGTAATCGTATTTTTACTTGTTTTCTGCTGATCGCTTTAGAATTTCCAAGTAAAAGATAGGCTGTTAAAAAAATAGAACGAAAATTTTGTCGACCAAAATGTATATCTAAGTTTAAATTTTCTAATATATTCATTTTTTATAAATTTGACTTTTCCTCAAAAATTTTGTTTTTTCTATTTATCTAATTTTTCTTCTTTGGAGATTAAACATAAAAATATCCGAATTTTGAATTGCGGAAATTTGCAATTTTTAAAAATTTATATAATAATTTTTTTTTCAATAAAGTTTTTGTTCTTAAGTTTTTTTCGCAGTTTATGTAATTTAATGTTGTAAATTTTTTAACATTAAGAATGTTTCGAACTGGGAAATTTTAAAAATTTACTTTTTTTTGTTACTAAAATTTTTAGAACAATTTTCATTTAATTTGAACTTTTTTAGATGATTTGAACTGTTTTTCAGTTTTATAAATAAAATATTTTTAAATTTTAATTCAAGTAAGCAAAGTTTTTCGAATTTTGCTTATTGAACTATTATTTCGAAACTTATATATTAATTCAAACATAAAATTTCTCATCAAATTTCTTTAACGTTTTTTTAATAGAATTGCCATTTTTTCGACGATGAGTTTTTTTTTGATTTGAAACTTTATAATAATTGAGAATTAAAGCTTTTAAATGCTGTTAGAAAAGTTATATTATGAAATTATTGATATTACATTTTCAGAAAATAGGGTTATATTATGATTTATAATAATCCCTTATTATTTAGACTATTGATATATCCTGAGGCCCAAGCCATATTTATGGCTCGTTTTGAACATATTTTATCGAAAACTATAAGGCTTTCGATTACAACTATTTTTCAGTATTGAGATAAAGGATGACTCGAACTTTATGGATGAATTATATAAGATATTTAACATTTGAGTACTTATTGAAGTGTGGATACGAACCTGGATAAATCGATTCTTTGTAATAAGATGCATTAAATGAAATGAATAAGCTTGTTCTAATCTGTCGATTCATATACCTTATGGGTTTGTCTATGATATAATCTTCCTTACGACGGTGATGTAATGGAATTAGTGGTAAACATCATGTTGCTTTCTTAGTTTTTCGCTCCCTTTCTCATTGATGAGCAATTTATTCTGTTTCAACCAAACAGAAACAAAAAAGTTTACATGTTAGAAGAAACATTAATTATTTTTAAAGATGGTCAGCGATTTTTAAAAACTGAGTATTTCAGACTTTGTTTTTTTACGTATAAATTATGAATAAGCTTATAAGAAATTTCAGAGAAATCAGAAAAAATAGTAAAAATGATATTTGAAGATCACGAAAAAAATTTTATTTTTCATTTTTTCAAAAATTAATCGCAAACTATAACTTTAACTTCTATTTTCAAGATTTTGTATTTCCGGTCTTGTCAAGATGAGCTTTGTTATGGCTCTATGAGTAGAGAAGTTCATTTTTCTCGTTTAATTGAAAGAAAGTAATGAATTATTATTGAAAATGAAATCTAAATTTTCACTTTGAAGATTTTAAATAAATTATTCAATTTTAAAAAAAAATTTTTGAAAATTTTAATTATTTAAATTGAATTCCTTCATGAATAACTAACTTGATATAAACATTTAAATTATTGTATGAGATATCAGGCTTGATTCTTTATTGGGGACTTGTAATTTGATTTTGTTTGTTGTTTTGGAAGTAAAAAATATTCACGAACAGATTATATTTTAAATTTTTCTGTGAGAGTTAAGATTTTTTTTAGTATCATTTGATTGCAATTAAAGTTCTACATTGATGAAAACTCAGGGAGGAGATGTGATTTTAGTTTGACCGGATTTGAAAGAGCGCGCTGGCGAATTGGATTTAAAAATAAAATATATATTTGATTGTGATTATTTTATCTATTAGTTAGGTTCAAATATAAGAAATCTGAAAAACAGAACTGTACCTTTATTATTTAAGAATTTTTCGGTCATTTATGACAAAGATTTATTTTGGTTCTTTACCATTATTTCAATTAAAAAAGATATTTGTCAATTATTTGCGAGATTTACCGGTAGTCCGGAACCAGTTCTAGCGGAAGCCGTCTTAAGTGATAGAGAGGCTGATTTTTGGCGAGTGAAAATTAAGCGTTTGTTGGTGAGGCGTTTTTTTTGCTTTAGGGTCGGCGACCAATATTTGCCTTTGATTGACGGTCAAAGTTCTAAGGTCAATCTCAGTTCATCGTATAGACTTGAAAGTACATCTCAAAAGAATGGAAATAGTCGACTTTTATGAACGTATTAAACTTGGTCAATTTATTACTGGAGGTTGCTAGATGAAAACTGTCAACACACAAGGTACTCAGTTCATCGTTTAGACCTTGCACTCAAGGCATAGTTGATAATCGTTATAAGAAGTCGACTCTTCGATTTTTTTTGAGGGACTTAAGTCTATACAATGAACTTAAGATTGACTTGAAGTTTTGACCGGTAATTTAAGGTCATCTTGGTCGCCGACTAAAAGAAAAACGGNAAAGCAATTCTACTACACAACGATTTTTGGCCACTAAACAAAAATGAATATCGACAAAATATACAAAGGAATAAAAGTCTGGAAAAAAGCGAAACTCATATATATATGTGTATATAAAAGCAAGTCAAGGATGTCTAAAAACTGGTGTCTTATGAAACGAGTATAATCTGCTTACAAAATTGCATATTTAATACTTTAATTAAAATTGCAAAACCTTAGAAGATTTCGAGCTAAGCATAACTTAATCTTATGATATTCATGATAACAAAGATGCAAAGTACAAATACAAATTGAAAGAAACGGTATTTTTTGTGAAATTGAAATTTTCACGGTTTGCCAATTAACTTCTGAAAGATTTTGAAAAAAAACCATCGTATTTGAATGTCCCCCCTCAAAAATAGAGAAATCACGGTCTCCATCACTCTTCCGGCATCTGTTGCATTTCTGCATTTTCTTCTCGAGCGAGAATGGAACTCGCCATAAGTTAACTTTCGGCACAACTATCGGAAAAATGACCAGCTTTCAAAATTACTTTTACTATTTTTGATCAGAATATAATAAACTAATCGTATCATTTTATTTATAATTTCACAGATTGGGTTGAAAAAAAATACATTTGAAAATATTTTAACCAATGGTTGGTTATACTGTCATTAAGAATGCGGCAACGTTATATTTTCGAAGCGTTCTGATGACGTTGAAATTTACCTTAAAATTGCTTTGAGGTTATCTACTGTGTTGCCATGAATTTTTGATAACCTCCGCGGTACTTCAATTTGGTTTACACAGAATTTGAACAGCACGCAAAACGAGGATTCTCAATCCAAACTCGAAAAACAAGCGTCGAAAGTAGGATAACGTCACTGGTTTAATTGCAGTTAACCAGGTGGTTAGTCTCGCCAGCGGTGTAAAAATGGTCGACTTAAAAGCGGATTTTTGACATTAAGTTTCAAATTACAAGATAATTGTAGTTGGTTTCAACATACAATTAGAAGTAATTAAAATGTGACAGAATTGTTTTTTACGAATATATTTTTAAAATGTTGTGGTGATTCCGAAAAAAATACTCATTTTTTGTTCGGATATTTGGTTCGAATATTACGGGGAGTTGATTTTTTAAGATTTTTCGCCGAAGTTTTACTTCTGGAGAAATTATTTCGAAACTAGACAATCAATAAAAATGTGAGATGATCCAGTGTTTAGGAAAGTGTTTTGTGCATGCAAAACACTTAACATTAAAATTGATTCGTATCTTGGGACAGATATTTATTTGGAAGTGAAATTTCAAAATTTTCAATTTAAGTATTCCATGAAAAGAATTATTTATTATAAAAATTAATTGAATCAATCAAAAATTGTCTGCACTGCCACTTGATTACTGTATCAACTTACGATTGATAATAAAAAGTGTATTGATCTGCTTTTATTTGGGAAAAGAGCCATTTTTCATAGAAATTCGTGATTTTTTTATCATGTTTTTTCACTTTTTTATAAATAACTTTTGATTGATAATATATGGATCTTCTCGGATTAAAGTGTGACGTAGGGCAGATACTTGTGCGTTGGTACCCATAAAAATGAAAATTTGTGAAGACTACGATGGGCACGTATAACGTGATATGCTACACCTTAGTTTCACAACTATATTTTCTAGAACTAAAAATCTGAATTTTAGAATTTGAAATGATTGATGCAAAAATATAACTTTTCAACTTTCTATTGCAAAAGTAACTACCTTGAGCTTTCTGTAAACAACGTCCAAATAAGAGCCGATATATCGGCTCTGGTGCCTTGGCGGAACTTTTTTTCTGTGATTCCGGGGGTTAATCTTGATTTGAGTTACAGCGGGGTGCGGCGTATAGTTAGAAAGTTTGTCGCCAAAAAACCCTAACTATACGCGTAATTCTAACTATACGCGTACTTTCTAACTATACGCGTACTTTTGGGAAAATGTGCTCTGATTGGTCAATTTGGACAATATCTAGAGTTTAAAATTGCGTTAAAATATGGTCAGAATAAGAATTTTTGGTGATTTTAAAGTTAATTTTTCGTTACAAATCTTCTAGGATGTATAAATTTAATTTTATTGAAAAAAATGAAAAAACATGAATTCGAAAAAGATTTATCCGAAAATTGTTAAAATGTCAAGAAAACAATGGAATCTATAATAAAAAAATTTTGGTCACAGTAAATCACTCTCAGAAAACCAGAGAAACTTAATATTTTTATCTGAATAGCTATTGGACCATTTCAAGCTAGCCGACATTGTCTGCAGCTTAAAACATGTCTTTAAACTCTTGCAAATACGACACTTCATTGCGTCAATCCTGAACATGTTTTTTTAAAAAAGTATTTTTCATCTGTCGCGCCGTACCACTGCAGAATCTATCTGAAAAATCTGTTACAAAACGCCTATCTCTCTGTAGGACGTTTTGAAAAAAAAGCCCTATATTGCCTATAGAACTATACGCCGCACGCCAGACGATAAATTTACTTTTTTCAACATGCGGTCGTTTTTGCGGAGTTTACGTTAGTTTTTGCTGGTGAATCTCAACTATACGCGTATAAATATACCGCCGCACCCTGCTTTAATTTATAACAATAATATAACTAATCAATATTTTTTTATTGTTATTTAAATATATTTCGAATCTTTTTAGGTTCTTCATCAGACGTTTATAAATAACTTATGATTAATATACATTCACAAAAAATATGCAGTCACAACAGTCCGAAAAGCAGAAAAGCTTAAACAACACGTTTTTTAGACAAAATGCAACCTGTTTTGTCGATAGTGAAGCCATTTGATAACAAATTGACGTAAGGGGTTTCAATAATGAAACAGCTTTACATCAACTTGTTTATTCAAACAGCGGATTATAAATTTTGATAGCGAGCCCTCGAGCCATTTTTCTTGCGTCAGGTAAAATGCAAATTAGTTGCTATTGTTTGCAATCTGCTCAACAAAATTCTATTCTTTGCTGAAGTAGGTGTCATCAGCAAATTTTGTGTGCAAGCGGCTTGGATACACATCGCAGTTATGATTGTGCTTTACTCTATGGCAGTACCTTTATTTATTTGCCGGTGTTTCTTGTACGCGATTTACGTAATCTACTACAGTTGCACCGAATATGAAATATCTACAGGACAATTAAAAAACATTTAAACCAAACGCTTTCGTTTAAAAAATTACAATTTTGTGCTTTAGTTTAGTGATAAAATTTGCTTAATCGAACTGCTTTCCATATTATATTTAGACGAAATCAGGTGTAATGTTATCGAATAAATCTATAATACGTTTTCCTATTTTCGCATTTAGACGTGATTGATGTAAGCATTGAGGTTACAATTCCCTCTCCCGGCGTCCAAATTCCGAATCATCATAATATCAAACAAAATATATACTGACCATTTCATCAAAATAGCCATTAGTTTATTCTCTCTTCGTCGCTTCTAAACCATCCATTATCCACAACAATGACAAGATTAGCAACTGTAGATAGCAATATTCTCAAACCCATACTCATCAAACAAAATATTATTCTAAAATAGATTAACTCGCTAATAATTCCATTTACATAAAACATACACCATATTATAAATCAATGGAAACTTATTTATCGAATTATATTAAATATTAAAATAAAATAATTATCCCTTTTTATTTATTTATTACATTATTTTTCTTTTTTTTTTTTTTTTTTTATTTTTTTTTTTCTTTTTTTTTTTTATTCTGTCTTGATTATTAAATTTTTAACTTTCTTTACGTTTTACTTCTATTATTTTTATTTATTTTTTGATTCACTACACACCGCCTAATTTCTTTATTTATTTTTATATTTTTTTTTCTATTTTTTTATTTTTTTATATTTTTTTTTTTTTTAATTATTTAATCTCTATCTATTATATTAATTATTTTTTTTTTCTTTTTATTTCTATTTTATTAACTTTTTTTTTTCTTTCTTTTAATATTTTTCTTTTTTTTTTCATTATTTTTTATCTTTTATTCTACTCTCCCTTTAGATACTTTTATATTTATTCTTTTTTTTTTATTATTTTATTTGATTTTTTTACGGCGGGCGACTTATATTTTTTTTTTCACCTTTGTTTCTTGTTTTTCCCTCTGTTCTTTCATTATTTTTTTCCGAATAGCGAGCTACGCTTTATTTTTTGTTTCTTTTTGTTTCTTCCGTTATAAATGTCTTTTAATCGTCCTCTTTTGTTAATTTAAGCGAACAAACTTTTCGTTCTACAATTTCATTAATCTTATTTTTTATCAAATTTTCTGGAAATTAAGATCTTCGATATTTAACTGTCAGTACTCAAGTGATTTTTTTCAAATAAGTTTCATTAGAGTTATTATCATTACATCTATATATGATATAATATGATATAATATATATAATATATCTCACCACATAAAACAGATATCTTTTGATTAATTGGACTGATTGAATGTTTATATTCAATAGTCAATTCTGAACCTTCTTTATGATTTGTTTTAAATTGTGGAATATTTTTTTCATCAAAATAAAGTAAAACAATCCAAAACTGTAAAGGCGTTATTTCAATTTTTCGTTTCGTAAATTGAAGTTGCGAGTGAAGCTATTCATATTTTTTGCGCATTTTTCTGTAAAGTTTATCACACACAGATAAAAAACATCGTCTACATATCTTGAACATATTTTGAGTATTAACACCCATTTTTTCAAACGGCAGAATTTTTTCAGATTCCATCATATGGCAAAAAACATTTGCTAAATATGGTGAAATTTTAGAATCAATTGAAATACCGTGCGTTTGACGGTTATACCCTGAGTGTGAATCAAAACACGAAAATTTTGTTAAGAGATCATTGAAAATTGTTTGAAAACATTTTTAGGAAGAATTTCGTACCTATTTTTTACATTTTTTCAATATTTGGTTGAAGATTTATATATTTTTTCACATATATAATCGACAACTGATTCCGTATTTACTCGGATAAATAATGAAACTACATCAAATGAAACTATATCATGTTTAGATATATCAAATTTATTTTCTATCGGCAAAAAAGGTTGCCCATTTTGTCTAAAAATACTTGTTGTTAACTTTTCTGCTTTCTCTAGAACATGTTGTGACTGCATATTTTTTGTGTTTGTTAATCATATTATTATAACGTACTGATGAAGAACCTAAAAATTCGAAATATATTTACATAACAATAAAAAAATATTATTATTATCACATCTCGAACAACTAAAAGTTGTAAAACAAAAATAATATAATAGTTTATTTAATTAAAATCTCATTTTAGTTGAATCAAGGCATTTCGCTTCATTTGTCACATCATTTTTTATAACCATTTAAAAAACCTAAAATTGTCAAATTCGAATATTTTTAGCTTTAACTCGCAAGAACCCGGTATTTCTTAATTATTTTTCTCGATGGGCCCGTCAAAAACAATGCAGGGATTAGAACAAAATGCCATATTAGCATATATTTTCGTAATCTATGGACGATATATATAAATGTTTTATTATGAACAATGGCTGGTTTGAAAATTTTGAGACTGATTAGTGGCCAATCACCGCTCGCTTAGCTTAACTGACCGCGAATTAAGGAACTGCGAGATACAAATTTGACAAACTTGTACTGTATTTTCCAAGATATGTTCAAACCAGCTCCCGTCATTTGTGAATCAATATTTTAAAGAAATATGCCAGTCATTTTGAAATGATTCCTTTTATACCGGCACACGTCATGTATGAATCAATATTTAAAAGGAATATCTAGGTCACTTGCGAAATAGTACTGTTGATTACATGAATTTTATTTGGCAGCGATTTAAATTTCAACAACGTCTCTGAAATTATATTTTTATTATCATTGAATATTTCAAAATGTGATTTTTGTATACAAGGTATTTTGTGTTGGTATACCATTTAAACCGATATTTTTTTTCGTCGTTAGTTAAAGATAGGCCCTTTTAAAATCCGATATTCAAATTTTGAAATGTGCTTCCGAGCAGATCCTAGCCGATCACAAAATGTCCGATCTGATCGAATATGTGATCGGATTGGATATTTTTGCGCATCTTTAGATTATTTAGTTTGAAAAATGAAGTTTTATGTATTTAAAAATCATGCATATCAATGAGGTGACAAATGAAAGTTTTTAAATGAGATTAAAATATCTTTGACTCAAAATTTGTCTCAAATAGAGCTTTAACTCAAAAATTCGAAAATCAAGTTTAAAATTTACAAAAATTATAACAAGCCGAACTAGATAGCTGAAAATTAGTAATTTTATGTGAAAAAATCAAGAAAAGAAAAAACAGTTTTTTTAAACGACCTTCTCTTGCGTTTTATTATTTAAGAACTATTTCCGAAGCATAGGAAATCTATTTTATCCTGACTATCAAAAGAAATGACGCCGAGAACAATTTGGCCCAATGTACAAAAAAGTGTTGTAAATTTCATCAATAGTTTAGAAATGATAATCGCGCCATCAGTTGACATACGAAAACTTAATACACCAAACAATTTAATCAGTGATTTTGCCTGATTTTTTATAGGGAATTCAAAAAACCACTAATAGAAAGTTTTGGACTTGGTTTACGAAAAATTTTCCTAATATTTTTAAAAGAGTCGATAAAAAATGACAAATAAAAATTTTATTATTTTTCAAAGAGCGGTTAGGCATCTATGAAAAAAGTTTAAGTGGCTTTTTTATTGGTTTAGAACCACACAATTCAAAAAATATCAGAAATAATTTTGGACGAAAACTGCGGAAAATTTCATAATATTTTCAATTTTTTTGAAATTTTCACGAATTAAAAAATGAAAACTCGAACTCAAATCAACTTTCGTGAGTCATATTGACTTTAGTCTGCCAAGTATATATGCCCAGTGGCATTGCTCACCCCCTAAATTGATATTATTAAATAAATTAAAAAAAATGTTTATTTTGAAACCAATTGAATCATGCAGTTTGTTTATTTATTTATTTTTTTTATTCCCGATTTTTAGCTCTGGTAAAACTTTTCTGTTTTAAACATGATTTATTAACCTTGTGTTTGTTCTTAAAAATAATATTAAATATCTGTATCCATGCATTTTTTCAAATTATGTGAAAATCAGAGCATTTTCGATCCGATCTATATCCGAGATATATTATCTTAGCCCGATCCGATCAGATATAGAAATTTTAAATCGGGCTTTCAATCCGATCACATTTTTTCGAACTCGGGTCCGAGCCGATCCGAAATTTCCGATCTGATCCGATATTAAAAATCTGCTCGGATGCCCTTTCCTGATCAAATTACTGTCAGATGCAAAAATTTCAAGGGTCTCATCATGAATTTATTATTTTTGAAATGAAAAGAACTTTATAAATATGAACTCTGCCAAACTTTCAGGTCATTCCGAAGATTGACTTGGGTGTTGCAGGTAATTGGCCATTTTAGTTATATCATATCACTAACATGATAGTAATGAATATATGATAATAAACATCAGTGTTCTGAAGCGGGATCGGGATTATTTGGGATCCCGGGTCGGGACGGGATCGGGATTGGAAAAACTAATAACACTCGGGATCGGGATTGAAAAAAAAGATGACTCGGGACCGGGCGGGATCAGGATTAAAAACTTATCCCGTTTTAGAACACTGAAAAGGAGATTTCTTATTAGTCGCATAATCAAATTTCAAGAAAAAATACAGTAGAATAATTGCAACAGACGTATTCTTACGTTTCAATTCCAACGGTACTACTTTTATTATTTTTTATTTTAGTTGATATCGGCGTTACAAATATTGAAAAATGCTATTTTCAAAGAAAATAACGCCAAGATCGCATAAATCCGCCATAAAGAGCTCGGTGAAAATTATGCAACTATTATTTGAAGAAAGTTCTCGCCAACATATCACAGTTCTACAAACAAGAAATCATAATTGGCATAACGTCGATAATGAAAAAGCAAATGCTAAATTTGTTTTTTGCATTTTGTATGTGAACTTGAGGACGTACAGTTTAACCGTAGCCAGAAGTTAGTTTATTGCTTTCGAAGACTTGGTAAGGACGGTAGCAGGAGAAGCCTACTACGAAAAAAATGTTTCGTGTAAAGTAAGTTGATAGAATAAATAAATTTTATAGTATTTATACAGTGGTTTTGTACTGTTTTAAAGTTTTTAACACTAGTACTATCTACTATCAAATTCCTAGAACTCACACACAAACGGCTCCAATTTTATAATTTTCTAGATTTTAACCATATTTTAATTATTGTTTCAAATCTGTTAAACAATATTTGATATCAATATTTTCAATACTCTTTTATACCAATATATATAACTCTATTTTTCAATTTTTTTATCTCGAAACTAATCAATTTCTTCTTAATATCCTTTTCGGAACGGAACTCCATCTCAAAAACGCTTACTATCTCTATAGCGCGTGTTCGAATCCCACTAATGTTGTCTTAGTGATTATATTGAATATGATTATAGCCAAGGGTCTTGATAATGGAACCGCTAAATTTTATCGGTGTTTAATCACTCAAGCAATCACTAAGACAATCACCTAGACAACATCAGTGGGATTCGAACACGCGCTGTAGAGATAGTAAGCGTTTTTTAGATGGAGCTCCGTAACGAAAAGGATATACGGCCCGAGTTTTCTCGTTTACTGCGTTTTTTTTTATTCCGAAAAAATACTCGATGGTGATTTGTCACTATCCGAAATATCTGTATCTAATTCGTTCATTTATGCGGAATAAAAAAACGCAGTAAACAAGAAAACTCAGGCTGTTTGTTTTTTTTTGGAAACTTTCAACAGGCGGTTACTCCCGACGGAAATTTGTCGTTTAGCTCAGAGACGAAACAGATCGAACTTTGATTTGTTTTACAATTGTGACGATTAAAACTCAAATTTTTTCGTCAATAGTGAAATTTTGGCGTCAGTAATAAGAAGATGTTAAAAACAAAGCAAAAGAAAGAGATGCAGTATTTTGGAGTTTTAATCCCTGGAAGAATAATTTTCTACCTGACATCATAAAATTCGTCACTTACACAAAGCTGAATTACGTTTATATCCCTTAATAGCCCTCTCTCAAAGATTTGGTCCCTCAAAGACACGGGGGTGAGAAAACAACGCTGTTTTTAACAACGAGTTAGCCAATAAGATTCTTAGATAGCTCAAACTGTCCACAAATATCTAGTTAATAATACAAAATAAAAATTGGTCCGAATCAGACCATTGTTTCTATTTTTTTTCAGACCTTTGTTTCTATTTTTGAGCAAAAACTAATAATTATACAAGTTCAGTAATTTTAGAATAAAAAACCTTGGTCCTATTAAAAACAATTTTCAATGTCAATATTAATTAGATAATTGTGCTCAGTTTGAGCTATCTAAAAACAAAATCGGATGACTCGTTTTCAAATGACACGTCGTTTTCTCACTCCGTGTTTTTGCGGGACCAAATATTTGGGAAATGGCAATAAAGGGATATCAACTGTGAGAAGGTTAGGTCGAAATTGAAAAATTTGAAGAAGTAACAGTTTCAAAATTGTAGAAGCTATCCGCTCGTGAAACTAAATTGTATGAAAATTGTGAGAGGAGATAGTTTTTGGAAAAATGCTAAAAAAAAATGAAATTAGCGCCCGAGAGCATTCTAGAGCAAGTTTGAAAAATTTGAGCAGGGCAGTTTTTTCGCTGCTGAGTTTATTCGCTGCTTGGTTAATTCGCTACTGGGGAAAAATTGAGAGTGTGTTAAATCATTTTCGTAACATGTGTTACGAGTTATGTACTGTTTAAAAATAATTATATATACAATTATATATTACAATTATATATATTTATATATACAATAATTATAAACATCGTTCACGAAACAATAATTTTATCCCTTTTTACGTTTGAACATTCCAAACAAAAATTAGAGACCGTAAAAAAATAGTGATATTTACCCAGCAATTACAACAATTGACATATAGAACCTCCTAAAAATTGTTTAAGCATCAATAATTTTATTTACCTCAAGTCACATTTTTTGTTTTAGCACAATTTGCACGCAAAGTCAAAATATGTGAAAAATGTCGTCTCTTCCACCCCCCTTAACTTCACGGAGAACAATCATCGTTACGATTTAATCATATACTTTTTGAGTATTTAATAATTTCCGTAATATTTGACTGTTAAATAATCCACCTCAGTGGTTTCAACTTATGATCTATGCACGAAGCACAAAAGTCTATGTCTTACTTTTGAGTCATAAGTTTTTGCGAAACTCAAATGAATTTAAAGTTCACATAACAAATCCGAATTTAATTTAAAATTGGAGGGCTAGCCTGACGAAAAAAAGCATTATTTAACAATTATGAATTTATGTCTTAACTGTAGGCTACAATTTGTAGCCCTTCAAAAATATTTTGTTGAGTAAAAGAATTTTTTGAAAAAAACTTTTTGAAAATGAAAACTGTTTTTAAATTGCCTATGTTCGAGCTTGAAATTTTTTCGATAAATATTGCAATAAAATTTACTAAACTTTCAGTCAAACAATTTCAAATTATCAATTCAAAAAGACAAAAAACGTTATTTAAAGAATGAATGTAAGTTGATTTTCGCCGTTTTCGAACCTTTTTTTATATATTTTTTAAAATAATATATTCAGCACCAACTTCATATGGTCTTTATGCGAAAGATAATCCATATCACAAATCTATCTTTTTTGACGTCTTTTTATCCAATTACTGACGCAAATATGATATAACTGATATGGTGAAATGTATCGGTTATGTCAATTAAAAACCATTGAGATGGAATTTTATATCGATATTACTGACACAATCAATTACTCTGAAGTATAAAGTATTATCGTCACGGTGGTAAATTTATATTTGTATTTGTTTGTGAGACAAATTTATAGAACTTTTTTGCAATTAAAAAATTGATTTGTTTTACAACGTTTCGAATATATTGTATTCATCATCAGGTATTAATGAAAACAGAACGAAAAAAAAATTTATATATCCAGTAATTGACCACTTAGAGCCCCTCCAAGTAACTTCCCCCCCTTTTTGGGTCGAGAAATTTATTCAGGACGAATTTTTTAATCTTGGTACCTTCAATTGTCAGTAACTGATCTGTCAGATAACTAACTGCCAACACATTGTATACCTCCTGACTAGTTGAACCCTATTTTGGTAGGATCTCGACTGTGAACGTCCATCTTGACTCTATATATGTACCACACCTGGGAGGAGGGGATTTTTTAAAGCGTAGGATTTTTTCTGAATTTTGATTTTTTTCCAAAAAAAATAAGTTTGAGATTTTTGAGAGAAATTTGAAGTGAAAGGTACCAATTTCATTCTAAATTTATTGTCACCTTTCAAAATTGCGAATGTAACACTTAACTCGAAATACTGCCAAAAAACGTTAAATTTCACATCGAATTTTTCAGAAAAATAATAGCCAAATAAGACTGCGTTTTTTTCGACCGCTGTCTATATAAAATCATATTTTTTTTTGTGCTATGTCAAACTATTACGCTTTGAGTATTTTCTCGTCTTTTTGTTTATAATTTTTATACAAAAGCAGACCTTATATATCCCTTTCACACTTTTGTTACATCCGGCCCTGATTAGGAACGTAGTGGTGTTTTTTAAGTGGAGTGGATGGGCCGGGATATTACCAAAAGTGTGAATAAGGGATATGCAGTATTTTTGAGTCTATATGACAATTAACAATAAACCCTTTTCGCGCCAAAAAAAACACCGGAAATATAATCTTGCCAGGTGATGATCGGTAGAAGATAATCAGAAAATTTCGTTGTACGTAAAAGTAGATTGCGAAACTGTGCAAAAACTTAATAGCATTTTAAGGGGTGAAAGCTTTTCAGAAAAAACAGGCATTTCGAGGGGTTGAAGGGAATTATTTGCATTTCGAGGGGGCGCATTTCGAGGGATCACATTTCGAGGGGGTAGGGACTGTATCATGTTTTCTGATCTCGAGAATTTCTCCATTTTATAAATCAAACTTGGAGAAAAAAGGATGTTTTTTAAAGTGCTGAAATAAAATTATTTGCTTTCCAGCCCTACAACGGTCTTCAATTTCAGTATATTTTCTAACACTTTCTCAGGAAAATTATAAACCAAACTCGTTTTGTGCTATTAATTACTTGATACGATGACAAGTTCTGCTTGAGGTACAGAATAATTATTATATTGATTATTATAATATCGTTGTAAAAAATCGAGTGAAAAAATTAAATTGCGAATTTGGACACATTTAATGCATTCTAAATTGCCTTGAAAAAGTTTAATCGATGAAAAATAGCTTCTTATATGAAATCAACAAAAAATGTACAGTGATTATATAATTAAAATTACGAAAAAAATGCAGGCAATTTCAAAAAATAAATAACAAATTTTCTAATAAAATTTTCTGGACAAATCACCTTCCTTGAAATGTTTATAATAACGTTATTAGTCATAAATTATAAGACCTCTAGAAAGTCTTTCTGGCCTAAAAAACCATCTTAAGGGGGTTATGTACGCAGATAGATTTTCCTTAAATTTTGTCCCCTAATTCGGCCAAAAAATAAGAAATGAGCTTGGTCTTAGACTTTTTCAATCACTGGTTTGCTCACCAGGTGGTTTGAAGTGCAATTCTAGGGCATGTTATAACTGCTCTCCAGGCTAACCTGCAAGCCGAAATTACTAATTATTATCGTTGTGAACTAGAGATTTAGTGAATCTAGCGTATGGCAAAGCGAAAAAAAATTTTGTTATCTGGTACGTAGATAACCTGAAAAACTGAAAAAAAACATATTTTTCATTTATTCAAACGCTCTCCACTAGGCGGTGTTGAACTTGAGATCAAATAGTGTTGCCCATCAAATTTTCCAGAACCTCAACTAGTCTTTGGCCGAGCAAAATATTCTCAAATAATATTTCTAGAAATTATTTTATTTTGAAAATGTTGGAAAAAAAAATTTTTGACAAAAAATCACAAAAAAATTTTCTCAAGAAAAAGTCATTGATTTAATCTAAAAGTGATGTATATCCTTTATACTCAAATTTTCTCAGGATGCATAATTGTGTCTAAAAATAAACCTCATTTTGAAATCGTAGTATTCCTTTTAAATTATAGATTGTATATGGCAAGTACTACTATTAGGATATCCTGGAAACTTAAACATATTTTTCTAAAATCTGAGAAAATTTGAGTTTAAAGGGAGTATAATCACCACTTTTAAATTAAATTTATGACTTTTTTCTTGAGAAAAATTTTTTTGTCAAAAAATTTTTTTTTCCAACATTTCCAAAAAAAATAATTCTAGAAATAATTATTTCAGAATATTTGTGCTCGGCCAAAACTTAGTTGAGGTTCTGGAAAATTTGATGGGCAATACTATTTGATCTCAAGTTTAACACCGCCTAGTGGAGAGCGTTTAAAAAATGAAAAATATGTTTTTTTTAGTTTTTTCAGGTTATCTACTGTACCAGATAACAAAAATTTTTTTCGCTTTGCCATACGCTAGGTTCACTAAATCTCTAGTCACAAAGATAATACTGAGTAATTTGTCTCTGTTATCCTGAAACATTAAACATGCCCTAGAATTGTCACTTCAACGCCACCTGGTGATCAAACCAGTTGATCGAAAAAGTCTAAGACCAAGCTCATCAATTTTTTCCGAATTAGTGAAAATTTTAAGGAAAATCTATTTGCGTACATAACCCCCTTAAGGGGGAGTGTCTAATTTTTTGAGCCCCTTATAGAATTAATTTATGATAAATTAATATCGGTTATGACTAAACTTACCTAAGAAATCTCATGGTGGCAATTATTCTTCAAAAACAATCTAAACAAAATCTAGAATTTCAAAATTCGAATATTTTTTCTTATAAACCCAAAAAACCGGTATTCCACATGATATGAACATTTTTATTGGTTAATATGACCCACCGAAAACATCTATGACATATAAAATTATATAATGCTAAATCGAATTCTAGAAATTTCAATTATTTCGAAAAAGATTTTTTTTTCTCAAGTTTCGTTTATCAAGATTCAAAAAACAATATTATGTAAAAAACATAAAAAGCAAACGCCGGAATCGCGTATTTCCCTAAGAGTCTTGAACTCGATTATTCTAAAAAAATATGTAGACTAAATTGATGACGTGAAAATAAGTCGTTCATGCAAGAATAAATGGACAAAATTTGATAAATAATAAATCTGATTAATTGACAGTTAAAACCCCAACATACCTCAACATTGACGACAGACTTCCGGTTGGAACATTGATATTTTTAATATTTCTTACATAGCGAATCGCTATTAGCGATCTTTGAATTAAAAAAATTGAAATTAATTCCACATGCCAAAACAGACATTTCTTTGACAAAAACATATCATATAATTTAAAATGATATGCGGACTCTTTTAAATTTGTACTATAGTAATTCCTCCTGGCAAGCCCTGCTGAGTTTTTCAAGAATACCAATTATTCAAATAGTTCATGCTTTATTTAAAAAGTGCTCTATTGCTATTAATTCGGGCCGTAGTTCAGAAAGGGCTAGTTGCAACGAGTTGCCGCAATCGGAGTGAAAGAGTTAACACGTTATTTTCAAACTGGGCGATTAAATTCTCCCAGTTAGAAACTGGAATTTTCAAAATCATCAAAATGACAATACTTTTCACTTGAAATTTTGCAAAATAATACTTCTTGCAAAATCGGCCGGAATTATCTGTCTTCAATGAACCTTGCTACATGCAGATTTATCACTTCACTTTCAAAGACAAAATCTCTTCAAAAATCGACTTTCAAAGTCCGAAAATCTGCTAATAAATTCATAATTAATAAATTGGTCGGAAAAAATTTGGGTTAATAAATGATTTGTTAGCCTCCCAGCGGGCCCTGTCAGGGATTCATGACTGTTTGTTTTTAATTTTGCTAGCGTCACATTGAAAAAGGCTCGTGACAACGCGTAATCATTGCCTCAATCGGAGTGTGAGAGTCAATTCATTTTTCAAAAACTGGGCGATAAAATTCCACCAATCAGAGACAAGAATTTTCAAAATCATCATGATAATAATAATTCAAACTGTCAATTTTGCAAAAAAAAATGCAGTTCTTTAAAACTGAAAATCAGCTAAATAACATGTTTCCTATTCAACGTGCTTCCCTCCGAATCATTTACTTTTTTCCCCGAGAAAAAACCCTTCAAAAAATGGACCCTAAAAGTCCACAAATCTGCTGATAAATCCATAATAATAAAATTTGTGTCCGTCCGTGCCGTTTTCGCCTCGTACGTGCTGGTGGGCCGCATGCTGTCTTGACGCTGATTCGCTGTATGGAGAGCTCTTCATGGCTCCATGGTCAAGGGCAGACTTGTGCCGCGTCTGTCACGCGTCCCCATTGGCTGGCCTTTTCCGCGATCTGAACGCTACTCAAAACGGGCCTCATGATTGGCCAAATGTGCCTCTGGTTCATGTGCAAGAGCTGACACATTGGCCGAAAGACCTGCACTCAGAAGGACACGGAGCAATCGCTGAGATGAGTCGTGATCCACTCCGCAGAGAAAACACTTTTTTTTGAAACAAATGGCAAAAACTTTTTTTGGGAGGAAGAAGTTGAGAGATTGCTTGGCTTCGGCTCATAGAGACAGAGAAACTACGGGGATTTTTGGAAACTGGGGCCGACGGGGAGGAAGACGGAAGAATGCATTTTTTAAAAGATTCTTTGGATTCAAATAGTTTGAATCTATTTTTAGTTTTGTTAGCGTTCAAAATGGATAACTGAAGATTATAAATAAGCGCGTTTGAATTTGAACATGATTTTCGGGGAAATATTTGAGAAAATTAATTTGGCGCTCACATACTACTAACAGACGATTTTTAAGGCTTTTGAAATCATCTTGATGATCAAAAACATCAGATAATTAATTCGTAAACAAGCATCTTTTTTATAAATATTATTATATTTTTTACAGACTTTCAACAATATTTTCGAAAAATTATCATGCGACGATTTTTCCAGAGCTCCAATACTACTTATAGACGATTTGTGAGGTTTTTTGAAAACATCTTTATGACCAAATACATCATTAAATAAATTTGTAAACAAGCAACTTTTTAAATATTATTTATTTTTCCGCATATTTATCAATATTTGTTATTATGAATTTCTAAGAAAATTTTGCAAATTGACAGGGCTTTCACGCTAGAAAAATAAACTTTGGTTTGATGGTCTTGAACAATGAAATCAAACAATCCGAAGAGATTATTAAGAAAACCCACTTTATTATCACGATATACAGTGAGTGACTAGTAAAAGCCGTAAAGGTTGTTAGGGCTTGATTAATAAACTTCATAATATTGTGTTTCGAAAAAAGAGGTGTCTTAACTCGTCATCCACTGTAATTTTCAGAAAATTTATCATCTATTAAAAACAATGAGTAAGCCAAATTTTTTAATCGTTTCAAAATTTTAAAAGATTTTCATATTAACGTTGATCAAAAATAACTTTAGAAACTGGAGAACACAAAAATAATATTGTTGAAATCCTTTGATAATTTCATAAGACGTCATTAACTCAGAATTTTCAGTTTATGTTTCGTATTAACGCTTTTACAAAATGTTGGCAAACATCCAATAAAATCCTTCCAATTGCTGGTCGTATAAATTTTCAAATGCGATTTAAACGGCAAACACTATGACACATTCAAATCACAAGTTTTGTATTCGATTATTTTCGGGCCTTTCGGGTGTTCGAAGGAATTCAGCGTTCCCGATTGGCTTTGGTGTAACGAGGTTAATGAGGTCTTCAAAGTTCTTAAAGGACCCGATTAAAACACTTCTCAAATAAAATTATCGTCGCCGGATTTATAAACCTTTTAGCGTAACATTTTAACGGGTTTCGAGCAGTACGCAAATTATAAATTTCAAAAATTCCACATAACACCGGGTTAAATTAAGGCTTACATTTAAAAACGGAATCGCCATTGTTTATTTAAGCTTGGTGTGATGAAATTTTAGGGATTTTAGACAGCCTTTGGCAATTTCTAAATGAACTTTTGTCACCTTTTGCCGGAAAACATATCGGACAAGATAATCGTTAAAATAACGATTCAATTTTGCAAAATATCGACTGAAAAACACGCTTATATTATTAACCATCTTAACCATTTTTTTTAATGTTTGCTGATGATTTTCGACAATATTATGATTATCAAGAACTCGAACTCAAGTTCAATTTAATAATTCAACCTCCATTTTTCCTGTTAAGCTAGGCCTATAAAATGTATTAATTGAGTGTGAGTTTCAAGTCCCTTTTTGCGTAGGTTTGAGCTAGAGATGGGAAAATGGGGATGATACATCGGATGAGGATCTTATTGTAACGAAATTATATAGGACAGAGGTCATGAAAAATCAGAGCTGACAACTTTGAAGTGAAAGGTTTACGCATCACATGAAGTGACTCAAATCAGAAGAAGTTTATGTCAATTTATTCGGTCTATTTTATCGCATTTTTTGTTATCTTTAAAATTAATGAAATGTCGGACTATGCAGTTGAGGTAAACTGGCTCTTAAAAAGGTCTTTTTAACGTCGGTTATTTAACCAACCACTGAGGACGTTTGACTTTTTTTCCTTTTGATAAAGTAAAACCATCATGCCTTTTTGACTTAATTTTCATTGATTTTTCTCATCATAATCGACCATTAGAAAANTTTTACTTATTTAATTTTGTAGAAATATTTTAATAATAAAAAATATTCACAATTATCAAGCGCACTCATTGGTCAATTTTTCTTCAATTTTTGTCAAGATGACTAATAATTTAAAAAATAATACCCGTTACCAGGACACACCGACTGCATTTAGTATGTAAATTTTAGTTATCTTATAATATGTGTAATAAATCTAGAATAATCTTTATTATATTATCGATGGTTTCATGCAATAATTACAACAAAAACTACACTTTATGGCTCATCAGCCATTAAATATTATTTTTAATTTTGGTTATCTCATAAAATAAGATAACAAAAATTGGATTCAGTAGACAATACTTTATATTACGGTATATATTGTGAGACCATATATATTGTGATAAAATATATTATTGGATAACAAAAATTGGAAATAATATTCCATTATCCATTCGTTAATTGTTTTTACGTCACAATATGTTAATTCAATTACTTTGAGTATTATATATAATTGCATATTAAATATCAGATATTATTTTAAATTTTATATATTTTATTATCAAATTCATTATCATAATATGTATGTTATATATCTAATTGTTTTTTATATATCTAAGATGCAGATCTTATGTTTCTCAGATTTACGTCCGCGTTTGACCCTTATTTCGAGGCTTTAATTGGTCAATTGAATAAGGGTCAAACAAGAATATTTATTTGAGGAAAATGATATCCTCTTCTTAAATAAATGAATTAAGGGCCCTCAGTTGACAGATCGTGACTATTTAAATTATACAAACAACGGGATTCAAGCACCCAATCAAAACCCTTGATTGTGGAATTGGCCGATTTCATTGGTAAGATTTCGAAGGAATCAATCAATCAAATGCTCGAATTTCGCATTTTTCAATAAGTTACGATCTGTCAGTCAAGGGCCCTTAATTTATGTACAATTTGATGGTGAGGAATATTATTTTCGGAAAATGAAATATCACAAAAAATTTTGATTTTGGCCAATAAAAGTAATCTTTGAAAAATTTTAAAACGTCGTCATTTTATCGAGAAATCGTAACTTATACGGAGGCTTAAAAATAGCTTGAACTAGGAGCAGAGCCCACTTAATTTAATTTATTAAGAGATTATTTATTACCCTTCACGTAATATATGCGTACATCAGTGATATTGAACAATTAATTGTGCACTTACAATAGTGTTATTAGCTTGAAAATGAAATTTCGAAACGTTGCATTTAAAAAATTAATAATAAAGTGTGTCGAGTAAAACTTGAATTATTAGATTGTATGGTTCATTAAATACTTAGTGTATAGATATATCTAATACGGTACTTGCTGCGTCTTTCAACAAAAATAACAACAAGTACCTAAAACTGAAAAATAACATAAAAGACCAAACAAGTACCGTTATATATATAATATACCGAATGTGTTTAAGCTTTTGGGGTGTTCCCCGGGGAGATTGAAACGCCCCTTAAATTAACTAACCAAGTCGCGCTCTGATTGGTTAAGCGTGAATCTCCTCGGAGAACACCCCAAAAGCTAAAACACATTGGGTACATGTATTATTTTTCAAAATCCGTAGCATAATATTACAGTATTAATGTGTATCAATTAATGTATCAACTTTGGAAACGATTATATATACAGTATGTATATTTTTTTAGAATTCCCCGAATTATAGACGATTCCCCAAATCATTTATTTTTTTTGCGCGAAAAGATTTGAAATACTGTATTAAGCGTATTTTATAAATCGTACAATAAAATGGTCCAAGTTCAATCTTACTGTATGATCAATATTGTTCAATATTGAATAAATATTGAAATATGGATTCATATACATGTATATATGATTAACTAATCTTCGAACATGTTTTGGTCTGATTGGTTAGACGTATAGTTAAAGTTTACTAAGTGAGTTTATGACTCAATTTGAGTATAAACAGTTACCCATAGTTGAAATAGTCACTTAGTTCCAGTACACAGTAACTAAATTAATTTTTTTAGTATCGCACCATTAACCAAATACACGGAGTCCGATATGGCCGGCTAAAAATCACCGAATTTGCCAATATCGTTGGAAAAACTACGCTATATCACGATTTTAAGCTTCATTTATTTTTTTTCAAATGCCAATATCGCCGAAATTGCGTAGGCGTTTGAGGTTTTTTTTAAGAAATTACTTTGAGTGCGTCATGAATGATATCATATTTCAAAATTAAAGTTTTCAAATTTGCTTTTGAGAATTTTTATTTGATTTTGTTTGGTTGAGCGTTTAATTCTACACATTTTACTATTTCACTTTATTTGAGCCTATTGTAAAACTCCTCATAAAATTTAAAAATATTTCAAATTATGATTTCATTTCGAACGCCTCGCGTTTCTGATTAATAAACCAAAAAAAAATTTATTTCCCAATAACACCGAATTATTTTGAAATTTGTTTTATATTGGCGGCCTAATTGTACCGACTTTTTACCGTGTGTTCAATATTGGTAAAATGGAATCAAAATTAGTCCGTTATATCATATTTTTTAATAGTTGATAATATATTTTAATGTATTCTTTACAAATGTATATGCACTTTTTGTCATTTTGCATCATAAATTTTCCTCATTTCAAGTTCAAAGTTCTAGATTTTTCAATTTTTAGCTTTTTGAAATTAAATTGCAGCTCAAAACAATACAAATTCCAACATAAACTTTCGTCATAGATGCTCACATTTGTATTTGAGTAAATGTCAAATTATCGGTAAAGATTATTTGAATACAATATAGGTCGATAAGGTCTAGTTCATATAAAAATGTATAATTTATTTTTATGATATTACTTTTAAAAATAATTTAAGTGATTCAATATTTCCCATAGAAAATTATTATTCCGCAAAGGCTTACATTTTAGTGCAGATTGGCCCTGAAACAAATGCAGATTGGCCCTTAAACAAATGCCGGTGCTGGCGAGCCGGTCTTAAAAACTTATAATTTTTAATTTGTATTATAAGTCCTTTAACTTAAGGGGGTGGTCGAGGCAATATGGACCTTTTTAAACTGCGCCTCAAGAGTAAACGGAAAACAGTTGTAACTTCATTATACTTTTTATGCAAAGACAAGGTTTTGATGAATCTTTAAGATCAAAAAAAATATTTTCCATGTTTGGAATAGGTTGTCCAACCTCTAGAAAGTGCCAAAAATTCTCTTAAAATTTTGTGAGCCTTCGTCCATGACCCAATTTTTACGATTTTTCACGCATGACCATTTTAGTCACGTGGGAATCGACGTTCGGGCCCGGAATTTTGATTTTTTTCTTAGGTGGCGCTAAATCGCAAAAATGATCCTTTTTTTTTTAATTTTTTCACAGCATTTATGATCATTTTTGCGATTTAGCGCCACCTAGGAAAAAAAAATCCGGGCCCGAACGTCGATTCTCACGTGAATAAAATGATCATTCGTGAGAAATCGTAAAAATTGGGTCATGGACGAAGGCTGAAAAAAAATTTTAAGATTAATTTCTGGCACTTTTCTAGAGGTTGAACAGCCTATTCCAAACATGGAAAATATTTTNTTTAATCTTAAAGATTCATCAAAACCTTGTCTTTGCATACAAAGTATAATGAAGTTACTACTGTTCTCCGTTTATTCTTGAGGCGCAGTTTGAAAAGTTCCAGATTGCCTCGACCACCCCCTTAAGGGAGAAGCGTCCGCTGACAAACTTCTGACCATATTCTGTAGAACTAAATTTGTCAAGAAATACGATTCGCTGGAATATCCAGGTTTGCTGATGAACCGTATTGGCGCTAAAGAGCACTTTATTGCTCAGATGTGAAATATTATCAGCTACTGGTAAAAAATAAAGCCTTTTGAAATTGCCAATGTTAAAGCTTGAAATTTTTATCAAATTTTTGATACGTAATATTTTTTTGAGGTCTATAATTTAAACATAATTAAAAAGGTTTCAGCTTAATTTTTTCGTTTATACCTTATTTTATTCTACTTAACTAATACCAGATATACTTGCGGAGAAAATGATATTGAAATATTACATATTTGCGCATCAATAACGGGTTTTAGCGCCAGAACGCTGCATCGAACAACCTTGAGACCACAACTAGTCGTAGACAATTGAGTAAGTACTAGTCCCTTAAAAACCCAAAGTTCGAATAAGATAAATTAAGACGTCGCATTTTACTATCTTATCTCTTTTGCCGCGGCATGCCGCATCATGAGGCATGGTGCTTCAAATGCTCGAACTACTAACTTTCGTCTTTTTTTTGAAGTTTTTTCTTGATGGTCGACATAGGTGCTAGCGAACTATAAATGTAAGTTACAGTGAAGTGATTTTTGCTATTTTGAAGAGAGCGTCTGCTTGTTCAAAATAACTTCACTTCAGTATACGGTAGGAACCACAAAATGAATTTAGCTTTGGATATAAAAAAAAATATTTCCAAAATAATAATTTATAATTTAAATAAAAACTATATGAATTGTTTTTGTCAAGCAAAAATTTATTTTTGCCGTTCTTAGTTCACCCTAGTACTCTCAGAATCTTGACTCAACGTGTGACACGGTTCGGGTAACCATCAGTCAAACTTGTATTTGCCAGGTTAGCTATTTCTGGCTATTTCGGAACGATTTTTTTGTTAAATTGTTTTCAATATTTGTTATTTTGAGCTATCTAAGAGCGCAATCGGATAAGTCGTTTCCAAGAGCCAAACTGTAAACGGTGTGGATACCCTATTGAATATTAAGAATCACTTTGAGAAAATAATATGCACTTGGGGCCAAGTGATTTGATCACAAATGCATAACCGTCTTAATTGCGTAACCATCATAATTTTAAAAATAACCCCTGGAGAGTTTTTGATTCGCAATAACGATCACCTCAGACAGTCGTATGTATAGGAGATCGTATAAAATTGGAAATATTTTCTTCCTAAAAGCGTCAAACGTTTTTTGAATGATTTTATTATTTTAACGTTTTTGAAGGGTTGATATATTCAATCTGGTCAATTCCGGAGTTCTTAGAAAAACAAAATTGATCACATAGTTACATTGTATTGAATAGTTGAATACTATTAACACAAAAAACTGTATATTATAAACCGGATTGTCATTCATGTACAATTTTGTGTGGAAACGATGAATTTTATTGTTTGGCAGAGAAAAATCATAATTTTTATAGGATAAATTTATCATGTCGTATAGTTTAAGACCCCGGATTCAAAATATAAAAAGTAAAGAATCTTAAAATTCAAAGAAAACAAATAAATGATAAACGAAAATTAAAATAAATCGAAGTAATTTAAATTCATGTGACAAATTTTCAAAGAATAGTTTTCATATTACTGTGGTTTCTGTCTATTAGGACAATTTGGGGTTAATATTTGGGGTTAAAATTAAATAACCTACATTTTTTTTATTTTGGTCTGTGCCTCTATAAGGACGATTTTAGAGATAAATTTACAGGGTAGAACACCTTTTTTTCGTGAATTTATGAGTGAAAAGCAAAAAACGGTCTGTATATTTTTCGAAAGCATTATCGATCTTAAAAAATGTGGCCAAAAATATATAAGGACAGATTCCTAAAGACAATTTGGGAAAATAAGCTAAGGACCATTAAGGAAAAATTTTTGAAGGCCATTTTGGGATAGTCGCACCTGTTCTTATAGACAGAAAGCACAGTTATATCATAAATATTATTAATGAAGATAATACTTCCGTTTATTTGAAGTGGATAAAACTTTTTCTTGGATACTAACATAGAAAATATATAAATTATTCTTGAACAAAGAAGTTATTCTGCAGCTGTCAATACAATCTCGTCCTTATTTTCAAATTTAATATTGACGAGAGAAAAATTTGAAAATTTTCATGTCAGTAACCTAAAAAGTGTCTTAATTTGGTGAAAACATATTATATTATTTTAATGAGCAGCTATTAAACCCAGTTGTAAATAACATTTTCTTATATCTTCAGTATAATAAGTAAGCCAATTTGTTTTTGGAGTTTCTTAAGAAGCCGAAATAAAAAGTCGAAACCTTTTTCTATAACCAGGTCACACGTCGTATAAGCAAACATCACAGCTTCAGTTTTGAGTTATATTCATGTTGATCTGATTGCAGAGAAACCATTTTGAATCAGGAGAACTGAAGATTAAAAAACATAGGAGTGATGACAATTTTCGAGTTTTTTTAGACTAACTAAGATCGGGGAGGCCCGAGAAAATTTAACTGACTCAGATTTATTTGATTTCTGGAGCACTTTTAGGTTTTGTAGCAAATATGACTAATAAATTTTTGGCCAAAAATTTTGTTCCGTTTTCGAAAAATAAGCATTTTTCGGAAACATTTTGCCTATATTTTGGCTTGAAATAATTTTTGAATTTAATTTGAAAATTCCAAGCCAAAAAATAGGCAATTTTAAAAACGGTTTTGCGTTTTTGAACACTTTCCTGGTGAAATTCTGAAACAATTTTTTGCATGGATCATTTTTATCTATGATTCACTAGAACATATCAAAAAATCAGCTACCGTATGCAAAAAAAAAATTTTGTCGGGTCTACCTTATACTAAGAGTACTCAAATGGTCCAGCAATGACATTTCGCAAAATTTTGAGAATTCCAATTATCAGTTTTGTATCAAATTTTAAGAGAAATTGTCATACCGCAACCCGAAAGAGACAGTGGCAACCCTAGAGCTGATGCCTCAAGTGATATACGGGTTATATTATCTTATACGATCTTATGAAGTTGTCTAGATATATTATTTGAATGTTACATTCGGTGAAAATTACTTGAAATTAACACGTGATATCTCAACTTGAAAAAATGATTGAAGTGCTATGGCATAAGTAAAGGGCATTCCATTTGTTCGGCAGATTTCAACACTTTTTGAGAGCACTGAAATAGAATAATAAACTAGCTATTTGTTATCATATTAACCCTCAACTGCAAATAAAACTTTTTAGATGCAAGGTTAATTCAACGAGCGTGAAAATTAAAAAAAAATCCTGAGATCACTGCTTGACAATCTGGATGTGGGAGAGAAAAGTTTTTCAAGAGGTCTTTCCGAGCTATACAACCCCCCTCCGTAATTTCTGCCATCTCAAGGATTGGGATATCAATGCCTCTATTTTTGCGTTCGCGTTTAACCTGTGTTTGACCAATTAGTGCACCGTATATAACCACGTTGACCAATAAACGCTTTGAAAATTAGTTCAATTGCGAACGCAAAACTAGAGGCCTAGAGATCCCAATCTCGGATATAACAATTTTGATTAAATAATTTCAGTAAATCGCGAAAACCATGAATTTCTTCTCAAAAATCATGATTTAATCGAAAGTATCACGTCGTTTACTAAACCTTGTATTTCCAATGATCTTTTCTAGAAATTGAAATGGTTTGTTTGTCCATGAACTTTTGAACTTTATCTTAAAATATATCGAAGGTGTAATTTCCGCTCAAAGTTGAGCCATTTGAAAGGCTCCGGTGTCTCCACGATTTTTTTGTTCGCCTCCAAAGGTTAACGCCGAATGACCCAGTTTGACAAATTGAACCCGATTGTTTGAATTAACGAACATAATATAAACAAGATAAATGTTTAATTTGAGGTTTATTTTTTCAATTTGCTGAATAAAAAAGTTTTTTTTTGTTTAAACTTAATTTTTAATTTATGGATTCGCAAAAATTAGAGCATATAATATGCTGCATATATCGATATAATATTGATACAAAAGTGGTTTTATGAAAATTCGAGCCTAAAAATAATTTCGAAGTCTTCGCTTTGATAATATCATCATAAGTTGTTTTTACTGTTAGATTTTGATTGAGTTAGTTCAAATGCAAATATTTAATTCCATGAGGTGTGTTTTTTGCAGATTTTAACCACGGAGATCCTTAAACCAACCTTGTTAGCTTGTTAATAGTGTTTTTCACTTAGGTTACTTGAGTCAGGTAGCTTTTTAAACAACCTATTTCTTAAGAGTAAATTTTTATAATCTTTTTATCAATCTTTGAAACTAAAAATAACGATTTTAGTACATGATTTGAAATTGGCGAGACGAGGCTTTTAACCGGCGCATGTCACACCACCGACGTGATATTGTACGCTTTTCTGTTATTTATAATTGACTTTTGTCGAAATTGAAACTGAATCGTATCGTACCTAGAGAAGTAAAATGAAAATGAGATCGTATCGTATCACAAAAAAAGGATACGATTCGATCAGAAAATAACGATACAATCCAATTCAATAATGCCAATCCTTGAGTGGGAGGCTAAAATCCTATGCAATGCTCTCAAATTTCTTCTAAATTCTTGGCAATAAATGATAGCGCGCGCCTGAAAATGAATTGACCAATAATGTTTCAGTTTCCTCATTCAAATCTCGAGATCCTTCTTTTTCTGCTCGAGCAAAAATTTTACATTCAGTATATAATTGTTTTTTGGTGACCTAGAACAGGAAATTGCTAAATAAATCAACTACAGACTATCCGAAATATTTACGTTTTTAAGTCGGAAATAATAAAACTTGAAACAAAAATCAAAATTCGATCAAACTTATAGATGAAAACTGCTGAATATTAGCAGTCTGATAAAATTTATACTTCCTAGATTGTATCAGTTATAAAAATTCATTGAAATTAGCCGCTGTTTAGCAGTATAACTGTATACATAATAATACAATAAAATAATTATCAGATAATAAAATAAGATATAGAAAATAACCGTAAGTTACGGTCCGTAACGGCAATTAATTTGAGGGTTAATTTGGTTTTTCTATTAAACGCCTAGTGGTCTACAATCTTATAAAACCTGAGATTTAACTGTTACTTATCATAAAACATTCTGTGTTAAAAAATTAATTCAGTTTCATCTTCCGGAAACTTTTCATTTGTCTATCTTGGAAAGTATTTCATTAGCCACAATTATTCATGGAATTTCTTGCGGGCGATGTACACCTTCTCAAATCGTCAATTTGAAATTTTGACCGCCATTTACACCACCAGATGGTGCCGCGTACGTAAATAAATAATGTCAAAATATTAATCCCCGAAAGTTACCCTAATTAGTATATTTGTAGATTATTATCTGGTTCCATTGCTGTTTCACCTGCATAAAACAGAAAATTGCATCGAAATCATGCATTTCCAGTTTGATGAGCAATTTCTGAAAATCATCAAAATTCTTCTATTTGAAATAAGGGGAACTTTCTGGGGTCTGTTCCGATATTCCGCCGGCAAAAATGATACTTCCCCAAAATATTTCTGGTCTCTGTGTTTTAAAACATAGCAAAGCAGGTGGGAGTTAACTTTATGTTTTTTCGAGGGCTATAATTAAGACATAATAGAAAATAGTGTACAAAAAATCATTCTCCCGTTCCTGCCTCAGTTTAAGGCCCATCATAAAGCCACTTTTCTCATATAATAAAAGAGAGTGTCAGCCGTGTATTATGTTTTATAAGATGAACCCTTTCGCACTGTCTGAGTTCTGAAGAAAATTTTTTTGTGTGGGTTAAAATATTGGAATTTGGAAATATGCTAAAAATGTTTGTAAATGGCTTAATCTAGATTACCAAACTCATCTGTTCGATGAATTCAATAATGTTTCAAATCAGACTCTTTAGCGCCGCCAAATTGCCTATGGGCCGCCCCATATATGCCCTCAAACTATAGTTAAAATCGTTTTGAATTTTGTTACTTCTGACACTTTCGCGAAGTCTTTTGGCCAGGGCCCGAGGCAATTTTATCAAAAAATAACTTAACCCTTATACGAAACATTGAGATCAATTATTGAAATTATTACGAAAGAGAACGTGGCATGTGTTAATACGACTTTTTCTCACAAAGATAAAATTTGAAAAAATTTTGGAATCACCAAAATTAAGAAAAATATATTTCAGATTTATTTGTCTAGCAAATTTTTAAATATTGACGGTAATTTTAAAGTCATCGCGGAAAGCCTAGCACTATCCTCCTTTTAACAGAATAATTTAAGTTTTAAAGTTAATTTGGATAATCTGATGATCTGTGGGTGATCTTTAATAAAATGTAGGGGTTGATAAAAATGAAGTAGATTGTTTACGACTCAAAACTTCGTCAGAGCCACTTCGATCTTGACAGACATAAATACAAAGTTTTAGCGTATCTTTTTTCCAACCAAAGTGAATCTTTAAAATGAGAGTAATCTCTATAGCGCGTGTTCGAATCCCTTCAGTGTTGTCTTAGGAATTTTCCGGGGTTTTTATCGGCTGATATCACACACCGATCAACTTTGGTGCCGATATCATTGATATTATATCAAGCATCTTTGCTTATTATTAGACAAAGGACGATCACTCAGGCAACACTAGTGTGATTCGAACTCGCGCTATACAGATAATTTGCATGTTCACAATTCACTTTGGTTTGGAAAAGGGTATGCAGTATTGTATTTTGATTATAAATTTGGATCTTATGCTGCTTGGGTCTTAATATCACGTAACTGCATGTGTTTGTATTTTACCTGGTTTCGAAAACAAAAGATGACGGCTTGTTCTTTGAGTGGACATGATTGTTGCAGGTTTTACGTTGACGCCACTGGAAATTCTACCGGTCGTATAAACGGTTTATTCTAGAATCTCCTGGTTTTAAGATTACCGTTCAAGTTTAACCATTAACTCAGAAATACAGTAAATCACCATCAAAAAATGAGAGTTAAATGCGAATTTAAATGTTGTTAACTATTACTTGATATTAGTTCCAGAGCATTTTTAGCATGCCTTTCTTGTTTTTTATAGTTGAATAGTTGAGTAATAAAAGTTTTTATACAATTATTAATTGCCCTAAATTTCAAGACTCACGTGTTTTATGTTTCTCCATTCAAGCAGTAACTTTTGCAAATGGTTGATTAAATAAAAAATCTGATACTGATCAAATCTGCTTCATCAAGAAACGAGCAAATTTTATATTAAAATTTTGATCTTATTCTAGAATATATTGTTTTCGTACAGAACAATACTGATAAGGGATATCAATATCTCTGTCTGATTTGCGTAAGTTAATCCGCCAATCAGCCACATTTTCAATCCAAATCAATAGTCGAACGAAATATAAACTGCCCCGCAAAATAATTTTTNTATCCCCTATTCACACTTTTGTAAATATCCCGGCCCTACTACTTAAAAACACACTACGTTTCCTAATTAGGGCCGGGATATTTACAAAAGTGTGAATAAGGGATATATTTGATTTGAAAAAATATGCAGTGAAACCAACCATAAGCAAGTAAACATGTAACAAAAAGCAACATTTTCGCCAGTTGAATATCGAAACAGACCCCTGAAAGTTCCCTTATTTTTACAACCGACACAATCTGGTGGTGCAAAAAGGAATTTTTTGTATCTAGACACTGAGACTCAAATGAACTGAAAATATACTCATGGGTCTCATTTTCACAAACAAACTTTCAGCATCTTTTTTTTGACACCCAACAGCACTAGGTGATGTAAAGAGGTCTTGTTTGAATCTCGACACTTGGACAAGCCAATTTTTGTGGTAAGCATTTCAATTTGTGTGCTGAAACACTGATGCGCAGGTGAGAACTTGAACATCGTGCGCAGCTAGGGGATAAACAACAGTTTATAAAAACTCGAGTTTTCAGCATATATGTTTAATTTTTGAACTTGGTCATGCCATCGATATTACAAATAACCTTGGCTTACGCATTATGTCAACATCGCTCAAAGTTGAGTCGTTTTAAGGGGCTCTTGTTCGCGGACCTTTTTTTTATATGCTCACGAGGGTATGTATAATCTATTTTATCGAGTGATTTCTCGCATTTGTACGCGCCAAGTTCAGCATGTGTACGACTCGAAGCAATTTTTCAATGCGAAGGTCAGATAAGAAAGTTAAAATGAGAACATTTTTCAGAAGAGACATTTACTTGAGACCATTAAAAAATCAATATATGAAGGTTAATTCAGAGGTTGCAGCTCGCTTTACTGACAAACTCGCCATCGATTAAATGAATTCCACCTATGTTAGTTGTCAGGGATTTATGAAAGTAAAACAAGTTGTTACAAAAAATATCAATCTTCTATTACGATTACTTTATCAACCTCTATAATAGCTAGATGCTCATTATAAATCTACTTTTTTCGAAATCAATAAAACTTACTTTTGAAAGACTTGTGCAGAAAAAAAGTAATTTTAGAAGAAAATGGACAAGCTTTGGATTCCAAGACGGTTCGAAGGACGATTTTAATGTTTATCGAATTTTTTTCAAATTTTTTGGATTTTTGAAATTCCTCATTTAAATCGTCTCTCTTGAATTAACAAGGTCGAAATTAACAAAACCAAACATGTCAGATAAAATTGACATATGTTGTAAAGTACCAGCAAAGTTTTTCACGCAAGGTCATTGTAAAGTCTGAAAGTTATTGATATTCTCAATTATTTTTTTGGTCAAAAAAAACGGACTCAACTGAAAAACCTTCGAAGTTACTCACAGGAAAAATGTTACTCACAGGACAAAATTTAGTTTATGTTTCGATCAAAACAATGTTTTTGGGTGCTACAATGATAACCACAATCAGATCATTTATTATAAATTTTTAATTTTCAATTAATTTTCGTTGTCGCTATAAATAATTTAAAAAACGTCGACATATTCCACACATTAATTTATTTATATGGCTATCAATGAACTATTAGAAATGATTATAATATATATATGTGATATGTATGTGTATATATATGATGCACAATAATGAAAACTCATATCACCGAAACCGTATCTCTTGTAAAAAATATTTAGGGGGGAGTCTCCAGTTGAAAAAGCATTTTTTCCGCACATGCACTGCTCATTTCGTTAAAAACAATCATTTTTCAAATTGGACATATCAGAGTGCGCTACCAGGCTGTTATCGGTCAAATTCAGTTAAAAATTTAATCTTCCGTTTTTTCATCAATATCGTAGAATTACAATGCTGAAAACCGATAACACCGTATGCGCCACATTATAGTCCTGACTCCTACTTCCTGGACCCTTAAAAGCCCAAACTACGATGATTTAATAATTTTTTTTTCAAATCTGTTTTATTACTGTTTTCTGTATTCAAAATTGGGCTTGAGCAGAAAGTTAAGAAATAAGATATAATTTAGACTTTGAGTTCTCGATCGGAACTCGAATCGAGAAGTTGCAGTCTGTTACACATATCAGGTAATTTGAAATGTCATAAATGTAATACTGTCTATCAGACAAATTGTTATTTCATGTAAACATAATATCATATAATGTATATATAGTATATATACAGTTTATCCCTTTAACAACCTTTATTAATCTAGGATGTGCGGGTTGAAATGCGGCCCTATGAGTGGCTAGGAGGAGTCTGAGGAGCGTCAGGATAGGCTCCCTCAGCCCGCACATCCTAGATTAACAAAAGGTCGTTAAAGGGATATGACTTAACAAAAATATTGTTAGTATTTTTTTGACTCAAAACCGCAAGCATTTTGAGAAGGCCGATTCTTGCACCCATTCCGGCAAAAGATCGTCTGCGCAAATTCAGATCTTGCGATGTACTAAATTGATTAAAAACAAATAACTACCATTTCTTCAAAATTTCCGGAGGTTACAATTTTTTTTTCTTTAAAAATGAAAAAAACAAAAAATGGCGCTCTCTAATCGGTGAAATTTTGACGTCGTTTGATAAGCGAAATGAAACCTTTATTATGCCGGCTCTCAAATTGTATCACTCTCAAAATGTTTCTAAATAACGCTTTGAAAAACTTCTGAGGTCATTTTTTGTTCGGACAGTCTAAGTGGGAGACAAAAAATAGTTACAATTTTACTTTGTTTCGCCCAATATTAAAAGTTGCCTCTGATCATTTTCTGAGCCACACAAGTTCTTAAATATAACTTAATAAAGCTTATTTTTAAATCAACGAAACCTCAATAATGTTTTATGTTTTTGGTAATAATATCATTGAACAAAATAAACGGGTCTGAATTTGATATACATGTACGAAACTTGTAAAAATGAGAATAAATGATATGCATGTATTTTTATTTGAGAAAAGCACTAGTTTGATATAAAATATCTTTTAAAGAGATTGATTGAGACGGTAATGAGATAAAAATTACTATGAAAACGCTGTGGGAGTCAAATATTGTAAATTTGATGACATTATTTTCTGCTGATTACGGATTATAAAATTTATTCTAGTAGTTATTAGGGAACGTTTTTTTGAACCTTAATATATCAAACTTAACTGATCATCATTTGAGTATTCGTGAAGCATCTTTCATATATGCGAATCGAAGTGGAATCTCTTTTCGATTTTGAATCCCGATTTTGAATCCCCTTAATGAACATCAACGTTACTTCAGGGATGTTTGTTATGATAAAAATAAAAATTAAATCCCTTTATTTTATCAAGAAATTTAATAAACTGATCGCGAAATTTATGCCAACATACGGATCTGAAATCAGTGATATCTTTTTCCAACAAAAGTGAATCTTGAAAATGATGGTGATATCTATAGCGCGTGTTCCAATCCAACTAGTGTTGTCTAACTGATTGTTTTGGGTATAATAAAAGACAAGGGTTCATGATATTGGGAGCGCCAAAGTTTATTGATGCGTTATATCAGCCTATCAACCCCCAGCTAATAAGGCGGCGTGAGATCCGACAATAGTGGGATTCGAACACGCGCTATAGAGATCACCATCATTTTCAAAATTAACTTTAGTTGGACAAAGAATATACTCGGTAATTCGCGACTAGAAAAAGTGACACAAAATTTGTTCATCGAAAAACATATGCAAAAATTGACAAGAAAATAATACATATTTTCGAACTCAATTTTTTTGAAATTTAATTTTTCTTAAAAGTTTTGGCATATTTTTTAAAAAAAAAACTTTTTTTTGTATATGAAAAAACTAAAATAAAAAATAAGCTTTTTTGTCACTTTCGCTTATCATGAATTACCAAGTCGCGCATCGCCGATTCGCATTTATCTTTGTGTAGATATTCATATTTGGTACAAACAAAATTCAGTGTGAAAACCTTATTTTTATATCAAGATTGAAGTACAAACGCAATTGCGTATTTACGCTTATGCCAATCGCCTTATAAAACATTCATATTAATTATTGAAGTAAAACTATCTCATAATCTTAGATGATTTATTTTTTTAAATAAAACAATTTTTTTTTCTGTTCAGCACAATGTATGGAAGTGTATCCTGCTGCTAACAATTTTGGTACGGACATTTGGGCTGATAGCTTAAAATATAGAAATGAAAAAATGGAGATACAAGCGAATTAACTGTAAGTTTATGCTTTTGAAGAAAGTTGTAAGGCAGGCTTTTCCGGTACGATGCAACTCTACTCGGTTTTTTACTTTTCGCTCGAAAATAACTTAGAGGTCGTTTTTGTGTGAGAGCAAAATAGTGTTTATTGCGGCGGTTTGAATAAAGAACACGAAGAAAATAATTGGAGTTAATTACTGAGAAACAGGTTCAAATAAAAGAACAAATTATAAAATTTAAGATATTTAATCCGAATCAGAATATTCGAGTAAGTTAGTTTGATCGGGATTTTCGATAAATGAGAATTGAATTTGAATTTTGTTTAAAGTTCCAATTTGATTCGCCGTAGAAACGGCTTCAGAAATTTGCTCATCGAGAGAAAGATTTTTGTAAATCTCGTAAATTTCTACGAGTTTTTCTTGGCGGCGGACAGTTTTTTGGACGTCTGGCGTTCATTTGATTTCGTTTTTACTTTTGATTAAATTTTCCAGGGTATTGTTTTTTGAAATCTCGCAATTTTTTTTTGCTCTCTCACAAAAACGCCATCTAAGTTATTTTCGAGCGAAAAGTAAAAAACCGAGTAGAGTTGCCCGCATCCGCTTTTCCCAAATTCATTTTCCCGATCTTTGGCTTGAAACTACACGCAAAAAAGGATTGAAAAAGAACCAAAAACCATACCTTTCACAAGCTTGGTTGTAGGGTCTCAATTAAAGCACATACACTAACTTACCATTTATGGAAACCCACTTTCGCAAAAAAATGGTTTCCATAAATAGTTATGGCTTTCCATTAAAGGGTTATGGGTTCCCATTACAGGGTTATGGCCCATAACTTATGGATTTCAATTACATGGTAATTTTTGACAAAATTTGAAAAGTTGTTTTCGGCCAAAAAATTGATAAAATTTTTGAAAATTTAAGAGTTTTCTTCTAAATTACATGCCAAGGGATCAATTATAGGGCAGCCGAAATCAACAAACTTTTTAGAAGAGTTTTAAGCAAATTAAACACCAAAAACAGAGTTTGTTTTACTCAAACATGCCTTGTTTTTCAAAAATGGTTTCCATACATGGTAATGGGTTTCCATTAAAGAGTTATGGGTTTCTATTACATGATAATGTGTTTTCATTACAGGAGGTTTTCATAAATGGTTAGTTAGTGTATGTGGTATGTCAAAAATAAATTCAGGATGAAAACAATTCGTTAAACATTTCGTGAAACCGACGATTCTCAAGAGTTAACTAACATTCACATGACATTGTTATCTGTCGTTAAAAAGCTAAACCGGGCTTAACAAAATAAATGTTCTCAGCTTCTAACTTGAACACCGTTTTCCGGTCGAATTTTTTAGCTTAAACGGTCCCCGAGGTACTTTAAAATAATCTTAGCTCGATATGAGCAAACTTCCACAAAAATTTATTGAAGTCGAAGAAATTCCATTCAAAATTCTAAAAATGCCTCAAAATAATTTTATATATCAATCAGCGTGAATGTTGATATTTCTTTTTAATTACAAAAATATTCTTGAGCTCAGATCACATCCCTCCAAAATGGATACTGAGATATAAATTACAGGACACAAAAATTTAATTTACCTTTATTTACCCTCACCGGCTAGGCTGTTACAGGTTATTCTCGATCTTCTTGGATTTTTTACCTGAGTGACAATGCGGGTTATTTCAGAGAAGGGATCATTTCTCTTATATAGCCGAATTCCAAAAATCAATATTCTGTACGAAATTAGCATTTTAATTAGAAATTATTATTCCGCCTACGCAAAATCGATAAATTCGAAATTTTATAAAAAAACCGTTCTGTGGAAATTTTGCATTGACTATACTGTTTTTTAAGCCTGAATCTCTTACGTACTGAGCTTATGATCAAAAAATATAAATTTAGTTCTCCGAAATCTGAACAAATTGTACGTTTTCATTTTCCATAAATATCGTAGAATTGCAATGCTGAAAAACCTGTAACACCCTATCACCGGCACAACAGTGCTTTATAACACAGAAACCAAACTAAAGACCCCTTATTGATCATCATAAATGGTTAAACAATTAATTTTTGGTCAGTCAATGCAGTATTCAAATGAAATTCTGAATTTCCTGCACTCTCGGAGACTTGAAAGCATTTCCAAATTTCCGTGTTTTTTTGTCTGCGCAGGTGGGGGTTAAAAATAAGTGAATACCATTTTTAAGTTGTGAGTATAGATTCGACAGATCACAAAGGTTTTGAAAAAAATAAGCACACAGTGTTTGTATGTCGCTTATGAACTTCAGAGGCGCTAATGGGGCGTGCATAAAAGTCCGTTTTTTCAAACGAATAAGAATATTTTATTTAGCTGACTCATTTACCACAGCCAATGAATCCGAATGCCCAGTCAAATTTCCCAACTGGAAATAGGTAAGCAAAGGTTCCCAATGAAACATAATATAAAATTATCAAAATAGCCTCAATTCTCATATTTTCATGATATTTAGGACCTAAGATAAATACACATTCAACTAATTTTTGCAGGTGGGAAAAAACTGAATTACAACACCATTTTTAAATATAAATATCCAAACAAAATGATTTTATGTTTCTTCTGAAAACTAATTTTTATAATAGTATTTAAAAAACCTTTACAAGATAAATCTGGCACTTGGAAAATTAAAATCGCAGAACTTGGATAAGTTTTTGGCGATCAGAATATAATTTTTATTAAAATACATGCTTAAATTATTTTTTTGCGTCATTTTATAATTTAAGCTCTGCGAAGAGTTAATAAAAATTAATTACTTGCATATAAAACTGTATTGTTCTTTCTTTTTTAATCAAAACCATCATTTAAAATGATTCATTTTGGAACAAAATTATGCGAGGACGGACTCTTAATTTTTCTAAACAATTTTTCAAAACAAATTATCTTTAGAGACGCTGAATGGCTTCGCGTGGAAGTCTGTCGCGAATTTCTTCGTGGCACATGCAAAAGAACTGATGTAAGTTCTGACAACCCTAAAGTACCGTATCTTTCTTTTGACTTGTTCAGTATATAAAACCTAGAACAGAAAAATAATGTTAAAATTTTAGCTGGAATGTAAATTTGCGCATCCATCCCACAAAGGAATAAATGTCGAAAATGGTCGTGTTGTAGCCTGTTTTGATGCTCTAAAGGTGAATTTAACTCTCCCGCGTATTTAATTAATAACACATGATGTCAAATTTTCCACGACATAAATAAAATATTTATTTCAGTTTTCGATTCCAGGAAAATATTTTTTAGTTAAAAAAAAGTTCAACAAAATTTCAAGAAAACATAATGTTTTGTTCATAAATGTTTTGTTGAAACATTTTTCTAAAAAATGTTTTTGATCGATATGTATTTAAATCTTATTTTTCGAGTCATCAAGATTTTAATTTAACCTGCATATGGGTGTATGAAATCTCATACTTTTAACAAGCCGGTCATAAATATTCATAATAATTTAAATAAAACGATCACAAAAAAATTAAAGTGTCTGGACTAGGGTGTTACAGCAAATGAGCCATTTGAGTTATGTAATAGTTATGAATAAACGGAAAAGTACATTTTGCCAAAAAACATTTTGTCAAAAAAAACTACCAATTTATAATTATCAATATATGTCTGTGAAACAGTCTGTCTCATTTATAAGGTTATGCCGCCCCTTTCAAACTCTTAACGCAACTGGGCTTTGCATATATCCCTTATTCACACTTTTGTTAATATCCCGGCCCTAATACTTAAAAACAAACTATATTTCCTATTCAGGGCCGGGATATTAACAAAGGTGTGAATATGGGAGATGGTTCTTAAGTGTCTTAAGTGTATTCTCGTAAAGTTAATCTACTATCTAAAAAAGAAAACTTGTCTGCCAGACAAATCAATTACAGCAGGGTCCGGCGGATAGGTGAAGGCGGATAAGTGAAATCCGGCTAATAGGTGAAGGTTTTGAGCGAAAAAACTTTTCCGGCGGATAGACGTAAGGCAAAAGATAGGGGTTTTTTTCAAAACTTCCTAGGCAAAAAGATAGGCGTTTTTAAAAGCCAAAATATAGGCATATTTGAGAATTTTTATGAATGACAAAACAATTCAATTAATTTGTCGGTTTATTCTATTTATCTAGTACAGTTGATTTGCCTCAAAAATCTGCACAAAATCTGCATTTTTGTTCAAATAAATCCCCAGCAATTATTTCATAGACAATTTTTTCACGATTGCTATTCATTTCTCTCGTTTGAAAATCAAAGTTGAGACATCTTCTGGAAATATTTATACGGACCCAGTAGCTTTGGGATTTCTCTTGCGTATTTATAGCACTTTTAATTTCTCTACGAGCGATAAGTGATAGTTTTTTTGAATGGTAATTTTTTTTTCTTAACTCGTAGACTTTAGACATGAATCTGTACCCAGACTCGATTCCGGCAACTAGTGACCATTCTTATAAATCGAGCCATATAAGCAAAGTTTCATTATCAACATACATTTGTCAATAGCTTAACATAATATTCAGCCAATTTGCTGTACAATTAAAAAACAAAAACAAAATTTAAACGAATTAAAAGGCATTTAATGAGGAATAAAAAACAAAAAGTTGCGAAATTTACTGTCACTCGACTATAAAAGTGCAATAATGAGATAAAATTAAACCTCAATTTATATTTGTAACTACCTCATATAAAACTTCAAATGATTTTCTATCGCTCTGTCTAAACATAATTATATGTTTTTTACAAAATTCTCTAGTGAAATGTCTCTTAAATTTGTTGTGAAATATATTTTGTTGTGAAATATATCTTTCATGCGTAGGCGTCTCATGTAATCATTTTTTTCCAAAGTTTTGACTTCTAGAAATGCTCTATTTAAACCGGAGGCCATACTGTAATGCAATTAAAGTCTTAGAAATTTGTTACGATTCTTTTAAGGGGTCTTCCGCATGATTTGAGTACTTTTGAAAAAAANCTTCATTGCTGTAACACCCTAGTCCAGACACTTTATTTTTTTGTGCATCGTTTTAATTTAAATTCTATCGAATATTTAGACCGGCTTGTAAAAAATATGAGATTTTATACACCATATGCAGTTAAATTAAAATACAGTTTTTCTTGATGACCTTTTTTTATAACTAAAAATATTTTCCTGGAATCGAAACTGAAAATCAAATATTTTATTTATGTCCGTGGAAAATTTGACATGCATGTGTTCATAATTAATACGCGGGAGAGTTAAATTCACCTTTAGAGCATCAAACAGGCTTACAACACGACATTTTCGACATTTATCCTTGTGGGATGGATGCGCAATTTACATTCCAGCTAAAATTTTAGCATTATTTTCTGTTTAGTTTTATAATACTGCACAAGTCACCAAGAAAGTAGCGGTACTTTAGGGTTTCAGAAACTTAACATCAGTTCTTTTTGCATGTGCCACGAAGAAATTCGCGACAGACTTCCACGCGAAAGCCCATTCAGCGTCTCTAAACGAAAATTTGTTTTTGCCAAAATTGTTTAGAAAACTAAGAGTCCGTCCTCGCATAATTTTGTTCCAAAATGAATCATTTTACAATGATGGTTTTGATTAAAAAGAAGAACAATAACAGTTTTAATTATGCAGTAATTAATTTTTATTAACTCTTCGCAGAGCTTAATATAAATGAGCAAAAAAATAAATTTTTTAAGCTGTATTTTTAATAAACATTTTATCTGATCGCCAAAAAACTTATCAAGTTCTGCGATTTAATTTCGCTCAGATTTATCTTGTAAAGGTTTTTAAATACTATTATAAAATTAGTTTTTAGAAGAAAACCATAAAATCATTTGTTTGGAAGTATTTATATTTAAAAATGGTGTTGTAATTCAGTTTTTCCCACTGCAAAAAATTAGTTGAATGTGTATTTATCTTAGGTCTAATATCATTGAAGAATATGAGAATTGAGGCTATTTGATAATTTTGATTCATGTTACAGTTGGGAACCTTTGCTTACCTATTTTCCAGTTGGGAAATTTGCTGGGGCATTCGATTCATTGCTGTGGTAATGAGTCAGCTAAATAAAATATTCTTATTCGTTTGGAACACGGACTTTTATCAACGCCCATTAGCGCCTCTGAAGTTCATGAAGCGACAATACAAACACTGTGTGCTGATTTTTTTCAAAACCTTTGTGATCTGTCGAATCTAACTTCCTCAAACTTAAAAATGGGTATTCACTTATTTTTTAACCCCCACCTGCGCAGACAAAAAACACGGAAATTTGGAAAGTGATTTTCAAGTCTCCGAAAGTGAGGAAATTCAGAATTCATTTGAATACTGCATTGATCTGACCAAAAAATAATTGTTTACCATTTATCATGATCAATAAGGGGTCTTTAGTTGGTTTCTGTGTTATTAAAGCACTGTTGTGCCGGTGATAGGGTGTTACAGGTTTTTTCACGCATTGCAATTCCGATATTTATGGAAAATGCAAAAGTAGCATTTGTTCAGATTTCGGAGAACTAAAATTTATTATTTTTGTTGATCATAAGCTCAGTACGTAAGAGATTCAGGCCTAAATAAATGGTATATCATGCCAGATTTCACAGAACGGTTTTTTATAAAATTTTCGAAAGTTTTATCCGATTTTGCGTAGGCGGAATAATAATTTTTCTAATTTAAAATGCTATTTTTCGAACCAGAAATATTTGAATTTTGGAAGTTCGGGCTATATGAATGAGAAATGATCCCTTCCCCGAAATAACCCCGTTGTAACTCATGGTAAAAAATATCCAAGAAGATGAGAATAACCTGTAACAGCCCTAGCCGGTGAGGGTAAATAAAGGTAATTCAAATTTTTGTGTCCTGTAAATTTATATCTCCCGTATCATTTTTGGAGGATGTGATCGAGCTCAGAATATTTGTTGTAATTAAAAGAAATATCAAACATTCACGCTGCACGGTGTTCAACATTCTCCATACGTAAACTCCTCTTAATTTTTTGCTCCCGATTGGCTGAGATTTCGGGAATTTTAACTCCCTTGGGGAAAAAAATTGATTTCACGATGGATATTATCAGGATTTTTCGAAATCGCTGATTGGTGCGATTTTTTGTTTCTCCTTTTATCATTAATTAGAGGTGCCTAAAAATTATATCACATGAGTTCCAAACGATTTCAGAAGAACTGTCATATTTGTTTTTATGTTGAATTCCAAATTTTTTTAGTAAAAAATTTTAAGAAACGAGGTGGCTATCGGAAAAAAAATCTTCATCTATAGATTTATACTTTTTTTTAGTTTAGATCCGGTTTTTGTCTCAAATCTATCTATGTGTTCAAAGACTTTCTAACCCGTTTCAAATTGCTGAAAAAGCGCTAAAACAATTATACAAACATTTTTATGGAACTGATAGTAATTATAAATTTTTTAATACTTATTCGGGTCACAAAATTAAGGGAATTTTTTTTGGGTCCATAATCATGCCACCAGTTTACTTCTCGGTCTGGCTTGCATTGATCATTTAATGATTATATTGAATATTTAAAACAAATTTATCTTGCCTCTTACTCAATTTCAAGAAATTTTTTTGACATTTTTATAATTTAATCACTTCCGGTATAACCGGAATGCATGTTTTTTATGTATAATAGTCATATTCAGGTCTTTTAAACATGTTTTATAATCAAATTTCAAGCAGAATTTTTCAATGAATTTTCAAAAAGTGGTAACTTCCGTATTACCGTTAAATGCAGTATATATCGGGTTTTCCACCATTATATCGACTTATAGAACTAATGGGTGGATTGTTCTGACTTCTTGGGGGTGTTAATAAATCTGCAAAATGAAAAAAATAAATATGAAAAATTTTTTTGGTAAGTCACGTGATCAAAATATAGCAATTTTTCGTTTTTTCCAGTATTTAAATTAAATAAATAACAGATGCATCGGTAGGTTTTTTTGGGTCAACGTCACTTTTATTTTAAATTACCAACCTTTTAGAAAAAAATAAAAAATTCAAATTAATGACTTTTTTGGGCTCAAAACCTCGATTTTTGACGAAATAAACCCGTAAAAGTGAGAAAAAAGGGATGCCGTTTGATCCGACAAAAATTATTTCAGTATCAAATTAACCGCCTTGTTAACTTAGTTAGTACCAATTTTTTTGTACATACATCTGAGATAGATGGGTGTTCATATTAGCACTTCTTGAGCATTTTTGAAATTTTTTCCAAGTATTTGTCTAAAAGTGGAAAAAAAATGTTTTGCTGAAAATTTTTTGCAGCTTTTGTCAGACCGATTTGAAAAAAACAAAAAAAAAATTCAAAAAAAAATTTTCCGAAACAAATTCGATAAATTTTTAATAAGATAGATAGAGGAACTCTTTCGCAAAAGTGATAAGCTTAAGAATAGGCAAATCAAGGTGCGAAAACTATTTTTAGGCGGAACGTAAGTTCGTTCTTATATTTCATTTAAAAAACATAGGTAAAATACAATTAACAATTTTAAAACTCCAATAACACCGTCCGTTTTAAACCGGAGTCAAATTATTAAAATAAAATGCTGCTTAATTTTTGTGAATAAATTCAGTTTTCTCAAATTGCAACATCACCTATTATAGGCGCTTGGAATATATAATTTGTCGAACCGGATGGTAAAAATTATGAAAAAGTAGCTGATATAATCAATCCGTAAACTTTTCTGTTAGAAAGTATAATATGTCCTTAACCTTGTGACCAGAGCCCACAATTGGTGACTCCAGCATACCTAAAATCATCCAAAAATGCAAAAAACGGATCGTAGAATCTTTTCTTTCAAACACATTATAAGATTAAAGATTCGGTTTTAAAAAAAATAATTGAATTTTTTTTCGATTGTTTGGTTCCAGAATTAACGGGGAGTTGAATTTTATTAGGATTTTCGGCTATCTTTCACTTCCGGAAATAAATTATTCGGAACTAGACCATAAATACAAATGTGAGATGAGTCAGTTTTTTAGGAAAGTGTTTTGTGATGCATAACAGTTAAAATACAGATTTATTGATATTTAGGGGCAGATATTTTCTTGGAAAGTGAAGTTCTAAATTTTCGCAACTTCAGTATCCCATGAAAAAATTTAGTTATCATAAAAGTGAATTAAGCAATCACAAAATGTCCACAGGTTGTACTTCATTCACTATTACTTAAAAATGAAGAGAAAAAGTGTAATAATCGCTTTTTATAGGGAAAAATAAACATTTTCATCAAAATCATCAAGTTTTCCATCAAAATTTTTGATCTTATTTATAAATACTTTTGATTTATTGAGATAAAAATCAAAGCGGAGAAAACATGACGTAGGCAGATACTTGTTGCATCGTTTTCAGACATAAATGTAACTTTTGAAGACAACTGACAGTGTATCACGTGATATGAGGCCTTCTTTTCTCACTATATTTTCTAGAACAAAAGTAAAATTCTAGATATGAAATGTCCGGATGCAAAAAATATCATCTTTCAGCTTCCTTATGCTGAACAAATTGAAGTTCAAACTGCCTAAGTTTTCTGTAAACCACGTTCCAAGAAGAGCCACAATTGTGGCTCTGGTGCCTTGACGAAACTTTTTTTATATGCTCACAAGGGTTAATGTGTTTTTTAAAGATTTAACTACTTATTTCCTGTTTAATTTGAAGTGACAAGTCGTTAAGGTCTGGGGGAAAACGCAAAAAAATGCCCAAAAAAAAAAAATTCGGCTTATAATCATAAATTTCAAAAATGTTTCCCATTCTATACTTCTTTTAAATCAGTTAATGTACACTTATGGGTTTATTTCGTGCACGAATGTGTGAATAAAGTTAAAAAAGTCTTTAAACACGTGACAAGATTTGAGACAAAACCGGATTAACTAAAAAAAGTATAAATCATAGAATGAAGATTTTGCCGATAGCACCTCGTTTTCTTAAAATTTTTACTAAAAAAATAAAAATTTCACATAAACAAATACCACACGTTCTTCCTGAAATCGTTTGGCATCATGCTGAATACTAATTTTTAGTACCTATTAATGATAAAAGGGAGAAAAAAAAACAACCATCAGCGATTTCGAAAAATCCTGAATATTCCATCGATGATCAATTTTTTCCCACATAGTTAAAATTCCCGAAATCTCAAGCCAAAATCGGAGCAAAATCTTGGGGTAGTTGACGGTATCGGAGAAATGTTGAACAACGGTGCGCTGATTGATATATAAAATATTTTGAGCATTTTGATTTGAATGGGATTTCTTCTGACTTCAATAAAATTTTTTGTGGGAAGTTTGCTCATCTCGAGCTAAGATCATTAAATGTACCTCGGGGACCGTTTAAGCTAAAAAATTCGAACCGGAAAACGGTGTTCAATGTAGAAGCTGAGAACATTTATTTTGTTAAGCCCGGTTTAGCTTTTTAACGACAGATACAATGTCATGTGAATGTTAGTTACCTCTTGAGGATCGTCGGTTCACGAAAATGTTTAAGCGAATTGTTTTCATCCTGAAGTTATTTTTGACATACCACATAACACTAACTACCATTTTATGAAAACCTCCTGTTAATGAAAAACATTATCATGTAATAGAAACCCATAACCTTATGGAAACCCATTACCCAGTATGAAACCATTTTTGAAAACAAGGCATGTTTGATAAAACAACTCTGTTTTTGGTGTTTAATTGCTTAAAACTCTTCTAAAAGTTGTTGATTTCGGCTGCTCTATAATTGATCCCTTGGCATGTAATTTAGAAGAAAACTCTTAAATTTTCAAAATTTATCAATTTTTTTGGCCGAAACAACTTTCAAATTTTGTCCCAAAATTACCATGTAATTGAAATCATAAGTTATGGGCCTGAACCCGTAATGGCACCCATAACCCTTAATGAAAGCCATAACCATTTATGGAAACCATTTTTTTCGGCGAACAGTGGGTTTCCCCTAATGGTAAGTTAGTGTATGTGCTTTAAAATTGAGCGAACCCTACAACCAACTTGTGAAAGGTATGGTTTTTGGTTCTTTTTTGCAATCTTTTTGGCGTAGTTTCGCCAAAGATCGGGAAAATGGAATATGAAAAGCGATGCGGGCAACTCTACTCGGTTTTTACTTTTTGAGTTATGTAATAGTTATGAATAAACGGAAAAGTATATTTTGCCAAAAAACATTTTGTGAAAAAAAAACTACCAAGTTATAATTATCAATATATGTCTGTGAAACAGTCTGTCTCATTTATAAAGTTATGCCGCCCCTTTCAAACTCTTAGCGCAACTGGGCTTTGGTTCTTAAGTATATGGTTCTTAAGTGTCTTAATTTCTTAAGTGTATTCTCGTAAAGTTAATCTACTATCTAAAAAAGAAAACTTGTCTGCCAGACAAATCAATTAAATTGGTTGAAAAATTTACTTTTTAGGGTAAATGTCATCGAGAATACTGTAAATATCTCCATGCCCCATCTCATATAAAGAGTCAGCTCGAAATCAATGGTAGAAATGCACAAATGCTTAGAAAAAATATTCAGTCTAGTCAGTCAACAGTGGTGATGGGCCAGTATTCAAAATCGGAGATTGTAAGTTTGTGATACTCTTAAGTGGTAACAAAAAAGACTGTTATTGGTTTTTAGCATTGATAATGTTTGATATTTATGAAAATTGGAAAAGGTACTTTTTTTACAAAAAATTTTAAAGATAATTTTGGAGAAGCGAAATTTTCAAAAAATTCAGGTTTCGGAATCCGAAATTCGGATTCGTCAAAAAAAATCGGTATTGAACAAGGGCAAGTTTTCGAAGATCTCGGGATCACAACGCTTTTATCAAATTAAGCCGGAAAAAAGCTAACAACCGTATAATTGCTTTATAATTGTCATGTCAACATTTGGCTTCACTTGTAAATTTATACAATTTTATTAGGGTGTTTTCCAGCAAACTCTCCAGCCTACAGTTATGACCGCAGTGCAGCCAGTGATGGTAAGTAAAGTTATTAGACATTTTAAAAACTCACGTTTTTCATGATCTGATAAAAAGATGTTTATCAGTGATAAATTACCACTGATTATTTATCAATTGTTAAAATTTTGTATTTCATTTTTATTTAAAACGATGTCCCGTCTCTTTGGTAAAATGTATTTTTATTTTCAAAAACTGGTTAACAACTCTCAAATTTTAAAAATTCAAATACTTTGTTTAATTTTCTATAGGTCAATTTCTTAAGATTTTCTTGCAAATCACCCTCAATAAAATTTCAAGATCAATTTGAGGGTTATCCACTAGTTTTTAGTAAATTTTGTATTTCTAGACCGTTTTGAGAACTAATTATAAAAACCAAAGCCAAAATATTGAGTAGATTTGGCATGTTATTTGAAAGTGACGCTTTATTCGATATCCCCTATTCACACTTTTGTTAATACCCCGGCCCTACTACTTAAAAACACACAACGTTTCCTAATCAGGGCCGGGATATTAACAAAAGTCTGAATATGGGATATATCATACATGTTCGTTACCCAGCTCATTCTTATTTCAAGCCGATTTTAAGTTGTGCATTTTTAACGAACTCTAATTGTCAACGGGACCCTTATAAGTTATAACATCTGACAAAATTAAATTAAAAATAACAGAAATTTTAAGCTTATGAATCCAGCTGATCCAACGCAATTACCCGGTGGATTAAATAGAGTTCGGCCGGACCGACTTGAAGTGTGTAGAGATTTCATCCGGGGAAATTGCGATAGGGGATCTGAACTTTGCAAATATGCTCACCCGCCTGTAAGTTTTTTGTCTACCAGACAATTTAATTATAATACAAAAAATATAATAAAAAATCAAGTTTTAATTCGTTCTAGGTTGAAAGTCTGACTAATGATCCAACAATGATAGATACTACTGATAATACTGTTATTGTTTGTATGGATGCTGTTAAAGGTAGATGTTCGAGACAAACGTGCAAATATTTTCATCCTCCGCCACATTTAATTGTAAGTTTCGCTTTTGCACACTTTTCTGATTATTGAAAGTTTATAACATTTTCGAGAGTAAGAAAACTCTTAAAATTACGAAAGAATTTTTTTACAAAAAAATGATTATTTTTCAAACAATATTTTTTTCCTACGAACAATTTTTTTCCAATGAATCATCTTTTGAGTGATACTATGGTGAGATTTCGGTCTTCATATATCATAAAAATACATTTATTGAAGTTCCAAATTTTTTGATTATTATGTAACATGACCCCGCTATGGATACTCGCTCGACCCATTGTGGTTTATTTATTTAACTCAAAATAAAGTTATAATCATGCAATGGTAATTAAAGAAACATTAATTTAATTGAATGTATCTTTCACGTACATTCTATTTTTCAGCATGAAAGAACGAAAAAACAAAATTTCGATTTTTAAATCCAAAAAAATTTTGCGTTTAAAATTGTTTTTTCTGAGAACAAAATCACTCGCAAATATTTTTGCTACTTTCCATGCTAACAACCCGGTGCCGTTAATTTGAATATTTCAGTCGGAAATAAAGCACAGGCAAAGTGTTATTTCGCAACAAACTGAGCTCCGAACTCTTGCAACCAATTCCTTCGATACTAAACCGGTAAGATTACGAAATTTCATTCTGATAATTATGTTCAAAAGTTTTGCGTTATTACTGTATTATTTTTCAGATTCTTACTTCGCCTTCACCGCTCACTGGGTATTCAATTCAACCAGCAATATCGTTATGGGTCGTAATTTATAATTTTTGATCCATTTGTTATTTTTCACCTATAAATCATAGCAGGGTGTTATTTGTTTCTTAAAAAATGCAAAAATTGTAATTTGAGACCATCTCTGAGAAATGTCTCAAATATTAATGATTTTGTACTAGGCTCGGCATTTTTTACCGGTGAGTCTGGATTTTAGCGTTTTTTTCGATAATCAAAATGAACAAAATTCGCTGCAAAAATTTTACATTTGGCAAAAATTATTTGTCAATATCAACCTTAAAATTTCATGTCGAATACTTCCAACCAAAAATATTTTTTTCAAAAAAAGGCTTGAACTTTACCTTAAAATTCTGACTTCACATTACCTTTTTGGTCGTTTTTTTAAATGCGTTTTTGTGTCATGAAAAGTGTGTATGCGGGAATAAGCGGTATAAGTACAATACTAATTTTCGAACTATTTCATTTTTGTTACTTATTTATTTTTGCATTGTGAGCGTTTAGTTTATAAAAATTAATCCAAAATTTGTATTCTTGCGACGTAGAATGTTTTATTGCAGTGCACTGTGCACTGATTGCAGACTTCTTATTTCAAACTTTATACGCCCACGCAATTTTCATGTGGTAGAAAAAAAGATAAAAAACCTCAATCAAAAATTGTGGCGACCAAAAGTATATAATCTTTATTTAATATAAAATAATATCAATGAAATATGACCCCAACAATAGCAAGCAAGCCTTAAATACGATCAGCGATACGACTATAATCAACAGCAGCATCTTCAAGCTAGACGCCCATCAATGGGATATGATACTATTGGACCGCGAGATATGGGTCCGTCGACATCTCCATCGCTAGGTGAGTTCAACCAACACAAAATCGTAGTCGTATAACCGTGAGTGTTTAGTGCAAAGACACATATAGGAATGGAGCATCATTTTCGACTTTGTCGATTTGGTATATTTTGAAGAATTTTATACAAATACTAGTATGAATTTGCTTGTTTCGAAATGTTTTTGAAATTTCGATTCTGCTTATTTCAACTCGTAGCGTTGCAAAGTGTTCGCTAATAACTCTAAATCATTAATGAATATCATTACCATTGTTATCAATCAACCTTAAAAAAATTGAGGGTTGTGCGTTTAGACAGTTTTTTTTATCTCAAACAACCCGAATAAACTCGAAAAAAATGGAAGGATAACTTTGAAAAAAAAATAATCACGTAACCTTATAATCAAGGAATAATATTTAGCATAAGGGCACTGTTGTATTCAACAAGTACGCACATTACTTGGAGAAAATTGAAGCGAAAATATCAACCCATATCCTTTGAGTATAAGTTACTTTTTAACGCTATTGTAATAAAACAAAAAATTTAAAACTTTTGAAATCCTACTCTCAAATTTTTTTTTCATTTGAGTACTTTTTGAAAATAAGAGTACTGATAATATCAGTCTGATAACCGGTATTTTAAAAAAGTACTCAGATAACGTCGAGAAAATTTAAGGTGGAAATTTAAAAGTTTCTAAGGCTTTTTCTCATCGCAGCATAGCCCAAAAAATCACGTGACCTAATAATACAAGAAACAAGGTTCGGCATAACAGTACTATTTTGACCGATAAAGTACGCAAATCTAGTTGAAAAATAGCTCATTATATGAAACAACGTAAGATCTCTTTTTCATACAGAAAACTGTAACTGAACTGTAAGGATGATTATGTGACCTTATAATAAAAACCTAATTTTTTGTTCAAGAAAATAGTAAATTTCACTCTTATGAACTATTATTTTCAGCCTTATCTGCCCAGGGTTATGCTGCTCAAAACACGATGGCCTCAGTGCCCATGATGCAACAATTCCCAAACGTTGGGTTTGGCTACAATCTGTACAACCCGGCGTCTACATCACACAGTAAGTACGGGATGGAATATAGAGGGACAGTGACTAAAAATGATCAAATCAGGTTCAAGGGTTAAATTTTGCAGAAAAAATTTTTCAAACTTTTTTTGAAAAAAAAATTTCAAACATTTTTTTGACCAATCAGGGCTTTGCGCGCGAGAAACATATTTATATCTTGACTTATTTATCACTTTTTGCATGGTCGCTCTATACACCATAAATAAATATCGCTAGTTGACTTGAACTCATACTATCACCAAGTACAAATGCAATCTATGGCTGCTAATAATCAAAATTGGAATCCCAACCAAACAACACCAGCCGGCACTATCAAGTAAGTTAATACGAACACCGTAAATATTTTTTTTGAGGATAGTTTTCGAACAATTTTGAAATGACATATATGGCAAGAGCGAATGTCCGATACTTATGTTAAAATTTCGCGAAGGCATGATTTATTAACGCTTTAAAACCCTGATTTGCGCCGCCTATTCCCTTGAAAAATGAATTGTACTTTAACTGGCCAAATTTTTATGCGGTCGCAACCATCGAATTTGATTTATTGCATCTATTGTATGGCAAATTATATGTTTTTCGATGCGCTCAAATTAAATGTTTTCTTAATTTTCTGAAAATTTAGAACTCCTGATTTTTGCACCGAAATCGTATACAATCGAATTAAATCCTATACAAATGAATGAATTGTACCGAAATGTTCTTCGGATACCTTTACTTGAGAATAACGCATCAGCTATAGAAGCTGAACGCGCTATACTTAACGCTTGCGAAGTGCGCTCAAAACTTTTTTAATTTCATAATTTTCTGAAGATATTTCTGATAATCTGAAAGAATTTGCCGATTTTTAAAAATAATATATCATTTTGGCCACCGGAATATATCGGAACAGACCCCCAAAAGTTCCCCTTATTTTCAATTTCAAGAATTTGGGTAAGTTTCAGAAATTGCTCATCATACAAGAAATGCATTATTTGGATGCAATTTTTTGTTTTATGCAGTTAAAACAGCACTTGAACCAGAGAATAATCTAGAAATATACTTATAAGGCTAACTTTTGGAGAGGGTTGTTTTGACATTATTTATTTTGACACCCGGCATCACCTGGTGGTGAAAAAAAATTATTTTATCTCGTGACTAAGTCTTAGTCACTAAGACCAAATCTGAATCTTTGAATATACATATTGGGGTAGTTTTTCAAGCAAAAATGTTTTAAATCATTTATTTCTGTTATCCGACACCATCTGGTTAATTTAACTAAATTTCTGAAATCTTATTTTTATGAAATCAGCCCTTTTTCAGATAACATACTCATCGTGTGTTTTAAAACGCTCAGGTGGAGGTACGTTATAGAACATCGCGTGCAGGTGGAAGTTAATTTGGTTTTGAGAAAACGAAGGTTTGACCTGTTGTTCGATATAAATTTAATTTTACATCATAAATAAGTACAATTTTTTGTCGCTTTTTCAAGAACTTAAATCGGTGTTCTCAATTTGAACTTGGGTTAATTGTTTAATTACCGTAGTCCGATGACGATGACTATTGGAACATGGAGCGCAGATAGTGATGGACAAATTCGAATAGATAACCAAGTCTATCAACAAAATAAATACGGCCAACAGCAGGTAAATTATCAACTACAATCGTACCGGAAAATTTTACAGTGCTTATTTTTAACCAGGTTTTATAAGCACATTTTTTACATGTTAACTAACAAAAGCGATTTTTGTCAAAATAAATTAAAAAGATACTTATACCAAATCAAACTAATCAAATTGGACTCTAAAAATCAATTTTTGGTTATTTTACGTTTTTACGAAACAATTTTGATTATCAATAACAGGCCGATTGTAACTCCTGGAGCACCTCACGTTTGCTCACGATAGAAGTATAATCTTAAACTCATATCTCCCTAATTAAACATCAGCTCAACTCAATTTTTTGACGATGACTTAATTTTAATAAGCTCTTAAAGACGTTCCGTTGGTCAAGAACTGTGTTTTTTAAGTCAAGTAGATAATCCTGAATATATTTTCAAAGTCACCGCATAGTTGTTCCGAAGTTGTCTTGATAATGCCGGTGGAAAACACTTTAACTCAATGACCTTGAAATTATTCAATGGATTAGCCACTGTGATACTGAAGACACAGTTTTCGACCACCAGCAAAATAGAAAGACGAATTGTGATTAAGCAGAGAACAACAAATTCAGTCGATCTGAGTATATTTTACGAAAATATGCTGTTTTAAAATTCGAACTTTAGCAAGTTTAGTGGGCGAACGTGAAGTCCTCGAGACTTGAGACCAAGCTTATTTTTTTGGATTGCTTCACTCCAGGTTAATTTTCAGCAAAATATATTAGCGACGGGTACGGTCCTAATATTATGTATACCTCTACCCAATGTGTTTTAGCTTTTGGGGTGTTCCCCGAGGAGATTCACGCTTAACCAATCAGAGCGCGATTGGTTAGTTAATATAAGGGGCGTTTCAATCTCCCCGGGGAACACCCCAAAAGCTAAAACACATTCGGTATGACTTTTCTACCCCAATAATTTTTTTTTTAGCAAAGAGGATGGTAACAAACTGTTCCAAATGAAGTTCATGTAAGGTTTATTCAGGTCAAAATCTAAAACAATTACAATTCACTCAAAGTTCAAGTTCAATAGTCAAAAATCGAACAATAATCATGGTAAAGTTCCCACCAGTTCACATAGGTTAAAAAAGATATGTTAAAAAAAGATATTTTCGCATGCTCTTATTCAAAATTAACTCCTTTTGCCCACAAATTAACTATTTAGTTCAATATATGTCACGGGGTTATACAGTATTAACTGATACTTCCCTTAACTTTTATTTTTTTCGTATTCACTTCTATAACGTTTTTAAGTATTTTCTCAAATTTTATGAAAAATGACGTCATTTTTGGAAAAAATTTTTATCTGATTTTTTTTTGGAATTTTGAAATTATACCATTTTTCAATTTTAGCAAAATTACACCATTTCAATGACTGTAAAAAAGCCAGTTTAATTGTGAAATGGCGTCTTCGTTGAATTCTGTAATATGAAACTAGTCGATTTAGAACAAGAATTTTCGAAAGTCACAAATAGGTACCGATTTTATTAACGCATCTTTTAGAGAATTTTTTGATGGTCATTTTGAGACCAAGAATTTTTCTGTTCCTTGATTTTGTTTGATAAAAAATTCGACCTAAACCAAATTAGTACTCATTTTTGACCTTTGATTTTTTTATTTCGAATCCTCCGAATGTTGAAAATGGTGTAATTTTCAGTTTGTTCAACTGGACTCAATTTCTATAAAATGACAGCATAAATATATATTTATATATTAAAATAGGTATTCATTTTTTGAAAAATGAAACCATTTTCCAATTTTTGTAAAACGACACCATTTTACTTTTTTGTGTTTTCTAGAACCCTTGCCGATTTAATCGCCGGTTTGATCTCCAAAATCATTGCTACCTCTTAAGGAATCAACCCATTTTCGGCCTTAAATTATTCCAATGTGTTACTGAAGCTGATATCTACTCAGTAGACAAGTTATATTTTTTTTTATATTTATTCTTCAGCTCTCAAATAGCTTTTTGCTCGCTTAATACGCCCAGGGAGAAACACCCTTAAGCACACTTGGCTGAGCTCCCTGGCCGATTTGAACCGAAAAAACAAAAAACGCTTTTAAACTAGTTTTGCTTCTTCAGCTACCAAAAAAGTACCGACTAAACCCAGATATATTTCAAATGAAGGCTGTTGTATTTGCACCTAGTTAATAGATTCCTTAAAAGGTCAACAATGTGAGAGGGTAGCAAACCTGCGTATATGTCATGCACAGTGGACCGATTTTACTGGCCATTTAGGGTTCTATTTTCGCGGGGAGGGCTACATATTCTGCGCTCAAATTCTTGCCATTTTTTACCTTAAATATATCGAAAAAGATCCCGGCACATATGTATCTAATCATTTTTTGTTTCTTTTTGCAATAACCTTAACAAAGTCATGGTCCGATTTATAAAGAAGAAATTTCCAAAAAATTTGAAATTTTGAAAATTTCGAATTTGTTTTCAAATTTCGAAAACATTTTTTCGAAAATTTATTTGGAATTATATCAAAACAGTTTCATTGGCTAGTAGTCTATTGCAAACAGTTTTGATCGCCAATGAAAAAAATTAGATAAGGTGCGTCGGAATTTTCTTCTGGATATGATTCAGATAATTATCTGGTCCAATGAATGGCAAAACATAAAGGCTAGGCATGTTCTAGCTCTCTCTATTTTAATTTTTTTGAAAATTTTATTTTGGAAATAACATACAAAGGCCCAGGCTATTTTATCTTAACGCGCAATCAACCATATATTACTTACAGTTATGAAGTCGACTAAAACGTTGACCTTTTAAAAGTTATTCTGGTAGAAGACCTATACCTGACCACTTGAGAGGTCAGTATTATTTTCACGACCTTTATTAAAACACCTTTTAAGTGCTCAGAGACTAAAAATACCAGAAAATAAAGGCTGGAATCGGGCACACTCGTACGCGGTGTGCCCGATAATTGTGTTGCTGTGAACTACAAAACCATTTCTGACTTTTCACGGTGATTCTTGCGCTAAAATAATTTTTTCTTTGATTTTTTTAAAAAAAACTTTTGATCTGTATTAAACATATATAATTTGCCGCAGTAACATGTTACATATTAAGCATATGTATGTGATACATATTGGACAATATGTAATATTTGTTTACAAAAAATACATGTATTCCGCTTTGTGACTGCTTACATCTCGTAATCTTCAAAACGGTTGCATATTCTTCGAATTATTTCAGTGGAACTGAATCACTTTTTACATTTAATTTACATGTGATCTTATTACATATATATTTATTCTCTAGGGACTTTCTCTGTACATATATCCACTCAATCATTGTCTGTGATGGTTACGAGTGGGTCTTAGAGTGCAAACTTTATGCGAGTCAAGGAGTTAAAAAATCATTTTTTTATATATGACATTTATTTAAATTGGAACTTTTTAATTTCGAAACAATTCTTTTAATTTCACTATTTTTGTGTTGCCACGGGTCATATTTCTTTTATATTCTATTTTTTGAAATTTGACCCCATCTTTAAAATAATTTTCTATCGAAACACATATAGGATAGTCTAACTTTTTTTTCGACCACCCTTGTGACAATTTAATCATTATGTTCTTATTCCATGTTGACTTATGGGGGTGGTGAAGGCAAATTAATTATTTTTTGAAAAAATTGTAATTTTATTAAGAAAATAAAAAAAACTTTCACGTATTTGAAAACAATACAGGTTTCCTTGGCTTCATAATGTTTTAAAACCCATAAAATTGTGATGATTTAACAGTTTTTACTTAAAATTCATCCGCCAATTTTCAAAAATGATTCATGTTGCAAGACTAGAAAATTACGAATGCTATTTTAGTTTTTATTGGTTAATCTTCACCATATTGTTTCGATTATTTTCACAAATATACCTATAATCTTCAGATTTGTTGAATATGCTCTCACCACCTGCTTAAAATGGTTCCTTTTTAACGTTTTTCATTGAGATTATTTTCGGCTTGTGTCCCTGGCTACATGCTTATGAGCTAAATTGTTCCTGCTTAGCCTGTTCTCGTTTCATTTCCAAAGTTCTAAAAGTTCATTTTAAATATCCAAAATTTTTAGACCTCTTGTGAGGTCGACCCTACGAAATGCCCACTTTCAATGCCAAGGCTTATCATCTCGGAAAATACAAAAATTTTCAGGCCGGTCCAGTTTCCCAGCCATTGATAACGGGTGACTAATCGCTGCTATTAAACGAGCTGAAAATAATCTCTAGAATTTAAATGAAATTTTACCCTCTTTACAAATATTTTACAATAAAAAACTAAACTGAAAATATGTTGTCTTCTTTTCAGCAAAAAATCCCGCAGTTCTACGTTCTGAAATAAAATGAGATTTGGTTACGATAAATTGATTATTGCAAGTTTTGTCTGATTATGAGTTTTTCTGTTTTTCTATTTGCAGTGATTTAGGGATCGGCTGACATTATTCGCACAATTCCTCGTTGATTCCCGGTAAAATGCGAGCAAAGACTTTAAAAAATGACCAAAAAAGAGAAACATTTTTTTCGTTTCCGGAATTACCGTCTGACAGCCCAATCAATTACGAATCTTGTGAAAATTGTCAGGGTGCTAAGCACCCGGTGCTTCATTGATAGGCAAAAATTCCCAGGGATTCTACCTACCTATAATTCAAAACTGATTATCTGCATGAAACATTCAACGACAACTTCCAGTTCCAGGGGTATATTATATCCTTTTACCAACTACATCTCAAAAACGTTAACTATCTCTATAGCGCGTGTTCAAATCCCATAATTGTTGTCTTAGTGATTGTCTTGAGTATAATTATAGGCAAGGGTGCTTGATATTGGGACCACTAAATTTGATCGGTGTGTAATAACTCAAGCATCACTAAGACAATCCGGAGCTCTCCATTTGCCAGGCATTTCGATAGAAGGCGCGGTGAGGCAAACAAGAGCACAGTGAGAACGCAATAGGGACCGCGCGAGTCTGATTATGTGTGGTGATTATATGAGTGTAGTATAACCCCCGCGGGGACCCGCGACCAATCAAATTCGATATTAAGCAAGTACAGTAGTAGGCAAGATTTTTCAAAGATATTGAATTCAAACTTACTTTTCTCAGAATTATCTTTTCGGAGATTATCGTTATTTTTGCAAATTAAAAAATAAAGAAATAAAATAATTTTTAAACATTTATTATACATCACAGCATAAATAAAGGGAATAACACGCCTACGTTTTATTATAAATTCCTATCTTTTTGCTTACACGTCTACGTCATTCCCGAACCAGCATTCCCTAAACTTTAAAAGGGCAGTACAAATAAATTAGACTTCAGGTGAAATAATTTTTGAACATTATTTTATACAAATGCATCAGTCATCAAAAGAGAGTGTGATATTTACCAATTCTTCTTCTGTGGTAATAACCGGATTTACAAAAGCATTAAATACAGAATTAGATAAGCCAATAACAGTTGAAATATTACCAATTTCTAAGGCGGTTTTTACACTCAAATTTTGTTGCAGATCATACGGTAGATCATAAAATGAATTAAGAGTTTTAAAGAGTTGATTTTCTGTGGCAAGGGTAGTTTTTTTACGTTTGTTTATGCGGTCATTAACAATTGTTCCTTATGTAACTGAATGGAGACTTTAAAATCCTTTATGACCGAACAAACCTTATTAAATGATATAAAACCTTCACCAGTTCTCTCTTTTAATCGTCGGTTTGATTTCTAGGAATTTGTGGACGTTGTTTTTAATTTCTGTTTATAGCATATGGAATAATTAAAATTCATGGATTAAGGGGTAGGTGTCGGTTTTTTTTGAGCCCTTTATAGAATTAATTTATGATACAATATATCGGTTGTGATAAAGTTGACACAGAAATTCTTGATGGTGGCAATTATTTTTTTTCAAACAATCTAGAACAAAATCTAGAATTTTCAAAATTCGATATTTTTTTGCTTTACGATAAACCGGTATATTCCACCATTGTATGAACATTTTTTATTGGTTAATATGAACCACCGAAACGATTGCATGACACTAAATTATCGGAACATGTCTTAATCCGATTCTTGAAATTTCAATATTTTTTTAAGCCAAAAAATGTTAAACCTAATTATCGAATTTTGACGCTGATTGGTTAGAAATTTTGATTAGCTGTAAGCAAATTTGATTGATCATTAAACCAGCTTCAAATTTACATGGTACTTTTGTTCCGATCATACGAAATTTTTTTTTCGAACTTTTCTTTCCGGTTCACTTATTAGTCTATTTTTAGATTCTTAGGGGTGAAATTCAAATCGAGACGACATATTGACGGACAGTATTTATTTATCTACCTGAGTCGAAAAAACGGCTATCTTCTGAACATTCGTCTTAAGAAGATAGAGTTTGAAGTCGGAAAAATTTGTAAAAAATCGGCGTTTCAAAGCGATTCTAGGAAATTCCCAGAGCGAAATTTCAAAAAAAAATGGCTCAACTATATAGTTAACTTCACTTTCTTCCCGTACTCTGTGTAAATTATCAGACGCTTTTGTATGTGGGGTCTAAAAAGAAGATGGATTTTGAAAAAAGTTTAGTGCTCTAGGATAGACTCACACCTGGTGGTGTGCATGTAACAAGGTTGGGACTTTGAGATGTGTCATCGTTAGCGAAGGCTATATCTAAAACGAGTATCCATCAGAATTTTTTTACACACAGCCCTAGATTTGTTCTGAGGTGTGAATTGAAAGGTACCAAAAAGCGACACCTACCCCTTTAAATGGTGAATTTGATGAAAATAAAATGTTACTAATAATTTCACAAAACTAAACTAGCCAATTTTTAAATTTTTTCGGGCGCACCATGAATTGGACACCCAAATAAAAAATCAACAATTTCTGCGCAAATTTTGATCATCGGATAAATTTAAAAATTTGCAGCCGGAAGAACCCGCCATATATATAAAAAAGTACTTCATTCAAACGTGCCGCTAACTTTGACTAAAATTTTTTCTGGATACTCTTAAATGTGCATCTGAACACAAAAAAATGTGACAAGCTGGAAAACAATTTTGCACAGCTGATAAAAAACATATCTCCGGCATTACGATGTACACTTTTAATCAGGGTCGAGCACATCTTAATTTTTTTTGATCGGATCGGGGATTCGGATCGGTCGCCTTAAATTTTTTTTGGGTCGGATCGGGATCGGATCGGTTCCCTCAATTTCGCCCCGATCCGATCCACCGATCCCGATTCCGATCCATTGTGCCGACCCCTGCTTTTAATAGCTAACGGGACCCCACATTTTTCAAACTATATTTTTTTAATAAAATTCAAAAGTTCTTCGTAATTTTTTGCGGACCGGTTTTTCATCAAAAACATCAATTGGGGGTACGAAAATGTTCTTGTGCTAGTGGAATTTGAAATGTTTCTTGAAAAAATTAAAATTTGTTGAAAATCACTATTTCGACAAACCGAAAAAGTACCATCACAAAATAAATTAGCCATTCGTAGTTGCGGGTCATCTGGTCTCGTTGGTAATCATCAAATTTTGGTTGATCCGTTTTTGCCAGCTGAAGTTGACAGTACTCAGAATGCTCGTTTAAACCAGAATTTGGGACAGTCTCCCAATCATATCCGCTCAAATCGCTCAAATTTATATTTTCTGCCAAAAAGTACCGAGATGTGCCATTAACCCTTCGGACGTAAATTAAATCCGGTTTTCGGCCTTATCTTGAGCTGGGCTTTTTTGTTATTAGTAAACCGTTTTGGTCAATGTGTCCCATAAAAGGTACAGTCATTTTGATGCAAAATTATTTTTTTTCTGAGTTTACATACAAAAAATTACTTTAGCGGAAATTATAATTTCACTCAAGTGGAAGTTATTAATTTCATAAATTTACATCTGGTTCCGTTTCTCAGATAAACCCGGGATATCAGCGAGTTAAGGATCATTTGCAGATTGAGCACCCACAGTTTTGCGCCCTATACAGTATATCCTATTACGAGGAAGGTGGATCAAAAATGCCTANCTAAATATCCAACTTTGATTGGTCGCGGGGCCCCGCGGTCTTATACTACACTCACTACCACACATAATCAGACTTGCACGGCAATATTGCGGGCTTTACTGCGCTATTGTCTGCGACGCCGCTTCTTCAATCGTGATGCCCGGCAAATGGGTTCGTCAATCACTTAGACAACATTAGTTGGATTCGAACTCCCGCTATAGAGATAGTAAACTTTTTTCAGATGGAGTTCCGTTGGTAAAAGGATATGCCGTTTATAAACGACTCATTTTCAAAACTGTTATTTTTGTAATTATAAAAAATTCGAAAACTCATTTCTTTTAGCCAAAAAGCTTAATTTTGTATTCTCTCATTCAGTTTTGTTGGTGATTTGATAACTCAAAATTTCAGGGCGATTAGAGCATTTTCCAAGGCAAACAATGAAATTTGAACGCAAAAAATATTTTTTTCAATAAATTTGCCTTGACTCGTACACTCGATTTATGACGACGCGTCGCCATTTACCATTTAATCACATTTTACGACGCTTAATCATTAATGACAAGATCAGTTATAAAGTTATCAATAAATTTTAAAACAAAATGACGTTTTGCGTTTTTTTTGAAAATTTTTACTGTATTACAGTACTTATTTTTTGCAAAAATTTTTCAAATCCTCAAATTTTTTCGATAATTTCAAAACTTTATTGTCAAAAGATTTTGTACAAAGAAAAGTGGTCCTAAGAATTTATTTGCAAATGTTAACACGACTAGCTCAGATTGGACTGACATTGCTAGTAGCAATTTGCTACAATCTTAATTTTTGTATTTAACCATTTTGCGGCTTTGAAAATTTTTGGACTATTATTTTAAACCAACCAAAATTTCGCAGGTGGTCGCCAATTAAGTTACAAATTATTGCCTTTAAGTCTACGAGTTAACCTCCGCGAAGTGTTTCAAAACACAGAGACCGTAGAAAAGTACCCTTTTTGTTATTTAATTTTGTTCGGCCGCGAATTCTCAGCAAAGGCAGTATTTAAATGCAATTTTGCATTTTATGAAGTCCTGAAGACATGGTAGCATCATTCATTTTTCTTGTTTTTGCCCGCGCAGGTAAGGCCCTCACCGTGAGGGTTAGTTTGGCTTTTAGATGATATGCAAAACTGTACAGTTTGTTTAAAAAAAGCATACGTTTGTGGCTCATCGCTGGTCAATCACCGTGTGCACTTGCCGGTAGTGACTACCGGGTAGTCTCAGTCACCGAGAAAGAACATCAAAAAATGTAAAGGAGTCTCAATTCACATCCTTAAAATTTTAAAACGAAAGAATACCACCAGTTTATTTCAACTTGCCTATATTTTCAGATAAACACAATAAAAATAAAATTGTGATTTTTAGTTTGAGTTTATTTTCGTAATTTTTTGAAATTTTAGTCTAGATTATTAAAACCGTTTCACTGACGGAGATACACTACGCTATGTTTATATTATATTATTTTGCCAAATAAACATATATGCAGGCTAAATCGAAAATGATCCCTAGTGGGCTTTTTATATCAGGCGTCATAACTTTGAGCCAGTGCCCAATCACATTACTCGATTGTCGACTTCATTCAAGAATACCGCGATTTCATTGGTCCCTTTCTCAAAGGTATGACGCCTGATATAAAAAGCCCAGTAGGGATCATTTTCGTTATATGTTTATTTGGCAAAAGTGGTGTCAAAACATTAACCTACAAATAGATAAAATTAATGGGGTACCGCTTATAAAAAAATGATTTCTTGTTTGAGCCTCAATTCATGAGGGGTACCTCTTAAGGGGGTGGTCGTCGCATTTTAAGGCAAAAATGGTATTTTCAATGACCAATTGTAGCAAAAGTACAAATCGTCGGACCAAACATTACCTCTCTGATATATTTGAACAAAAATCTTGCATAGTAAAAATAAATCAAAAGTGACGGATAGCTCGTCCAATCAGAAACGTGCTTATAAAAATAACGAAATTATTTTTTCAAAATGTATCTCCTCCCTGAGTTTTTAGGGTACAACAATGATT